>CAUYUJ010001553.1:0-75416 GCA_963575745.1 Prorocentrum cordatum | reverse complement strand
CCTCCTCCTCCTGCCTCCTCCTGCCTCCTCCTGCCTCCTCCTCCTCCTCCTCCTCCTCCTCCTCCTCCTCCTCCTCCTCCTCCTCCTCCTCCTCCTCTCTCTTTCTTCACCCTCAACCCTCAACCTTCGCCCTCGCCCTCGTTCTCGTCCCAACCGGCACCCTCGCCCTCACGCCGCTCTCGCGCTCGCCCTCTCCTCCCATTCTGCTCGTGGCGCTGGCGTCTTGGGTGGAGGTGGGCGTGCTGGCGCTCGCCCAGGGCGGCCACTCGGCGGGCCGCGGCGGAGCTGCTGCGGGCGGTCCCGAAGATCAGGCAGGAGGGCGATCACCAGGAGGTGCCGGGGGGTCGCTCGGTCGGCAGCGGCTGCGGCCGGCCTCCCGCCCCTCTGCCCTGCCATGTGGTGCCCGTGGCCTGCTGCCCGTGATTGTGCTGGCATTCCGGCCAGTGCCGCCGAGCTGGGGCGCTCCAGCTGATGATGATGATGATGATGGTGGTGGTGGTGGTGGTGGTGATGATGATGATGATGGTGATGATGGTGGTGGTGATGATGATGACGATGGTGATGGTGATTGTGGTGTTGATGGTGATGGTGATGGTGATGGTGATGGCGATGGTGATGGTGATGGTGATGATGATGGTGATGATGACGACGATGATGATGATGATGATGATGATGATGATGATGATGATGATGATGATGATGATGATGATGATGATGTTTATCATGGGAATGGCCATGGGGCCATCTTGGGCGTCTTGGACCGTTCGTTCGGTGATTCGGGGCTTTCTTGGGCCGTCTTGAGGGCCTCTTGGGGCCCTGTTGGCCAGTCTTGGGCCTCTCTCGGGGTCGAAAAAGTCATGCGGGAACATTCTGGGGGCCCCAGAGGGCGCGCGGGGAGCCCCAAGAGATTTGAGAGCTTGGGGTCTGGGCTCATTAAGAATCCTCAGGCTTGAGGACTGAGCCTCAGGGGATTGAGCAAGGGACCTGGAGAAGCCTCTTGGGGGTCGTTTTGGGGCCCCTTTCGGGCCTGTTGGCGGCCTTCTGGGGCCTCCTGGGGGCTTCTTGGGGGCCTGTTGGGGCCTTGTGGAGGCTTGTTGGAGCCTCTCGAGAACCTCGTGAAGGGAAAGGCTTGGATTTTCGGTCCAGGCTTCCCCTCTTGGGCCTCTCCTGGGGTCGTCTTGGAGCCCTCTTGGGCCGGCTTCGGCGCTTCTTGGGCCGTCTTGGCGCCCTCTTGGGCCGTTTTGGGTCGTCTTGGGAGCCTCTTGAGCCGTCTTGACGCGGTCTCGGGGGTCTCTGCGACCGTCGGCAACGTCGTGAGGGCCGAATTGTCGTATAAGGTAAAATGTACGTTTGCCCATAGGGATCGGACGATTTGGACCTCGTGGGTCTCTTCGCAGGTGGTTGGATACCTATTGGCGAGTCTTGGAGGCGTTTGCAAGCACGACATGCGTCGGGAATGGCGTTTAGAATGGCGTCGGCCCCCTCGTAGTCAGAGCGTCGGAACGGCGTCGGGAATGGTGTGGGCCCCTCCGCCCCCCGAGCATTCAACGCGTCGGAAATGGCGTCGGGAATGGCGTCCCCCCCTCCTCCTTAATGGTGTGGGTTCCCCTGCCCCCGAGCACCCACTGCGTCGGGAATGGCGTCGGGAATGGCGCCCCCCCCCCTCCCCGAGCCTCCGCCTCCGCCTCCGCCTCCGCCTCCGCCTCCGCCTCCTCCTCCTCCTCCTCCTCCTCCTGAATGCTGTGGGCCCGTTGCCCGCGAGCACTACCTGCGTCGGGAGTGGCGTCCCTCCTCCCTGCAGAGCGGAGCTTGAGCGAGCTCCAGTCCACGCTCTCAGAAACTCACACGCCGGATCGGCGGATTTTCCGGCCCGAGCCCGAGCCTCCACGCATGCCGCCTTCAGACCAGGAGCATGGTCGGAAGCGCGGCGCAGCGACTGATATCCAGCTGCCTGCGGCAAGTCCCGCCCCCGTGCCATCCCAGCATTCCGGGCGGCGACTGTTCGAGGGGGCACGGGAGGCCAGCATGTGTGACATCTCGTGTGTCCAGGCTCCAGAGAGCCGTGATGAGAATGGTGAGGATTGTGAGGATGATGGAGATGATGACGGTGATAATGATCGATGATGTTGTTGCTGCTGGTGGTGATGATGATGATGATGATGGTGATGATGATGATGATGTTGACGACGACGATGAAGTTCCTTTGTGAAGATGATGGCGAACAGTGATGATGGCGGTGGTAATGTTGGTGATGATGCTGTTGATGAAGATGATGAGCACGACGGGTGATGATGATGTTTATGCTGATACTGATGCTGATGCTGATGGTGTTGATGATGATTAATATGGTTGTGAATGGATGATGGCGATGATGCTGATGATGATGATGATGTTGATGATGATGATGATGCTGGTGTGGTTGTTGGTGGCTGTGATGATGTTTGTGATGCTCATGATGATGCTGATGACGACGATGCTGCTCATGATGACTTACAGGACGATGATGGTGATTTTGAGGATGGACATGATGATGAACATAAGGGTGATGATGATACTTATGCTGATGCTGATAATGGTGTTGGTGGTGCTGACGACGACGACGCTGATGATGTTGCTGCTGATGCTGATTATGATGGGATAGTGCTGGCGATTAGAATGATGATCAACTCATTCTTCTTATGATGGTGACGACGATGCTGATTGTGATGAGGCCGCTGTTGATGAGAATGACGCTCACGATTATGCTGCTGCTTATGTGCCTTGGTTCTGAGGATGATGACGACGATGATGATGCTCTTGCTCATGGTAATGATGACGATGCTGATGCTGATGCTGATGCTGATGCTGATGATGATGATGAAGATGCCGATGCTGCTGACGATGGCTGATGCTGGTTTTGACGATACTGTCGAGGTGGATGTTGATGATGATGACGATGATGATGCTGATGATGCTGATGATGACGATACTGATGTTGATGATGCTGATGCTGATGATGATGATGATGATGATGATGATGCCGATGGCGACGACCATGATGATGCTGATGATGCTGATGATGATGAGGATGCTGATGCTGATGCAGGTTTGAATGATGATTACGATAATGCCGATGCTGATGCTGATGCTGATGATGACGATGATGATGACAATGACGATGATGCTGCTGATGATGCTGATGATGGTGGTACTGATTGTTGTGATGATGCTGATGATGATGATGATGGTGATGATGAGGATGAGGATGAGGATGGGGATGAGGATGAGGATGGTGGTGGTGGTGGTGGTTGTGGTGATGATGATAAGGATGATGAGGATGAAGATGAGGATGAGGTTTAGGATTATGATGAGGATGAGGACGATGATGCTGATGATGATGGAAATGATGAGGATGAGGATGAGGATGAGGATGAGGATGATGAGGAGGAGGAGAATGATGATGACGATGATGATGATGATGATGATGGTGATGGTGATGACGATGGTGATGGGGATGATGATGACGATGATGATGATGACGATGGACATGGTCACGATGATGATGATGGTTATGATGATGATGGTGATGATGGTGATGATGATGATGATGCTGGTGACGATGATGATGACGATGCTGATGGTGGTTGTAGTGGGGTGATCATGCTGACGATGGTGATGATGCTGCTGCTGCTGATGATGATGACTTCGAAGATGACGATGATGATGGTGATGCTGCTGCTGATGATGATGATGATGGTGATGCTGATGATGCTGATGATGATGCGGCCGATGGTGATGATGATGCTTCTGATGCTGATGGTGGTGATACTGATGATGCTGATGATAATGAGGATGACTGTCATGATGATGGAGATGATGGAGATGATGGAGATGATGCTGCTGATGATGATGATGTGGTGGTGGTGGCTAGGATGATGATGATGCTGAGTATGATGGTAATGATGATGATGCTGATGATGTTGATGATGATGTTGTCGGTGGTGGTGATGATGATGGTGATGATGGTGATGATGGTGATGATGTTGATGGTTGTGATCATGGTGATGATGATGCTGCTGATGATGATGATGATATTGATATTATTGAATTCTCACTACTGGATAATAATTATTATTGATCTCCCCCTTCGAGGCACATTGTATTTTTTGATTGAAGTGTCCCTCCCGGTGCTCGCACTCCGTCTTTTACAAGGAAAAGTCTTTCTCAAACTGTGCCCCTGGCCTCGGTTTATAACAACAGCGGCTCCCGCTTGATATTTCCTCGAAATTTACTCAGGTCCCCCGCTCCCGCTTGATCTCTTCGCACTTTACTCAAGAATCGCGCTCCCGCCTGAGACTTCCTCGCAATCTGCTCAGGCGCCGCGCTCTTGCCATTCAAGATTCGCGCGTTCGCTGCGGACTTCTTCAAATTTACTTAGGTATCGCTCTCTCGCTGGAAACTTCCTGGCTAATAACGCAGAACTCACGAAGAGATATATACCCACCAAATGTGGTATGATCGAAGACGAGGAGGGCTGGTTTCGAGAATTCGGGACATGCGCACTGAATGACACTCGAGCAGATACGAGCGAACAGTCTTAACATAATTGTTGTTGTTGACGTTGTTTTTGTTGTTGACGAAACCACTCGCTGGCGCCCGCCCCCTCCCCCCCCCAGCGCAACGCAAAGCAATGAAACGCACCCTACCACACGCCCTGAGGCCGCATGGGAGTCCCATGGGGTCCTCTGGGACCCTACGGGATCCAATGGGATTCGTGTAGGAGTCCTACAGGATCCCATGGGACTAGTATAGGAGTCCCATAGGACCCGATGGGATCCGTATAGGAGTTCTATAGGGTCCGATTGGATCCGTACAGGGGTCATGGGATCCAATGGGATTCGTAAAAGGAGCCCTATAGGAGCCTATGGCATTCGTATAGAAATCCTATCGGATCCTAAGGGATTCGTACACGAGTCCCATGGGATCCGATGGGACTCGCATGGACCCTTTTTGGGATTCGTACAGGAACTCTATAGGATCCAAGGGGATTTGTATAGGAGCTCTAAAGAATCCCATGGGATTTGGGTCGGAATCCTATAGGATCCGATTGGTTTGTATAGGAGCCCTAAAGGTCTTCATGAGATTCGTATATGAGCCCTACATGATCCCACGTGACTCGTATAGGAGTCCCATAGGATCTTGTGGGTTTCGGATAGGAGTCCTATAGGGTCCACTGGGATTCGTACAGGGGTCCTACAAGATCCAATGGGATTCGTATAGGAGTCCTGGAGGATCTTATTGGATTCGTTTAGGAATCTTATAGGATCCAGTGGATTCGTATAGGAGTCATATGGGGTCTGTGGGATTCTTATTTGAGTCCTGTAGGCTCCGGTTGGGTTCGCATAGGAGTTTTGTAGGAGTTTTTGGGATTCGGATCGGATAACCCTGCAGGGATCCATCCCTCAAGGTTCCAACGGGTCCTTTTGGACCCCCATCGGAATCCTGCAGGGCTTCAGCGGATCGTATAGGAACCCGACAGGGATTTAACAAATATCGTAATAATCCCATGGGGCTCTTATAGGGTTAACGAATCCTGTAGGAATCTCAATTATTACGAATTATCGTAACAATCTATTATAGGGTTAACGAATCCTGTAGGAATCCTTGATGAATCCGATAAGGCCTCGGCGAATCCTATATGAATCCTTGGGAACCCTATAGGGCTTCAACGGATATTATAGGAATCCGAAAGGAATCCGATCGGACTTCAGCGAAACCTTGTGGAATCCTGTAGGGCTCCTAAAGGAACCTTCTCGGGCTTCAACGAAGCTCATAGGAATCATTCAGGAATCGAATCTATAGGGCTTCAACGAAGTTTATATGAACCATGCAGGGCTTCATCTATCCTATGAGAATCCTCTCGGAGTCCTATAGGGCTTCAGCGAATCCTGTTTGGATTCCTGTAAGGCTTCAGCGAATCCTATCCGAATCCAATCGGAATCCTATAGGGCTTCAACGAGCCCCATGGGATCTCTATGGGATTCCTATTGGGCCTCAGCGAACCCTATGGGAATCCGATAGGAATCCTGTAGGGATTCAACGATTCCTATAGGAATCCTTTCGGATACCCATAGGGCTTCAACGAAACCTTGTGGAATCCTACAGGAAATTTGTGAAAACCCTGCAAGGCTCAAATATAAAAACATACAATGAGGAAAGAAACAGAACAATAAAAGAAAAACAGCAAACACATAAAATTAGGATAAGTCCAAACCAAAAGAGACAAAGTCCAAGCACCGAAATGAATAACAATTTAGCCCGCACAAACTAAGACACAAAAAGTCAGAAAAAACTAAAGACAATAAACAGAGTAGCGCAAAACTGCAAGGCTCCAGCCAAATCTATGGGAATCCTCTAGGAGTCCCATAGAGCTTCAGCAAAACCTAGAGGAACCCTTCAGGGCTTCAGCGAGTCTTCGAGGAACCCTATAGGACCCCCATCGGGCCTCAACGAACCCTATGGGAATCCTATCGGAATCCGCCAGGGCGTCAACGAGCACTATGGGTAGGAACCCCACAGGGATTCGGCGAATCCTGTGGGACCCCGAGGGGAACACTATAGGTCTTCAGCGAATCTTATCGGATTCCGATAGGACGCCCAAGGGGCTTCAACAAATCTTCCTCTTCTTACTACTACTACTACTACTACGACTACTACTACTACCCCCCTACCACTACTACTAATATTATTACTACTACTACTACTACTACTACGACTACTACTACTGATACTACTACTACTACTACTACTACTACTACTGCTACTACTACTGCTACTACTACTACTACGACTCATACTACTTCTACAACTGTTCTGTTTATTCCTACTATTACGCATGCTACTACCAATCTCACTAGTACTACTACTCCTACTACGACTACTGGTGCTACTACTGCTGCTACTATTCGTACCCTTTGCTACTACCGACACGTACTGCTGCTACTACTACTACTGCTACTACTACGCCTACAGCGCCGACTACCATAATTATTTTTTCAACTACTACTACTACTACTACGACTACTACTACGACCACGGCTACTACTACCACGGCTACTACTGCCCTACTGTTACTACTCGTATTTGTATCACTACTACCTTTCGTACTACTACTACTACTCCTACCACAACCACAGCTTCTACTCCCACTCCTTCTAGACGCTACTACTACTACTACTACTACTACTACTCCGACGAGTCATACTCGTACTGCGACTAGTACTGCTACTACCTCTACTTCTCCCACCACTACTACTACTACTACTACTACTACTACTACTACTACTACTACTATTACTACTACGACTACGACTACTACTGCTACTACTACGTTTACAACTACTACTGAGACTGCGACTACGACTACGACTACGACGGCGACTACTACTACTACTACTACTACTACTACTACTACTACTACTACTACTGCTACTGCTACTGCTACTGCTACTGCTACTACTACTTCTACTACTACTACTACTACTACTACTACTACTACGACTACTACTACTACTACTACTACTACTACTACTACTGCTACTGCTACTGCTACTGCTACTACTACTACTACTACTACTACTACTACTGCTACGGTTCCGACTGCCCTATAGGACCCCCTAGGGGTTATGATCCCGTAGAGAATTCGTAGGGCACCCCTTCAGGATTCTATAGCATCCCCTGGGGCTGTTATGGCATCCCCTGAGGATTCTGTAGCATCCCCCAAGGATTCTTCAGGACTGCCCAGGGAGCCGACAGGATTGATTCCCCGTACGGAGTCTGCAGCTCTGAGGTCGGCTCTGTTTGGCGCGCATAGTATGCGCTCGTGGGGGTACGTGGGCTGCCTCAAGGATCCCGAACAATATTCCCAACGGTTTCCCGTGTTTTTTTCTAGGCTGGCCGTATGGCGCGTAGCGTTGCGTTGCGTTGCGTGGCGTTGCTTTGCACGGGGGGGGGGGGGAGGGGAGGGGGGCCCCCCGCAGGGTACATTAATATATTGTTTCGCTGCATGGAGCGAAAGAGCGAACTGGTGTACCTGGTCTGGTTACACCAGCTGGTTGTTCTGCCCTGTTGTGGTTGTGGTTGTGGTTGTGGTTGTGGTTGTGGTTGTGGTTGTGGTTGTGGTTGTGGTTGTGGTTGTGGTTGTGGTTGTTGTTGTTGTTGTTGTTGTTGTTGAACATTATTAATTCTAAAGAATAATTATTGTTGGGGCCCCTGGTGTACGGCCCCCCTGCGCCGCCTAGGCCGCAGCTACATTTTCATCATTTTCGTGAGGAAGCCTCAGGTAATTCGATGTGATCAAGATCCGGTTGTTTTGTTCCCCCCCGCTTCCCCTTGCAAAAAACACTATAAAATGACATTTCTTGTTCTAATATAATCAAATTTCAAGAATCCCTTGCAAAAAATAAGGTAAAGTGGACATTCGCGCGCGCAAGACGAAATCCTTCCAAAAGCTTAGTGTTCGGAGCGATTTTAACATAAAAACATCAAAAAAAACAATGGTTTCTCAACAAAAAAATGTCAAAATCTCATCCCGCGCGCTCTTGCGGATTCGTAGGAAAACCAACACTTTTTAAACATTTCTGTCAAACGGGCTTTTGCGAGCAACTTTTTCGAACTTCTGCGACAACGGTTGCGCACCTGCCAGGGCCATCATCCCTGTCAAATAATACCATGCGGGACACATTCGTTTTTTCTTCGCGCGCGCACGCCGTCGTCGTCGGCCGCGGGGCCCTGAATAGTAGCCACGGTCGTCCGCATGCCACGAAGTGAAGTGTCCGAACGTCATAGGGCGGGAAGCTGGGTGTGGGTGGTGGCGAAGAGTCGTTTGGAAATTTGGTAGAGCTTGAACCGGCCCCCCCACAAAGAGGGGGTATTGCCCGCCTCCTATGAAAACCCTGGCACTGGTGAGAACGGAGTGTCCCCACGTGCTAGTTGTTGTTGTTGTTGTTGTTGTTGTTGTTGTTGTTGTTGTTGTTGTTGTTGTGGTTGTTGTTGTTGTTGTTGTTGTTGTTGTTGTTGTTGTTGTTGTTGTTGTTGTTGTTGTTGTTGTTGTTGTTCTTCCGCTGGGCCGTATTGGGGCTGGCTTTGCTTCCCGTGAGGCAGCCCAAGGGGGTCCCTTAGGGACCCTCTTGGGCCTTCATGGGGCCATCTTGCGCCTGCCTGGGGTTCTCTTGGGCCGTCTTGGGGCCCTCTCAACCATATTATGGTGGGTGCCTGTGGGTCGTCGTGTGGCCGTCTTGGCGCCATTTTCGGCCGTCGTGGATCCCACGGGGGCCCGCCTTGGAGCCGTCTTGGATGCGTCTTGGGCTATCGTCAAGTCCTCTTGAGCAGTCCTGAGCTGACGGCAGCCCGAAAGGGCCAGAATGCGAAACTAACTCAAAGACCAAGGGAAGTCAATGATTTTGGTTTCTTTGTGGGCCATGGTAGAGGTCCTCTTATGGCCCTTCTGGGCTCTCTTGCAGACATCCTAGGCCGTCTTGAAGCAATATTCGGCCGCCTTGGGCCCATCTTGGGCCGTTTTCGAGGTGTCCTGGGCCATCTTGGTGTCCTGGGTTGCCTGCGCGGGCCGTCTTGGAAGTTCGGTTCGTATATCCAGCGTTTTTACCAGGGGATCGTGGCCTGGGAGGCCCTGGAGCGCTTGGGGGCAGCGCCTGGGAATGCGGGAAGTGTAGAATCCTCGAGCTGGTCCGCGTTGGATGAAGGCTCTATGAGGTAGCAGGAAGTGCGCAATCATCGAACGGGCGCGCATGGAATGAGGGTTCAGGCATTGACTACCCTGCGGGAAGTGTACCATCCTCCAGCGGGCACGCGTGGATGGGGGTTTCAGGCATTGGCTGCCATGCGGGAAGTGCACCATCCTCGAGCTGGCACGCGTCGAAGGGGGGTTCAGGCATTAATTACCATGCGAGAAGTGCACCCTCCTCGAGCGGGTACGCGTGGTTGGGGGGTTCTGGTATTAGCTGCCATGCGGGAAAAATGCACCCACTTTGATCGGGCACGCCAGGAAAGTGGCCTCGGTGAGTAGGGGGGATGCACGCGACAGTCCACGGGATGTTGGGGCTTCCTGATTAGAATTCAAAATCCTGCCAGGCAGATCTTGGCATTCTTCCACGCCTCAACGTCCACAAGGCACGGTGGCGGATCGTTGAGCACAATTGCGTAATCGTAAGTGATTTGCACCTCTTGGGCAGGGTTGGGGTCGGCGACAGCTTTTGTCGCTAGCCCCCTGCCGAGAGCGGGGGATTCTCCAGTGGCGGTCTGGGAACCCCAAGTATCTGGAATCACACTCTCGCCTCGGCGCCGCGCCCACTGTTTCAAAAACGGCATTTTCGCATCGACGCCGTGCACAGTTCTGTGGAGCGGACTGGTAGATATTCGAGCCCCAGGAGTGGGGGGAGGGAGGGAGAGGGAGAGGTAGAGGGAGGAACCGTCCACGCCGCCTGTGGTGGCGCATGTGGGGGAATTGATGGGCGGGCCAGGTTTGCGGCCGTATCTTTCGAGCTCCGTGAAGTCACTTTCGAACTTCTTGGGGCCTCCGCGGCCTCCGCCTCTGCGCACAGGCATCCGACGTCGTGGAATGGAGCTCTCGGCCCCATCTCCGTGCGGGTCGGGTTTTCTGAGTCCTGATGGATCCGCGCGGGTCCCGAGGACCGAAGCTGGAGGAGCTGGGAGCGCGGGTGTGTGAGGCAAATGTGTGTTGGCACCATCGGTGCCGCTTTGTACCCCAGGCCAAGGTTCTATTACGTGCGGGCTCGCCCATGGCAGATTGGCCCACTAGTCGGTGCGCCGTGCGCGCAAGTCTGGGGCCGAAGGCGCTGCGACGTAACGAGCAAGCCAGAGGGGCCCCCAGGATGGGCGGAGATGCCCGCCGTGGTGTTCCCACGGCGCCCGGATGTGCGAGCCCCCCGCGAACCCCGGCCGGCGGCGCGCGGCAGCGGCTCGCGCGAGGGGGGGCGGCCCTCTGCCGGGGCCCCCCCCTCCTTCTGTCAGGAGGAAAAGGAACACACAGACACAATCAATCCTCGAGTCCCCAGAAAAGATGGGAAACTATGGGACGTGGGGGGGAAGACAGAAGCCCAGAACATCTGGGAAACTATGGGGAATCTTTCTTCCTGTGTGTGTATCTACTTGTGTGTCCTGGGGCCCCCCGCCTTCCGGAGGACCTCGCGGAGCCCGCAGGCCGCGAGGCCTGCTCCCCGCGCGCCCCCCGGGCCCGCTCCCGCTCCCGCTCGGCGCGGCCGCCGGAGGCGCACGGCCCCGGCACGGCGCGTCGGCCCGAGTTCGTGCCGGCGCTGCGAGCGGGCGCGCGGGCTGTGCGGGCCGCGCTTCCGCTCGTGCCGAGACGTGCTCCCGCGGCAGCGCCGGCCTCGTTTCCGCGCCTCCTCCTCCCTCCTCCTCCCTCCTCCTCCTCCTCCTTTCCGCTCGTGCCGAGTCGTGCTCCTGCTGCAGCGCGGGCGTCATTCTTTCCGGTGCCGTGCCGCGGCATGCAATGCCATGCCATGTGGTGTTCCGCCGTGCGATGCCATGCCTTAAGCTGCGATGCTAGGATACGCAGTGCTTGACTACGCTGTGCCACGCCATGCTATGCCATGCTACGTTTCTTATCTTCAACGCCATGCTATGCCATGTTCTGTTCTGTGCCGCCGTGCGATGCCATTTTTTGCGTTGCAATGCTTTGGGATGCACTTCTTCACTACGAAACGCCACGCCATGCTATGACACACTACGCTCTGCCGTGCTCTTTTACGCCCTGCTATGCCGTGCTCTGCGATGCAACGCGCGCTCTGCCGTGCTCTTTTGCGCCCTGCTATGCCGTGCTCTGCTCGGGATCAACTCATTGCCCTGCTCGACATCTGGCTTTGCGAGCAGAGAGGAGGTCTACGCCACAGTAAGGGATGGGAGGGAGGGGCAGGACGTCGGATATGACGCGAGAACTCACCTAGCTCGGCTTCCCCCCTCTCTGCTCCCCTGAAAGATGCGCCGACACACGCCCAGGTCCGCTCGACACACCCAGACCACCGACGTCATGATTTTTTCATGACGCGGCCCCTAGAGGTCCGGACCCCTTCCCCGGGACCGGTTTTTCATCCCGAGTCGTTTTTTGACGGTCCCGAGGCGTAAGGGCCCCCAGGGGCCGAAAATGGCGAAAAACTTCCCGTCGTGATTTTTTCACGACCCGAGGGGGTCTGGGCACGGATCCCTGGACCCCTCCCTGGGCCCGTGCCGGCCAGCTCCTCGCGCCGCGCCCCCGCCTCTGGCGACCAGGGGGCCTTGGGGAAGCGCCCCCACGGAGGCCCCCGCGACGAGAGCTCTCGGCGGCGGCCGCGGCGGCGAGCTCGCGGCGCCGCCGCCGGCCAGGCGCTCGTCGTCCGGCCGTCCCAGTCCGACGCCGACGCCTTCCTGGGCTTCGCCGCGCGGTTCTGCGGCCGGCCGCCGCGGCAGCCCGCTGGGGGCGGCCGGCCCAGCTCGGCGCCGGAGGACGGGGGGCCTCGGGGGATGCCGCCGGCGAGCGCGGTCCTCCCTCCTCCCTCCTCCCTCCCTCCCTCCCTCCCTCCCTCCCTCCTCCCTCCTCTCGAAGCGTCTCGGGCGGGAGCGGGGCGGTCAGGAAGGCCGAGGCCTGGGGAGGAGGGGGGAAGGGGCCCTGACCTTCCAGGAGGGCTTAACAAAATAGCACCAGGGCCTCGACATCTTGATCCCCGTCGAGGTTTTCGGCAGCCCAGATGGGTCTACATCGGGGAAACGCAAGACCCGAGTAAGCCGGAACTCGGGTTTGCCGACGTTTTTTGGACGAGCGCGTCCTGGATGTTGACGGTCCAGTTTTCGTGGGATGTCTGCAGCGGGAGCTCGCGTCAAATTTCAGATTGTGCCTCGTCATTTTTATGATGGCCCCGTCGGGCCAACCCGAGTCCCCCGTACCCTAGTCTTACGTCTCCCCGACAGGAGGGCTTAAAGATAGCACCAGGACCTCGATATCCTAATCCCCGTCGAGGTTTTAGGCAGCCCAGGTAGGTCTATAGGTCTGGAGGGCTGTTTTTAGCGCTCTGGAAGGTCAGGGGGGGAGGGGGCGGGCCTCGGCGAGGACCATCGAGGAACATCCTTGATGATTTGGCGAAGAAACCACGCACGAAACCGAGCAAAACCACTGGGAATGGACGTCCGAGCGATGGCCAGAGGAGGGCCGAGGCCTCGGGAGGGGGGGAAGGGGGGGAGGGGGCGGGCCTCGGGCGGCGGGCCGCCGGACGGGAGAGGGGGGCGCGGGGGGAGGCGCAGGGTGGCCTCGGCAGGGTAAGGGGGGGGGATTGGGAAAGGGGGGGGTACGAAATTTGCTGCATGCAGCTGGTTTTGGCTATTATAAGCCCCGCCGCGGGCGTTCAAGGTTGAACGCCGCCAGCGACCCAGAATCGATCGATGTGGAACGATTGGACGTTGCGGCAGCGGCCGATCGTTCAAGGTTGAACGATCCCTGCGGTGTCAAGAACCAACGCTGGGGTCGGCACTACACGAACCTGCCGTAAGGGGGGGGGGGCGTCTGCGCTGCCACCTAGCGCTGGGCACTCCTGGGCTGCCCTCGCGCGTTGCCGCCGGGCTCACTCGTCGTAGCATCTGTACACCCTGGCGCGCGAGTCCAAGCTGGCTGCTGCCCGGGTCATCTCGCACTGGTTCTCTTCGTAACAGTTGCAGGAGGCGCCATCCGCCAAGACTTTCGGGTCGGCCCACTGGACAAATTTGGAGCCTGTGCAGAAGTTCGTGCATTGCAGCACGTTCTTGGCGACGGTGCTGGTGGCCGCGCGCTGCTCGTCGCAGACGACGTCTCCCCTCGTTGAGTCCTCGTCTCTGTCCTCGTCCTGTGTCCTGGGCCTCCTCCTGCGTCGGCCTCTGCCTCCTCCGCGTCCTCGCCCTCCTGCGCCGCCTCCTCCCCCTCCTCCCCGCCCTCCTGCTCCACCTCCTCCGCCTCCTCGCCCTCCTCTCCCTCGCCCTCGGGCCTGTTGCACTCCTCCGCATCTTCTGGTCCCCTCCTCTGGGCCGCCTCGGGGACACCCCCGGCGACTGGGGGGGGATTGGGAAAGGGGGGGGTGCGAAATCTGCTGCGTGCAGCTGCTTTCGGCCCCACCGAGGGGCCCATGCCTCGATGCATCGTCGCCTCTGGCGCCGGGAGGCGCCGGGAAAATCAGCCACGCGAGCCGATTCTCAAGCCCGCCCTTGGCTATCCCCCCCTTTCGCCCGGCCCGAGAGGAGGCCTCGGCAGGGGGGGGGGCGGCGCGGGTCTCCGAACCTTTTTTTTCGTCCACCTGGTGGGCCGTCGGGGAGGCTCCTCGTCGCCGCGGCGGGGATCCCCGCGACATCCCGGTCCAGCTGCGCCCGGGATGTTCGGGGGCCGACTGAGGCCTGGAGCCAGGACCCCTCGCGCTGCGAGGCAAAATCACGACGAGGTTCCGCTCTTCGGCAGCGACGCGGCGATAGTGTTGAGCGGGGTGCTATCCGCGCACCAAGGCTGGGGCGGAGTGCAAGTCGCCTGGCGCTCCAAATACCTCGGTTTTCTCCTCGGGCCCGAGCGAGGGCGCGAAGGCTACAGCAAGGCGTTTGACAGGGTGCTGGACAGGGCGAGCTGGCGGGGAGCGGCGGGCGGGGGCCTTTACTTGACAACGCTTGCTTACACGGTCTACATAGCGTCCGTCCTCGGCCTTCTCATGCAGCTAGACGCACTGCCACCTCGCTGGGGGTCCGTGGAAACCGAGGTTCCCAACCGCTTAGTGCCAGGCTCCAGCCTGTGGACGTCCCCTGGTGACCTGCGGCAGCTCCAAGTCCTAGGCTTCCCCCGCGGCTTCGCGGATCTGCGCGCGCGGCAGAGGGCAGCGCAACGCAGGGTCGCAGCGATGGAAAACGGTGCCGAGGGAGGCCTGCGGGTTGCAGCCCGGGCTGCGGAGCTCCGCCGCGCCCGCATGACTTCGGACACTCTGTTGGTGGCGGCTGCCTGGGCGGACTGGTTTGACCGATCGTACGTTCTCCAGCCAGGCGGCAACCTGGGGCACTGCCGCGCCGCGGGCGTCACCATCGCGAGTGTCGAACGGCGGATCCTTTCCTCTTCTCTTTCGCACTGCGCCGCCAGGGCAGCCTTCTCATAAGCACTGGGCATTTCTGCTGCGTTGCGTTGCTTTCTGGGTAGCCACGCCTGCAATGCGAAACCCCGGTCTTAAGTAACATTTTGTCGGGCGTCGACTGAAGCGGGTTGCAGTTTGTTGCGCGCGCGGGGCGGACAAATCGTGCCCCCCCCCGCGTCGCTTGTTCTCTACAGCCCCCGACCCGTTAGGCAAAATGTGGTCGGACTGCCGTCGTGCGGCACGCATGTTTTCACAGCGCCCGATTGTGAAACATAGTCGCACGATCAGTCGATCGGGCGACGATTCCGTCGGATTTGAACCGCATCCTCCTCCCCTTCTCTTCCCGCCCTTGCCCTTGTCTCTCCTGCTGCTGCTGCTCCTCCTCCTCCTTCTCCTCCTCCTCCCCCTCCCTCCTCCAAATTGGTGGCCCAATCGCCATTGTTTGCACGGTCATTTCGCGGTTGTGTTCGCATCCGCTAGCCGACCTTGGGCCTCTTTAGACGTCCAGGCTCGCGCCTGCATGCCGCTGCGGAGCAGCGCCGCGTGTGCCGCGGTGCCCGCCTCCATTTTCATTATGTGTTACTGGCGAGTGCGTGCGCCCAACCTAAATTGTATTTTTTTTTATTTGCTTTGTCTCTATCTCGTCCTCCTTCCCCCGTCGTTTTCGTTTTCCTTTTCCTTCTCTCCTCCTCGACCTGTAGCCCCCAGGGTAAAGTGGGATTCCAGAGCATGGCCCAGTGACGGTGCTGCTGCGTGCCACCTCTGTTTTCTTGGTGGGGTTTCCGTGGAGGAGGAGGAGGAGGAGGAGGGGGAGGAGGAGGAGGAGGAGGACGAGGAAAAGGAGGACGATTAATAATATTTTTAACCATACCTACCATAATACGAATGATCATACAAATAAGAGTACAACGAAGCTTATGACTAATACCAGTAATAATGATAATGAAACGACGAACAATAATCATACTATTAATAATACTACTAAGAAGAATACTAATAAGCTGACGAATAATACAACGGTTAATAGAACGAATACTACAAATAGAACCAATACTAATGCTAAGCATACTCATACTGATAATACTAAGGCTACACAAACAGTCATACTAACAATCGTATTAACATTCGACTCTTACTACGACTGCTACGAACAGTTATAACCATAGCAGTACGAATACAAACAAACTAATACTACGAATGCTAAGAATAAACACCATACGAATAACGAATGTTAATACTGATATATGTATTATGAACAATAAGACTACTAATAACATAAGAATACTGATATTATTTAAACGAGGAATCAAACTATTCATTCTAATAAGAAGACTAGAGCAGTAAGAGTAATCTTAAGAATAATGATATTAACAATAAGACGAAGAAGAGGAGGAGGAGGTGGAGGAGGAGGAGGAGGAGGAGGAGGAGGAGGAGGAAGTGGAGGAGGAGGAGGAGGAGGAGGAGGAGGAGGAGGAGGAGGAGGAGGAGAGGGAGGAGGAGGAAGCGGGAGGCCCTCCTCCTTCTCTTTCTCCCGAGGCCTCCGGAGGGCCTCCGAAGCGTGGTGTGTGGCGGGCCCCCTCTGGCGGCGGCCGCGGCCGGCAGGAGCTGGACGACCTGCAGCGTGCCGCTGTCACGGCCGCGCCGCGGCCGCTGCCGGGCTTCGGAGAGCCGCCGCCCGACGAGCCAGCGAAGCTCCGCGGCGCGGGCGTCGGGGAGCGGCCGCCGGTGGTGCAGGCGGGCGCGGGAGGACCTGCGAGGGGGGGAGGTCGTCGAAGAGCAGAGAACTGCATGGACAAGGTTTCGGCGCGCCGCGCGGAGCTCCGAAAGTGTATGTTTAGGATGCCGTTGCTGCTCTTCTAGTCCGGGGCAGCAGCCTCAGGAGGTGGCAGGCTCAGGAGGGGGCATCGACCTGCAATTGTCGCCCACGGATCGCCGATATGGGGCTCGATGGCCCACCCCGCCCGGGAACGTGCGGGTCAGCTTTTTGCGGCCTATTGCCGACCAAACGGCGACGTATCGCCAATTCCAGGATGTTGTTTCCCCACCTCAGCCTGTCCTTCACTGATGTTTCCCCATCAGGAAGGGGAAGGGACTGAGCTCGAGGAGGATCGAACGGGAGGGTCTTTTTGTCGCTACGGATCCGCCTCGAAATTCTGGACGCTTCCCTGGCTCTCCGTCTCGCTCTCTCTCTCTCTCTCTCCCTACTGAATTGGATGGGACGGCTATCAGCCGTATGTACCTGCAGTCACGGACATGCATTGCCCATGCGGCCATCAGCCGTCCCCTGTGGAAAAAGGTGTGACGGCCATCAGCTGTAGGCGCTGCAGTCTCCGATGTGCATTGCTCATACGGCCATCAGCCGTCCCCCTGTCTCGGTTCTCTCGTTCTCTGTCTCCACTGGGAAAGACGTGACGGCCATCAGCTGTATGGTCCTGCGTTCACAGCGGTCCGACCGCCCTGGTTGCTTCCGCGCAGCGTCCCGTCCTGGGTACGCGTACACCGTCCAGTTGTACCAGCTGACCACGGGTGTCGTTCATCAGGTGGACCCGCAGACAGCTGACCCGACCCAGCAGCGCCACAACTCTGCGGAGGAGTAACGCGGGCTCCGCGCCGCCCCCACAGCCCAGGGACTGCCAACAGCGTACGTGTCAATACTCGTGCCGGCGCACGCCGCCAGAGCAGCAGCCGGCAGACGAGCTCGTCGCCAAAGACAGGGCTCTCGGCACCGGTGGGACAGCAGAAATTGGTGCCCCGGGGCGCTCCCCAGTCCTCTCAGCACTATTCTTACGGTCATCAGCCGCTCCCTGGCTCTCCTTTTTTTTTTTTTTTCCCCTCTCTCTCTATACTAAGATGGGCGGGACGGCCATCAGCCGTATGTTCCTGCAGTCTCGGACGTGCAGTGCTCAAACGGCCATCAGCCGTTCCCTGGCCTGGACGTCTCCGGCAAACGGCCATCGGACGTGCCCACCTTCCCAGTTCTCTTACGGCCATCAGCCGTCCCCTGGCGCTCCCTCTCCCTCTCTCTCTCTTTCTCTTTTCTTGGAAAGGAGGAGGCGGCCATCAGCCGTACGTCCCTGCCGTCTCCGACGTGCATTGCTCCTACGGCCATCAGCCGTCCCCTGGCGCGCTCTCTCTCTCTCTCTCTTCTGGTCCCTCTCTCTCTCTCTCTCTTTTTCTCTCTCTACAAGAAGGACGGGACGGCCATCAGCCGTATGTACCGGCAGTCTGACTTGCATCGCTGTTACGGCCATCAGCCGTCCCCTGGCGCTGGATAGTCCTGGAGGACGTTTCTTTCCCCTCGCCGGCAGGTGATGTCAGTTCCCACCTGCCCCGGCCTCCCCATCCCGCGCAAAACGCGGTTCCCTCTGTGCGGCGTCCCCGACACACGCCCCCTTGCCAGTCCCCACGTTTGCGTCTGCAATCCCTGGGCATCTGGTCTACAGTATTTGCCTCAGCCGGCCGTGTCTGATGCTGGCCCTATGGGGTTACGTCTGCCGTCGTACTCAGGAGTGGTTCAGCCTTCTTGCAGTGGTCAGCGCCCCCCCCACTGGCGCATCGTTACCGACTGGTCTTGGCACGTACCTAGCCACAGCTGTGGCCCCGACCCCTGGCGCCTGGTGGCGACAAGGTCCGGCAGCGTACCTGGTGATTTCCTCCCACGGTACTCACTTTGAGTTCGAGCGCGTCTGCACCTTTCGGACTCTGTTCTTCCTGGTTGCGCGTCGCCTTCCCGGGTCTGACCGTCCGGTGGCACCTCCTCGCTGGGCGTACGTTTGGTCTGAAGGTACAGAACAGGTCACGACATCTCCTGGCGTGCAGGATCCAATTCACCCGCACGTGTACAGCAGCTACCCTAGCCATTTGCAGCCAGCTCAGCCAGCTCAGCCTCAGCCAGCTGCCTCCCCGGCGGTAGGTTCTGATCCCGCGCTCGGTCGCTGTGCTTTTAGGCTCGCGCGTTGCTCCTCCCCTCACGCCGTAGGCGGCCTCGCCCGCGCGTGTTAATTAGATCGGCCCGTGGCCCGGACCTTTCAACTCGGCGCCTGCGCTTTCGCTCGCGCCCGCGAGGAAAAGTATCCCCACCGGCCGTCATCGAGCACGTGGACATCATGAATTTCGCCATTTTGTTGCTGCGCCTTGACCAGTGGTTCTTCCTGGTCTACCGCGTCTCCTGAGCTGCAGCGTAGCTCGCTCCTGTGTGCTCTTTCTTCGCTTCTTCCTCCGCTTGGTTTCCTTCCCCTTCGTGCCGCGGAATCTAGGCCGTTGCTAGTCAACCGCGTTTCTTGACGGCGCCCGGCATCCCAGTGCGCTTGCGAACGAAAAAAATATCACCACCAGCCCCAGCCAGAGGCTACTGAGGCCAGATGTTTCTGATGCGACTCGCTCTCCAGCCTGGAGTTGCTCGAGGCCAGAGCCATAGGCTTCTGAAATTAGATTTCTCCGGATTATCAGGGTCGTTGGCCGTCAGCCTGATCTGGAGAGGGTGAGCACAAAGGGTCGGGAATCGAGGTTCTCCTCGTCGTCCTCCTCTTCCTCTTCCTCCCCCGCTTCCTTCCCCATAGAACTCTTATTGTAGGTCTCGTGGAGGCTTCTTGAGCCCCCCGGGGGGCCTCTTAGGGCCTTCCTGGGGGCCTCTGGTGTGCCTGTTGGGGCTCCGTTGGTGCTCCGTTGGGTCGTCTCGGGACCGTCATGTGCGCATTTTTTTGATTGAGCTGTTTCGAAGAGGGTCGACTCGACTGAACCTTCTTGGAGGTCAGTCTTCGGGCCGTGGTCGTTTTGTGGGGATATCGGGTAGTCTCAGGGCCGTCCCGGGTCCCTGTCTCGCACCATCCTGGAACGTTCTGGGGGCTTCTCTTGGCCTCTCGAAGCTCCGGCGAGGCGGTCTGCAGCCGAAGCGCCTCGGAAGCCCGTATAATTGATTTCCCACTGGTGTTCGATGGTTTTCGCCCCCCCTGGGTTTTCGCATAAAAGCATTAATGCGAGTATGCGTTCACGCTTATGCAGTTTATGTCCGTACTCTTGCCCGAATCGAAGGGGATCGCCTGAACTGTGCAGACCCGCTCGCTGTGCGTCGCACAGGGGAGGGTGTGCTGGGATCCTCGGCCGGGGGGCGTGGGGTAGGCAAATGCGCGGCGATAAGCTGTGTGGCGGAAGTTTGTGTGGTAGGGTGGGGGAAGGTGGCAGCATGGTTCCGAGATCACGTGTTCGTTTTGTGCTTCATCCCGTCGAGCGAGGTCAGGAGAGTCACGCCGCCCACCCCCCAGCAAAGGAATCCGGCCACTGCCAGACGTCTCTGTGATGATGTCGCAGATCTGCGGCAAGGCGCCTCGCGTGGGCGCTTCGCGTATACGTTCATCGACAGAACCTAGACTTGCAACGGAAACCAGGGCGTCAGCAGCGATGATTGTAGGGAGGCTCAAACGGACAATACCATCTTAGAGAGACGTTGACATCTAGCGTGCATGTTCTTCGCTTCCTCTCGCCTCGTCCCCCTCTTCTACAACACATGTCGCCGACACGTTTCTAAGGTGAACTCGCATTGAGGCTTCCTCTCACCTGGAGCGCGCGTGGTCGCGATGGATCGGCAGATTTTCTGCAATGCTCACAGGGCATGTCCTCATCTGAAACGGCTTTCGCGTAGAACAAATACTGGTACAGTGGGGACGCGTATCAAGGAACCAGATGCTTTTCGTCAGGGTACCCTGGGTTTCTTTACTCCGCGTGTTGCGCGGTGACTTCCTGCAGCCGCTGGAGGAGCTGCTGCGTTCAGGGTGCTCTGGGTCCACCCCCCGTGTGCATCTTGCGGGCGACTTTTGGGGCTGTTTTTTTTTGCGAGGGTTTCTTGCGACCGCATCCGCACTGCATACCTTGTTTCCAGGAGCGTCCAGAGCTCATGAAGGGCGAAGGCGGGGGGTGGAGGCCTGACCCATGGAGTCCCGCCGCCCGCCCTGGGGGCATGGAGCGCCCGGCCTGGCCTGGAATTGTGCGCCATCGCAGCAGCGCGAGTGACGGAGGAGGCATGGCGCCGCGGTGGAGTGCGCTTGATGTTTGGACGCCCGAAATGGGTACGGAAAAAATGGGTACAATGCCCAACAACAAACGTTGTCCCAAACCAGCAGCGGCCGCTGTTGGGTAGGCGGCCTTCTGTCTCAAATGTACACAGGTCGCGGCGGCGCGGACAGCGAGTCCTGTTCAAAATGATCAGGAACTGCTGTTGGGCATTGTACCCTTCCTTTCAGTACCCATGTCGGTCGTCCCGATGATGGAGTCGCCGGTCCAGAATGGATGGAGTGCTCACGGGGGCAGAGGGGGATGACTGGCAACCGGGGGGTTGGGGGGGGGGGAGCTCACCACCCACCAAACCACCCCAACCCAACCCGAAGGCCTCAATTTGCCCTCCATTTCCAGTGGGGGGGTGGTCGGGGAACACTGAAAAAACACATGGAACCCGTACCCTTCCCAACCCGAAATTGGGGTCTTCGGGTTGGGTTGGGGTGGTCTGGTAGGTAGTCAGGAGCGAGGCTTCACTCCCCAGCGGCGGCCTCTCGTCCCGTGGCGGTTGCCGGCCGCCTGCGCCAGCGCAGCTCGTCGTGCAGCGGGCGCCGCCGTCGCGGCGCCTGCTGCGGAGGGCTCCCGCCTCCAGGGGGCACGGGCTGCGTCCGCCACTCTCAGCTCCGCCCGACTTTTTTTCGAGGCCCGCGACGGGCACCTCGTGAGCGTCTGCGACCCTGTGAGCACCCGACTTCGGATCCACTGCTGGCGACTGCCTGTCCTGGAGCGCGTGTCAAGGCTGTGGGCGGTCACTGCCGCATCCCCCTGTGTGTGACTGCTGCCACCTGCCACAGGCCCGTGTGCGGCTGGCGCCGCAGGGCGCGCAGCAGCGTACTAGAAGAGGATCCTGTCCCCTGGGTGAACGGGTACGGGTCAATAGAGCCAACGCCGCTCAAATTTGATAAATGGCCAAGTTGCACCGTTACCGGCCACCGCTGGCCTTACAGCGTAGCTCCTGTCGCTACAAGTAGCGCTGCCCACTGCCAGTCTTGACCCAGATACCACTCCACCTGCGTCTGCGGAGGCCCAGAAGAAGCTTGCTACCCCTGAGCTCGGGATCGCTCAGGCCCCCAAGAACGTGGCTATGCTCTCTGGCGGGCCGCTCTCAGAACGGCAGGCTTGAGTAGTCATCACCAGGACGTCGGGCAAAGAGCACCGATCGAGGTCACGGGACTCCGATCCCAAACGCCAGGGCAGGACGAAGTCTCCCCTTGCTGGGCCCCCCCCCTGTCGCGGTCTGTCCAGCTTCCCCTCGCCTTGTCTTGGGGCCCATCTTTTTCATCGTCACGCTTTCTGCGTATCTTCCACTGCCCCATCCCAGTGCCTGCTTGTCCAAGTCGGCTGATCAGTCTCATCTTGCGGTTCCTTACAAGTCACCTCCATCTGGTGGTTTTATGATGTCGTGCACGAGCCACGGTGTCCCAGCGCTCGGCCACCTCTGAGCAGCCGCATGCCTTTTCGAGCTTGTAGTGGAAAGTATTTCTAATTTACACAGCTTGCTGGTCTTGCGTTCGGGGTCGACCCCGATCCCGCCAGCCGTCGTTAGACCGGGGAGGCCAGACCTGTCATGAATACACTGAAGTGGGGGTGTAAGCAGCTGAATTAGTCTCCCTCCTCCCGCTTTCTCCTCCGTTCTCCGCTCCTCATTGTTTTATTTGTTCACTGTTGTTGTAGTTGAGCTTGGCTCATAATAACACCAACCATGATTGTTTGACCCCAACGGCGCACTGGTGCTTTCGCCTCAGCGCCGGCTACATTTTCTTTGAAAGCTGCATCGTGAGGAAGCATATTACCCATGGCAATTGGGCTTGGTGGATGAGGGAACGTATGCGAATCAAGGGATTCCATTGGACCTGTTGAGTAATTCACCGTTTCACTTGGCAGATCAGCTGTGCTTCACGGGGAATTAATCAGCAATGAAGGCAACACGTGCGAAGCGTATAACACATCCTCTAAGGTTGAATATTATGTTTATTTTATCTGGCTGTGTCGATATATCCTTTTCTGATACTAGCCTATCGCTTGACGGCCGATTGACAAAATGCTCGGAATATGCTACTGTGTCTTTGAACAGCTGGGCTAAGGCAGCAGACGCTTCGCATGGAAATGGGACAACCACTGGCAGTGATATCCGACATGCCAGAATACACCTGTCGTGTGCAGAGGAGTGGCTCCATAACATTGAGGGCGTTGGGAACTGCATGATCTGGATGATAGGCAGCGAACGGTTGTGTCTCATGCGATGTCATAACTTGGCAAGTGCCCAGCAAAAGCGTTGTAGGATGAAGCCACCGAGGCCAGGTTGCAGGTCAGAGGCCTCGTGGATGCCTGTGGAGTCCTTGGGGCCATTTTGGGGCGGAGGGCGCGAACTGTCAGTTCGAGTTTCCGCTCTTAGGGCCGTCCGGGGCCCCTCTTAGGTCGTCTTGGTGGTATCTTGGAGGCCTCTTTCGCCGTCTTGATGCGTCGCAATCCCGAACAGGTGAGCACGCTAAAATCCTCCATCAACTGTGGGGACACCGGTTTTGGCCTCTCGGAGCCTTTGGGCCTCTCGGCGGCCTTTTGAGGCTTCTTGGGGGCCTCTTGGGTTGTCGGGCATCGAAGGCAGTCTTGGGGTCTTCTGGGTCCCCCAACTGGCACAGCCCGCCGAACTCATACACCCGCATGAGCCTTGGGGCACTCCACTTCGTGCTGAAGGCACTGTGGCGGATCTGCGTACACGTCCAGCTAGTTCCCGCCAGCAAAGCGCTAAAGTGGGATAGCTCGAGATCAGAGTGTAACGTTCTCCAGTGACGAATAACACATCTTTCCGTCAGTAGGGTCTGTCGAATGGCAACTGTGCTGCCAATGCTTCCTACATTTGTTGATGTCTCGTTTGTGGGACTAATGTATGACGCACTCAATTTTCACCATGGTATGTGGACGCTGTAATGTTGGCCAGCGCCCATAGCATTACAATGTGTTCGCTCAGTGGCTTTCATGCCCACGCGCTGGCAGGGGTACGCCTTCGCGCATGTAGTCTTCGCGGTTTGTGGTGGTGTTGGGACTTGGCTGTTACGCGTTGCAGTCCGCAACGCTCGCGCGCGCGTTTTGCTGAAGGCGATGAGTCGACTAAAGTGTCAGTGAGTTTACCGTAAGCTGACGGAGCAGAGTTGGCAGCTTCATGTTGCTACGTGGCGCCCCGCCCCCGGGGGGTGGCAGTCCTGGAAACCAGAGGTGCATACAGGCTGGCTGCAAGCTCAGCACTGAGTGCACTGCACACAGAAGGGCATCGCCTGCAGAGTGAGCAGAGACCGCGAACTCATCGCGAAAGTGGCAAGCATAGCCTTGCAAAAGACATGTCGCTCCCGCTCGAGATTTGCCCATCTTTCTACTCAGGACTTGTGCTCTTGCTCGCCGCCGAGAACTGGTCCTCCAGCAAACCCAGCGCTCCCTCCTTCGCCTCCTGCTCATCCGCCTGGCAACGCGGACTGTGGCGGCCAGCCAATTCCGTGATAAGAGTACCGCTCCGCTGCGAACGACAAATTATGTGCCTGATAGTGCAGCAAACGACGGGCCCATTCTTGCAACTGCGTGGGGGCGATCAGAGTCCTGTAAGACACCCCAGTCGGCAGATAGACCAGGATTCAACGCAGTGGGAAGGGAGGGGTGGGAGGGGCAGGATGTCAGACGTGGTGCCACGCGCACCGAGCTTGCCCCTCCCCCCCTCATTCGCCATGTGCACCGGCAGACGGCCGCTTCGGGCCGCGTGGCCGCGGCGACGACCCCGGCGTGCGATCGGTCGAGGTGGAGCGCCCGAGGCGCCCCGGAATCGGCCGCCATCGAGCGGCCTGCGCTCTCGGAGGCCTGCGATCGCGCCAGCGATCCAGCGGTCCAGGCGGTGTCGGGGGCCGACGCCGCCGCCGCCGCGGCGCGAGCCCGCCGCGGCCCTCCGCTGCCCAGCTCTTCGGGAGCGGAAAAAGGACGTACCTGTGCACGAGTCCACGCTGGTTTCGAGAGCTCACCTGGCGCAAATGTTCGTACAAAGCGGCTGGTCTCACACGGATCGAGGGGCCGTGCTCATGTACATAGCTGGGCGCGCACGTCCTTTGTGGGCTCCCTAAGGCTCTCTCCCCCCCGCGCCGCGCGGCCCTTGGCGCCCAGGGTCCGACAACCCGCACCCATACCCATAGCCAGTCCTCCTCCCAACGACCCCCCTATGGGTATGGGTGTGTGTTGTTCGTTCGTCATCAGGGGCCGACGCCGTCGTCGCCGCGGCGCGAGCCCGCCGCGGCCCCTCGCTGCCCAGCTCTCTCTCCCCCCCGCGCTCTGCGCGGCCCCCCGGCGCCCAAGGCCGTGCTGTGCGCCCCGCCGGCGGCGGGGCGGCGCGCCCCGCCCGCGGGGCAGGCGCGGGGAGGCCGCGCGGAGGACAGGTGCAGGAGGGAAAGAAGCACACAGACACAATGAATCGTCGCTCCCCAGGAAAAGATGGGAAAATAATTATGGGAAGTGGGGGGGAGGAGAGAAGCCCAGAAAACATATGGGGAAATAGGGGGCATCTTGTTATTTGTGTGTCTTTACTTGTGTGCTTGTGGGCCCCTTCACAGGTGGGACCGGCTGGACGTGTACAGGGGCAAGGCCGGGGCCCGGGACGTCGCGGCGAACGGAGCAAAGGGTCGACTGGACGTAGGAGTGACCCTTCGCCGGAGTGACCTCTGGTGCGCGCTCACTGGGGTCTCCGATCGCCGCGCTCGTCGCGACATCAGCGCCTGGCGCCCTTGTGTTTGGCATCCTCGCGCCCCCCAAAAAGCCGCGCACCAAAGGTCACTCTTACCCAGGGTCACTCTTGCGTGTAGCCGACAGGGGGGCTGCGAGGCAGGGCTCGAGCTAAACGGTGTTTTGGCAATCTCGTGGGCTGGTTTCGTTTTGGCTTCGTGTTGCAGCAAAGGTGGAACGAGGACAGAACTGGGGATGTCGAGAACAAAACGAACACGGAAAACACTGTTTAACTCGGACCCTGCTGCGAGGAGGGGGATTTTTTGGATTGGCTCCTCCCTGAAGCATGCGGCTTGTCGAGACTGAGTGGCGCTGCAGCTAGCAGAGTATTAGTCAGACTAACAACTTCTGCACGGGCACCAAGGGAGCAAGGACATAAGTTCACCCCCCCGTATAGTATCCTCCCACCCTTAACTGGCACAGGTTCTTAAACCGTGGTGCGAGAAGGAGGGGGGAGGGAGGGGAGGCAGCACAGTACCCGCTGCCCACTTGCAGGTCGACGCCGTCTCCGAGATCCGGCATATGCTGCCGTGAGGGCGGCTCGCGGCCTCGGCCCTGGCGCCGCGGCCCCTTCCATCGGCGGCGCGCAAAATAGGGGGCCACGTGCGAACACTGCCCCTGCCCCCCACGATTTCAGAGGCCTGGCATAGCTCGGACGTGTGCATTTTTTTCTCGGCGAGGACCATCGAGGAGCATCCTTGATCATTTGGCGGAAAGACCACGCACGAAAACCGAAAAAAGCACAGGGAATGGACGTCCGAGCGATGGCCAGGAGGGGGAGGGTGTGGTTCACTTCGCTCGGGAGCTCGCGAGCGAAGTGAACCCCGCCCTCCCCCTCAGAAGTCGTGGGGGGTTAGGGGGTAGTGTCCGCACGTGGCCCCCTAGCAAGAGGCCGGGGGAGGAACGCGTGCCGATGCCGAGGCGCTTCCACGGCTTTCTGCTCTCCTGGGGCCCCCCAGAGGGGGGCCTTCGTCGCCACGGGGGCGGACTCGCCTCGGGGTCCTGGTCGGAAGGGCCCCCGGTAGAGTTAAGTCGGGTGTGTCCCCCTACAGGGGGATTTTCGACGAAAAATAAAAAGATACCCCAAAAATAATCAAAAATAGTAGAAAAATAGTCTGGGGACTTTTTTTTCTAGTATTTCCCAACCATCCTGTGGTGTTGGGTCCTCGTTTTGAAGAGACGTCGCCCCGCGTTCCTCCTTCCTCCTCCTTCCTCCTCCTCCCCTTCCTCCTCCC
The DNA here is from genome assembly GCA_963575745.1 of Prorocentrum cordatum. Taxonomy (NCBI): domain Eukaryota; class Dinophyceae; order Prorocentrales; family Prorocentraceae; genus Prorocentrum; species Prorocentrum cordatum. The sequence continues at coordinate 48,244 of CAUYUJ010001553.1, read as the reverse complement.
TCCTCCCCCTCTGGCACACCCCTCACACGTTTCGTGGCCCCATAGGGAGCTCCACCGAGGGCCCCAGTCATTCCGGCACACCCCTCACACGTTTCGTGGCCCCATAGGGAGCTCCACCGAAGGCCCCAGTGGCTGCGCCCGCATGCGGTTCCACCCCCCATTCTGGCACACCCCTCACACGTTTGCGTGGCCCCATAGGGAGCTCCACCGAAGGCCCCAGTGGCTGCGCCCGCATGCGGTTCCACCCCCCATTCTGGCACACCCCTCACACGTTTCGTGGCCCCATAGGGAGCTCCACCGAAGGCCCCAGTGGCTGCGCCCGCATGCGGTTCCACCCCCCATTCTGGCACACCCCTCACACGTTTCGTGGCCCCATAGGGAGCTCCACCGAAGGCCCCAGTGGCTGCGCCCGCATGCGGTTCCACCCCCCATTCTGGCACACCCCTCACACGTTTCGTGGCCCCATAGGGAGCTCCACCGAAGGCCCCAGTGGCTGCGCCCGCATGCGGTTCCACCCCCCATTCTGGTGGCACACCCCTCACACGTTTCGTGGCCCCATAGGGAGCTCCACCGAACCGCCCCAGTGGCTGGCTGCGCCCGCATGCGGTTCCACCCCCCATTCTGGCACACCCCTCACACGTTTCGTGGCCCCATAGGGAGCTCCACCGAAGGCCCCAGTGGCTGCGCCCGCATGCGGTTCCACCCCCCATTCTGGCACACCCCTCACACGTTTCGTGGCCCCATAGGGAGCTCCACCGAAGGCCCCAGTGGCTGCGCCCGCATGCGGTTCCACCCCCCATTGTGGCACACCCCTCACACGTTTCGTGGCCCCATAGGGAGCTCCACCGAAGGCCCCAGTGGCTGCGCCCGCATGCGGTTCCACCCCCCATTTCGGCACACCCCTCACACGCTTCGTGGGTGGCTCCATGGGGAGCTCCACCGAACGCCCCAGTGGCTGCGCTCGCATGTGGTTCCCCCCCCATTTCGGCACACCCCTCACACGGTTCGTGGCCCCATAGAGAGCTCCACCGAAGGCCCCAGTGGCTGCGCTCGCATGCGGTTCCACCCCTTTTTTCGGCACGCCCTTCACACGTCTCGTGGCCCCATAGGGAGCTCCACCGAACGCCGCAGTGGCTGCGCTCGCATGCGGTTCCACCCCCCATTTCGGCACACCCCTCACACGTTTCGTGGCTCCATAGGGAGCTCCACCGAAGGCCCCAGTGGCTGCGCTGGCATGCGGTTCCACACCCCATTCTGGCACACCCCTCGCACGTTTCGTGGCCCCATAGGGGGCTCCACCAAAGGTCCCAGTGGCACTGCCCGCTTGCGTCCGCCACCACCCAGCACAGCCCTTGTTCCCTGCGCTTCACCCACCCAGAACAGCGCTTCGTAGCCCTATAGGGAGCTCCACCAAAGGTCCCAGCGGCACCGCCCGCATGCGTCCGCCACCACCCTGCCAGCCCTTGCTCCCTGCCTGCGTTTCACCCACCCAGTACAGCGTTTCGTGGCCCCATAGGGAGCTCCACCGAAGGTCCCAGTGGCACCGCTCGCATGCGTCCGCCACCACGCTGCTGACCGCGTCTCACCCACCCAGTACAGCGTTTCGTGGCCCCATAGGGAGCTCCACCGAAGGCCCCAGTGGCACCGCCCGCATGCGTCCGCCACCACCCAGCACAATTGCGGCATTCACAACTGCATATGGTTGGGTCCTTCGCCAGGCTAATTTTTGATGTTTGTTGGAGCATTTTTGGGGTATCTTTTATGGTTCGTCGCACATCCCCCTGTAGGGGGGGGACACGCCCGACATAACGGCAGAGGTCCCAAGGGGGCGGGCGGCCCTTTTCGGAGGCGGATCGACCTCCTACCCTGACACGTCGCTTAAGGAGTTGGCCGTTTTCGGTTCGCGAGAGGGCGTCGCGGCCGTCATTTCTGCGGGTCCAGGTCAGTAAATTTCGGTCCCAGGCCGCTTTCATTGAGGGGAGGTTTGCTAGAGGGAGGTTTGTCCACCGCCGACTTCTGGAGGCTCCCCCATTGAGAAGGCGGAGGGGACGCGAGCTTCGAGGCGACGCGCCACACGGGCGCTCGCCCTGAAGAGTCTCCGAGGGAGGCGTCTTTGAAGTGGCCGCTCCCGTCTGAGGTGCCTCGTGCCTTTTTGTGGATGGCCGCCCCTCTGCCTGCCACGCTTTGCGCGCCGCCTCCTCCCTCCTGCACCCTCCCCGCCCCCTCCCTTCCCCTTTTCCCGCTCTCCTTCCCTCCTCCCCCCCCCTTCCGCCCCTCCCCTTCCCCTTCCCCGCTCCTCCTCCTCCTGGCTCCGAGGAAAACCCTCCTCCCTCCCTCCGGCGGCGACCAGAAGCAGCAGCGCACGTTCGCGGGCCCAGGTTGCTGCTGAGTCGTCTTCCCTGTCTCGGTATCGTGGTGGACACGGGGAGACCCAGGAGCATCTTGTATGGCCTTCTTGGTGCTGGGTCCCGCAGAGCGCGGCCCTCGTGGACATCGCCCCCTCGCGGAAACAGGGGCACGCTGCCGCCGAACACGCGGCAAGGGGGGGCTCGAGGAGGTCAACGAGCCACTCCAGCCGCGCCCCCGTCCGCCTGTGGCTTGGCATCGCTCGGACGTGTGCATTTTTTCCCAACCATCCTGTGGTGTTGGGCCCTCGTTTTGAAAAGACGTCGCCCCGCGTTCCTTCCTCCTCCTTCCTCCTCCTCCCCTTTCCCAACCATCCTGTGGTGTTGGGTCCTCGTTTTGAAGAGACGGTGCCCCGCGTTCCCGCCTCCTTCCTCCCTCCCTCCTTCCCCCTCCTCCCCCTCCCACACACATTCTGGCACACCCCTCACACGTTTCGTGGCCCCATAGGGAGCTCCACCGAAGGCCCCAGTGGCTGCGCCCGCATGCGGTTCCACCCCCCATTCTGGCACACCCCTCACACGTTTCGTGGCCCCATAGGGAGCTCCACCGAAGGCCCCAGTGGCTGCGCCCGCATGCGGTTCCCCCCCCATTCGGCACACCCCTCACACGTTTCGTGGCCCCATAGGAGCTCCACCGAAGGCCCCAGTGGCTGCGCCCGCATGCGGTTCCACCCCCCATTCTGGCCACCCCTCACACGTTTCGTGGCCCCATAGGGAGCTCCACCGAAGGCCCCAGTGGCTGCGCCCGCATGCGGTTCCACCCCCCATTTGGCACACCCCACACGTTTCGTGGCCCCATAGGGAGCTCCACCGAAGGCCCCAGTGGCTGCGCCCGCATGCGGTTCCACCCCCCATTCTGGCACACCCCTCACACGTTTCGTGGCCCCATAGGGAGCTCCACCGAAGGCCCCAGTGGCTGCGCCCGCATGCGGTTCCACCCCCCATTTTGGCACACCCCTCACACGTTTCGTGGCCCCATAGGGAGCTCCACCGAAGGCCCCAGTGGCTGCGCCCGCATGCGGTTCCACCCCCCATTCTGGCACACCCCTCACACGTTTCGTGGCCCCATAGGGAGCTCCACCGAAGGCCCCAGTGGCTGCGCCCGCATGCGGTTCCACCCCCCATTCTGGCACACCCCTCACACGTTTCGTGGCCCCATAGGGAGCTCCACCGAAGGCCCCAGTGGCTGCGCCCGCATGCGGTTCCACCCCCCATTCTGGCACACCCCTCACACGTTTCGTGGCCCCATAGGGAGCTCCACCGAAGGCCCCAGTGGCTGCGCCCGCATGCGGTTCCACCCCCCATTCTGGCACACCCCTCACACGTTTCGTGGCCCCATAGGGAGCTCCACCGAAGGCCCCAGTGGCTGCGCCCGCATCGCCACCCCCCATGGCACACCCCTCACGTTTCGTGGCCCCATAGGGAGCTCCACCGAAGGCCCCATGGCTGCGCTTGCGGCACACCCCTCACACGTTTCGTGGCCACATAGGGAGCTCCACCGAAGGCCCCAGTAGCTGCGCCCGCATGCGGTTCCACCCCCCATTCTGGCACACCCCTCACACGCTTCGTGGGTGGCTCCATGGGGAGCTCCACCGAACGCCCCAGTGGCTGCGCTCGCATCTGGTTCCCCCCCATGTCGGCACACCCCTCACACGTTTCGTGGCCCTATAGAGAGCTCCACCGAAGGCCCCAGTGGCTGCGCTCGCATGCGGTTCCACCCCCTTCTTCGGCACGCCCTTCGCACGTCTCGTGGCCCCATAGGGAGCTCCACCGAACGCCGCAGTGGCTGCGCTCGCATGCGGTTCCACCCCCCATTTCGGCACACCCCTCACACGTTTCGTGGCTCCATAGGGAGCTCCACCGAAGGCCCCAGTGGCTGCGCTGGCATGCGGTTCCACACCCCATTCTGGCACACCCCTCGCACGTTTCGTGGCCCCATAGGGGGCTCCACCAAAGGTCCCAGTGGCACTGCCCGCTTGCGTTCGCCACCACCCAGCACAGCCCTTGTTCCCTGCGCTTCACCCACCCAGAACAGCGCTTCGTAGCCCTATAGGGAGCTCCACCAAAGGTCCCAGCGGCACCGCCCGCATGCGTCCGCCACCACCCTGCACAGCCCTTGCTCCCTGCCTGCGTTTCACCCACCCAGTACAGCGTTTCGTGGCCCCATAGGGAGCTCCACCGAAGGTCCCAGTGGCACCGCTCGCATGCGTCCGCCACCACGCAGCACAGCCCTTGCTGACCGCGTCTCACCCACCCAGTACAGCGTTTCGTGGCCCCATAGGGAGCTCCACCGAAGGTCCCAGTGGCACCGCCCGCATGCGTCCGCCACCACCCAGCACAATTGCGGCATTCACAACTGCATATGGTTGGGTCCTTCGCCAGGCTAATTATCGGCAAGGGCCATCGAGGAGCATTTTTCGTCACGTTGCGAACAAATGCACGCGCGAAACCGAAAAATGCACAGGGAATGGACGTCCAAGCGATGGCGAGGTGGAGGAGGAGGACAAACCCTCGACACCCCAGTACGGGTGGGCGCGTGCAGCCACGGATGAGGCTCCCGGCTCGAGCAGATCTCGGTGTGCTCTCGGTGGGTGAGTGGCGGCCGGGCGTTGGTGCTCTCGGATGCTGTCCCAGATGCGTGGGCGGAGATTTTGGATAGGGTTTTCGCCCCTGACGCGAGGTCGGCGGCCACGAGGCTAAAGCGGAAGCCGTCGCGCGGAGGTCGCCCGCTCGCCTCTCCCTCGGCTGCTGCGTCGGCGTTGGCTGCCTCGCGGAAAAGGGGCGCCGAATCCAGCTCCAATCTCGACCACGTGACGGATATTGTCGCACAAGGCGAACTGGTGACGCGATGACGGCGAGGTCCGACGCATCATGACCCACGTCGCCACGACCATTGGGTTGGGGACCGGGGAGTCTCCTCCTCCTGCGCCTCCGTCTGTCCTCCCTTGTGCGCCGCCATGTCGGCTCGCGAGGGCCCTTGAGCTATCGTGGCGCGCCGGTGATGGACGCGCCTACGCCTCCGTAGAAGGAAAGAGTACGTGCGCTTTTCTAGCACGGGTCCCCCTATTTGTACTTCGTGTCTCTCTGTATCCATGCAGCCACGCCTGTGCAATCCACATCCCTCCTTCTCCTGTTCTTCTTCGTTGTCCTCCTCCGTTCCCCCTTCCCCTTCTCTCCTCCCCTTCGCCTCCTAAGCAATGCCGCCTTCTTCGGATCCCGTGCTTCTCCTTGTCCCTCCTCCTCCTCCTCCTCCTCCTCCTCCTCCTCCTCTCCTCCTCTTCCCCCCATTTGCGTCCTCCGCGTCCTCCTCCTTCTCCTCTTCTCCCTCCCCCTCATGCTCTATTTCCTGAAGTCATCTACGGATACCCTTTGCGTTTCCTTCCTACCTCCCCTGCACATCCCCACATCATCCCGCCATCCTCCTCCCATCTCTCTTCCTCCTGCTGTCTCCTTCCCCTCCGCTCTGCTCTCTTCCCCCTCCCCCCCGCTCGTGCCCCTCTCCTGGTGCGCGCCTCCTCCCTGCCGCGCCCCCGCGCGTGCAGGTCGGGTCTGGGCCGGGCGGGCCGCCTGAGACCCCCTCCGGGAGCCCTGAGCCGGGGGTCAATGCAAACGGGGGTCAGCCAGGGCTAAAACGACGCGAAGATCGGGACAAAATCGGATCGGGATAACTCGAAATCTCTGAGAATCGGCGGGCTTGGAGGATGTATTGGGCGCCGCGGCCGCTCCAGAGCGTTCCGGAACGCTCTGAGAGCGCCAGATCCTGCAGGGTCCTGCGAAGACCCCCTCTGGCCGACCCGGGTTGGCGAGCCGCTCGTGGCCGCGAGGCGGCCGCGCACATTGGCTGACCCGGGTTTGCGAAGATCTGCGTTGCAGTTTTTTCTTTTCCTGCACTGCAGTTTTTGGTTTCTTGCTGACCCGGGTCTGGATTGACCCGGGTCAGAAGCCCCGACCCCTCACTTTTTATGGTCCTGAAGCTTGAAGTTCACTTCGGGTCGCCTGAGACCCCTTCGCCACTTATGATCTTGTCTTTGCCGCTTCACTGCCACTTTTGTCTTGTCTTGTCTCCTTTCCCTTTCCCAGCTCTTCTGGCTTCCCGCCCCTGGAGCCCTGTTCCTTCCCTTTGCCTTTGCCGCTCGGATTCCTGTCGTCACTTCCCTGGCGGTGTCTCCGACCTGCCGCGCTCCCACGTGTGCTGGTCGGGCGGGCTGCACGTTTCGCTCGAGACCCCCTCGCCACCTATGATCCTGAAGCTGGACGTGCGCAGCCGTTGCCTCTCAGGATGGAGGAGGGGGGTGTCGTCGCAACTGCTCTCATGGAGCACAGGTCGTTCTCAAAATGGAGCTCTCGCCTCAGCAGCGCGGAATTTCGTCCTAGCATGTTGCAGCATATTCAGGGATGGAGGGGGGTGGTCGTTTTCCACAGGGAGCTCTCGCCTCAGCGCAGCGTGCACTCGTTTGAAGATTGTAGAGCATGTGCAAAGATGGAGGGCGTCCTTTTTCGAGGGGGCGCTCGCTCCTGCGCCGTGTAGATTCGCTCCCAACTGCTGGATCAGTAACGAGGATGGATGGCGGCTCATTTTCAGTATGGGGTTCTCGCCCATTGTTCCCCGCAGCGCTCCAAACGCTACGAACCTGAACCCTTCAACTGGGGAAGGTTGAACACATATTAAAAAAAGAAAGGTGTTCTCGCCCGAGACGTCTCTGATCCCTGAGCACAACGACCGCAATCGTCATCGTCAGCACGTGCAGCAGCTGCACGGATGGAGGGCATCCGTTCCCGGGGCTCTCGCTGGAGGTTTCTCTTCGGCGTGGCCGGGCGTGGCTTTTGCGCAACGCCTGCGCGGACGGGGCGGTGGTCCTTTTTTTTCGGACGGGGACCTCGCTGGACACGTCGCTGACGGGCATGACCATACCGTCTCGCATACAGTCGGGGCGCTGAAGAAGGAGCCCTTTTCGTTGGGGAGGGGCTCCGCGTTCCTTAGGTGTTTCGCAGCTTGCCTCAGGTTTTCCTTATGTTTTCGAACGGAAAGCGAAGTTTGACTCATGGAAAGAAGGGGCCTCGTTCCTTATTTTGGGTTCCTTAGGTCAAGCCCCCGACTGTACCTGATGATGAGCGAGCAGTTATGCGAGGCAGTCCCCTTTTCAAAGCGGGGCTCTCGCCCGGTGGTTCAGGGGGGCGCTTCCTGCAGCGAAGCGGACTGGCCGTAGCGGCTTGTGGGGAGCAGATTTTGGACTGGAGGGTAGTGCAGCATCGCTGCTGCATCTTGGGCTTGCTCTGCCCTTCTTCCCCCTCCTCCTCCTCCTCCTCCTCCTCCTCCTCCTCCTCCGCCTTCTCTCCCTCATCCTCCGCCTCCTCCTCCTCTCCTTCTTGCCTTCCTCTCCTCCCGTCCCCTCCTCGAGCTCCTCCTCTGGCTTGCCTCCTCCTCCCCCCGTCCCTCCCTCTGGCAGGCGTGGGCTCCGCCGCCCCCCCCCAAATTCGAGAGAGCCGCTGCTGCACGCGGCTCGCAGGCCCCGCGGCTTCCGCCGCGCCCCCAGGGCGCACTGCCGCTCGTGCTCCCCCGCCCTCCTCCTCCTCCTCCTCCTCCTCCTCCTCCTCCTCCTCCTCCTCCTCCTCCTCCTCCTCCTCCTCCTCCCCCTCCCCCAGCGCGGTCCCGCCGCCCCCTCGTCGCAACGGCCCCCGTCGCAACGGCTGGATTCTGTCTCGAGTTCCTGCGAACACGCAGCCCGACGCTAAATCGAAGGATGGTGTTTCAAGGGCCGACCACGGAAAGATGATGTGCACTGAAGAAGCATAGATGGTCGTTCTTGGCGGGTTTCTCTGGGATCCGCGGGTTTCCCGGTTTCCCCGCGTTGCCTGGGTTCTTTTGGTTCCTTGGGTTCCCAGGGTTCCTTGGGTTCTTCGGCTTCCCTGGGTTCCCCGCGTTCCTCGGGTTCGCCGGGTTCCCCGGGTTCCCTGCCACCGGTGCCTCGTATTCTTATTGTGCCCGTTCCAAGCGATGCCAAGCAATGTCGAGCAATGCCAAGCCCTGCCATGCAGTGCCAAGCAATGCCAAGCAATGCCATGCAATGCCAAGCAATGCCAGGCAATGCCAATCAGTGCCAAACAATGCCAAGCATGGCCAAGCAATGCCAAGTAATGCCAAGCAGGTCCAAGCAATACCAAGCAATGCCAAGCAATGCAAAGCAATGCCAAGCAATGCCAAGCATTGTGCCCATGCAGTAGGAAACCGTCCCTTAATTTGGGTCGCGCTGGGTTCATAAAAGCGGCCCGCTCTCCGTTTGCGAAAATCTTCGAATTTGTTTAAAAAACGAATGTACGTGGCGCTAAAGCGAGAGCTACAGATTTTGACAACGGCCCGCCCCCCATCCTTGGGATTCTGTGCAATTTGTTACAACGAGTTTGCGCGGCGCTGTGGTGAGAGCCGCATTGTGAAAACGGCCCGCCCTCCATCCGTGAAGTTCTGGCACATTCACGCCTTGAGGATCATTCATGGTGAGGAAGTCTCACCCGAAACGCCCGGCTCGCCCTACCGACACGCCTCGGGGTGCGACAGGGAAGATTTATGTAGAAAAAATAGGATGGAGGAAAATGAGAAGGAGGAGCTGGAAGAGGAGGAGGAGGAGGAGGAGGAGGAGGAGGAGGCGGATGTGGTGGCCTTTGTTTCTTCTGCATTCGTCGTCCTTTTGCGTCCTTTGTTCACCCCGACCTGCTGGTGCATGCCGAACAATGCAGAAGCGTGGCACCCCTTTGCGTTTCACTTGCGGCCACCTGCGCATACCTGGCAAGCGCAGGAAAGGGGCGCGTCGTTTTCCAGACGGAAGGTGTGCGGATGGGCGGGATGGCGATACGCAGCCTTCGTCGTCTTTGTCCTCCGTATCGTCCTCTGTCCTCACACCTCTGTCCTTCTGATCTTTCCTCGTCGTCGTCGTCGTCGTGGGCGTCCTCGTCGTTGTTGCCGTGGTTGTCGTGGTTGTCGTCGTCATCTTCCTCCTCGTGCGCCCAGGCAACTCGTTGAGAGTGCCGTTGGTAATGACGCAGCGCAGGCAAGAGCGCATTCGACAATGGATGAGGCTTTGTCTGGCTACTCTTTCTTCCACGGGGGGTGCAGGAGGAGGAGGAGGAGGAGGAGGAGGAGGAGGAGGAGGAGGAGGAGGAGAGGCATGTCGCATTGCCTGGTGTTGGCTTGACGCCTCTTTTTGCGTCCGATCGCCAGCAGTCTCGGTCTTTCACCGTGGGCGGGCTTGGCAGCGCAAGGATCGCAGGGCGTGTCGCACTGTCAATGCACAGGTGGCCGCGCAAAGGGGCTTCGCCTATCCGTAACGGTTGCGCGAGTTACGTTCAACAGCCAAATTAAAAGAGCTCGCTGAGTCTCTTTGCGTTACGATCGGCATCACGACAGATTTGTTAGCAGGCTCAATCGCAATCATGATTGCGTGCTACTGCTGCCCCCAAGCGAGTTGTCTTCCTACATTCTCTGTGTCGCAGACTGTAACAGGACATGGCCACTGTGCCGATCGGTCGTACGGTACCAGCCGTACCGTCCGACTGCGTGGAGGAGGCCACCCTCGGGAACGCCTCGGATCGGTTTACAGCTCCACGATGCGCGTACCGAGGCAGCGATCAATGGCCTCCTCGCTTTCATGCTTCCAGGGAACACGGACCAGACTCGTGCAGCAAGGGCCCAGGACGCTGACCTGGCGTGGCGGCGGCTGCAGGAAGGTGGTGGCGCAATGATGGCTTCCAAGCGGAGTCTAGCACCAACGTCATGCGCCTAATACTGTCTCCCGCAGCAGGCCTGTTGCCCGACGTGGATGCCGAATGCAAAGAGCACCTCGGAGTGCGCAGGGCTGCGCGATGCCCCCAGCTGCAGAGGCTGCTCACCGCCTTGGTGGACACGTGCGTACTACGAGAAGTTCGATGCACTCATCTGTGGGCCACGCGTGGATGTGGCGCTGCTCCCACGCGCGCGGGTGCGCACGTGGGCAGGCGCTGTTCGATTCAGCGGATTTGCCGATGGCTGCGCCGTCCCTCCCTTTACCTCTCCCTGCACCATTTTCCAGGGCCTGATGAAAATGTGCAGGAGGGGGAACGACCAGATATTTATGATGAGGTCAAGGAGGACGCGGAGGAGGGTGAGGATGATGAGGGGGAGCTGTGGACGTGGAGAGGGAGGGGGCTTTTTGAGAGGGTGGGGAAGGTTCGACTTAACCAGGCGGAGGCGGAGGAGGCGCTGGAGGAGCTTGAGGAGGAGGCCATCCCCGTCCAATGGGCATGCTTCATGTCTGCGCAGGGCAGCACTGGGTCACCACTCTCCGCAGGCATCCGCCGATGCGCCCGCCTCGACAGCGCGCGGCGAGAGGTGGACATGCGCGGCCTCCGAGTTCGCGGTTTCACCGTCGCCCAGCTGCTGCAGCAGCGGATGCCGGAGCTGTCCGAGCACCTGGCGGGGGGGTGGGGTGAGGGGCAGCTGGACGCGGATCGGGCGATGGGTGCATGCGTACCCCGCGCCTCCGCCTACTTCGACTCGTCGCCCTCATCGTCCTTGGTCTCGCCTTTGCCCTTGGTCTCACTCCTCGGCCTCCTCCTCCTCCTCCTTCACTACTTCCTCGTCCTCGTCCGCTGGCTTCTGCTCCGTAGGGAGGATGTGAAAATGAACGAATGGGAGGAGGGAGAAGAGGATGAGGACGAGGCGTAGGAGGAGGGCGAGGACCCTGGGGCAAGTAGGAGGAGGGATGGAGGAGGTAGAGAGGGAGTAGTATAGAAGTATGGGTGGTGGTGGTGGATGATGATGGTGATGATGGTGATGATGGTGGTGGTGGTGATGATTTTGGTGATGGTGATGGTAATGGTGATGGTGATGCCGGTGATGGCAATCATGATGATGATGATGCTGATGATGATGGTGTTGATGATGATGATATTGATGATGCGGACGATGACGGTGATGATGATACTGATGATGATTATCACGATGATGGTGATGCGGATGATGAGGTTGAGGTTGATGTTGATGTTGCTGTTTCTGCTGCTGCTGATGATGATGCTGTTCATTGTGTTAATGAAGCTGATGCTGATGCCAATGCTGCCGATGCTGATGATGCTGATGATGCTGCTGATGATGGTGCTAATGCTGCTGATGATGTAGATGATTATGATGATGCTGATACTGATGATGATGATGATGATGATGATGATGATGATGATGATGATGATGATGACGATGCTGATGCTGATGATGGTTGCGATGATGATATTGAGATGATGGTCCTGATGGTGCTGATGATTCGATGATGATGATGCTGTTGTTGATGCTGATGATGATGACGATGACGATGACGATGACGATGGTGATGGTGATGGTGATGGTGATGAGGATGATTTATGATGAAGATGATGCAGATGCTGATGATGATGATGCTGCTGATGGTGATTGTGATGACGACGATTGCGATGCTGATGCTGATGCTGATGCTGCTGCTACTTATGATGATGCTGGTGAAGAAGAAAAATATGAAGATGGTGATGATGGTGAAGATGATGATGATGATGATGATGATTCTGATGATGATGATGATGATGATTCTGATGATGATGATGCTGCTGCTGTTGCCGATGATGATGATGCTGATGATGATGCTGCTGATGATGCTGATGATGATGATGATGAGGATGATGATGATGCTGATGATGATGATGCTGCTGCTGATGATGATGATGATGATGATGATGATGATCCTCACACGGCAAATGCTCTTTCAGGATATGTTCGATTCGTCGCATAGGATTGTGTACTCACGCATTGTCTCACAATGGATATATCGAATTACAGCATCCGTCTATGAGGAGGAGGATGAGGAGAATGAGGAGGAGGAGGAGGACGCTGTTGCGAGGACAAGGAGTTTTCATGAGTTACCAGGTCTACATCATGCGAGCGTAAGCAGCGGGGACGGATCATGGGTCAAATGTTTCCTTGTCGTGGAATGCCCTTTTTCCCCACAGCCGACGGAGACGGCCTTCAAAAGTACGGTCCTTGGATCCGGTGCGCAGGAGTTTGGCGAACCCCCGCCTCCCGCTGCTGTTGTACTCAGCGCAACGAGCACTGAATAGCACCCCAGGCCGACATGCTATCTTATGGCCGTGTTGACGTGCACTTTCATGCCAAGCAGCGTCGTCCATAACAGTAGTAGGGGAATTGTCGTCGGGCTCCCTGGGCACTTCTTGGTCCAGGAGTTCATCCACCTTCGCTTCTGCAGGGGGCGCGGGGGGAGGGGGTGCATCCACTGCGCCCTCCGCCACCGAGGTATCGGCATCGCTGACAGTGCTCTTCGCGGCCCCCGTGCGCGCCTGCACGAGCTGGAAGCTACTGGTATAGATGTCACGCTTCACCCTTCATGTTGGTGCAGCGCCACTCCTTGCTTGGCAAGACCGTCGGCGTGTTCACTGCTCTGGAATACTGGCAGGCTCAAGCCGTGTTGCATGACGTGAGCCTTCACTTCCTCTACCGTTATGCCCGTAGCCCTCCTCCAGAGTGTGAATGAGAAGCAGGCCAGAAATTCGTTGGCACAAGTTCGTTTCCCTTGCCTTGTGTTTTGCGCGATCGCTTTCCGACCTATCCGTGTCGCTGTCTTGATCCTCTACAGAGTACCAGACCCACCGCCACACAGGACAATAGCGTACTGGCTGCTGCGCCTGCGCGAAGCCCTTCGCCACCGCCGTGCAATCCGACCACATGCGTATCGGTGCCACTGTAAGCTGGAACGCCTCGGCGACAGCCCGCAACTCCGCTAAGAAAATGCGCTGCTGGTCCTGGTCGAAGGGCTGGGGTCCGTGCGTGCCGAAGCCGATCTGGTCCTCGCTGTCGATCAGCACCGCGCTCCATCCTGCATCGCAAAGAAGGTCCCTACAAGAGGAGTGAGCCATCCGCGAACACTTCACCCGATAAGAGCCCCAGGATGCTCGGTCGATGGAAAGCTCGTCGTTGTCGTCGTCGTCCTGTTCCTCCTCGCCCCCTCCCTCCACGCCACCTCGTCTCCGTCCTCCTCTGTCCTCTTTCTCGTCCTGTCATTCCTTGCCCTCTCTCCCCCTCCCTCCAGTTGCCACCTCATCTTCCTTGTCCCGACCCTTTTACGTAGACCCCTCCTGACCACCCAAACTGAATAGTCAGGGAGCCTGGGCCCATTAAAAAGAGGAATTAAGTAGGGATTCAACCCAATTTGGATGGCAAATTGATATTCGTCTCCTTTCCTCTTCCCCGCCCTTCCTAAAGGAGGAGGAGGAGGAGGCTGACCTGGTCGCCTCGGCTACGCTCGAGGAGGAGGAGGAGCAGCAGGATGAGGATGAGGATGAGGATGAGGATGAGGATGAGGATGAGGATGATGATGATGATGATGATGATGATGATGATGATGATGATGATGATGAGGAGGAGGAGGAGGAGGAGGAGGAGGAGGAGGAGGAGGAGGAGGGAGGAGGAGGAGGAGGAGGAGGAGGAGGAGGAGGAGGAGGAGGATGTGGAAGGCGGAGTACCTGCGCAACGACCTCAGCCTGCTTCTGACGGAGTGGTTGCTGACGCTGTTTGCCCGCGGACTCAGCGTGCCCAGATGGATCGATATCTGACGGGGCCGCCCTGAGGGGGTGACGGAGGGAAGAAGGAACGGACGAGGATGATGATGATGATGATGCTGATGATGATGATGATGATGATGATGATGATGATGATGGTGGTGGTGGTGGTGGTGATGGTGGTGATGCTGATCCTGATTGTGATTGTGATTATGGTGATGGTGATGGTGATGACGATGACGATGATGATGATGACGATGCTGATGCTGATGCTGATGCTGATGATGATGATGATGATGCTGATGATTATGATGATGATGATGATGATGATGATGATGATGATGATGATGATGATGATGCTGATGATGCTGATGATGTGCGAATGTGCGCGGTAATAGGCGAGAGCCTCATTTTGAGAATGACTCCCCTCCATCCTTGGAAGCAGTTGCGAATTTCAAGCTTAAGGATCCGAAGGGGTGAGGCAGCCTCAGCCGAAATTCCCGGCTGGCCTTAACGACGTGTCTGGGAGGAGTTATCTTTAAGGAGAAGGGATGGATTAGGGGAGGAGGTTTTCGGAGGGTCTGCGCGTGTTCGGCGGATGCCAGAGGTTTCTGCACGGATCCTCGCCAACAAGAAGGGGAGCGGGAGGCGGAAACGGTAACGGAGGTCAGTGGAATTGATTTGCTGGCTTTCACGCGCTTTCGCCGACGCTGGTGCTCTCATGCCATCCAGTCGCCCTGTAGCCTCCCTTGCGCTGGCCGGCCACTTCGGAGCGCATGATGGGGCAGGCATGTGCGAAAGAGGAAGCAGGAGGGTTCCCTGCTCCCTCCCCTCCCTTCCGCCCGCCACCCTCAGGCCAGCAGCGTGCCGCTGGGCCCAGTGGCCTCCTTGTGGGACCGGTTCTTCGAGGATGGCGCGGCGGCCTGTCAGTCTTCTTCAGGTCTAGTCTGCGAGGAGCAAGAACGAGGAGGTGGTGGAGGGGGGAGGGAAAGGAGGCGCAGGTGGAACGCATGATGGGTCTTTTATATGACCAGCCAGTATAAGTGGGAGCATATTCTCTGCGCGACCAGGTTGCATGGCGGCGCCGCACCCATCTCGGTACACCCCTCACGAGGATCGTGGCTCCGTAAAGGGGCTTCACAGAAGGCTCCATTGGCATGGTTTGCATGGCGGCGCCGCATCAATTTCGGTACACCCCTCGCGAGGATCGTGGCCCCGTAGGGAGCTCCACACAAGGCTCCAGTGGCAGGGTTTGCATGGCGGCGCCGCACCCATCTCGGTACACCCCTCACGAGGATCGTGGCCCCGTATGGAGCTCCACAGAAGGCTCCAGTGGCAGGGTTAGCATGGCGGCGCCGCACCCATCTCGGTACACCCCTCACGAGGATCGTGGCTCCGTAAAGGGGCTTCCCAGAAGGCTCCATTGGCAGGGTTTGCATGGCGGCGCCGCATCAATTTCGGTACACCCCTCGCGAGGATCGTGGCCCCGTAGGGAGCTCCACACAAGGCTCCAGTGGCAGGGTTTGCATGGCGGCGCCGCACCTATTTCGGTGCACACTCCGCGAGGATCGTGGCTCTGTCAGGGAGATCCACAGAAAGCTCCAGCGGCAGGGGTTGCATGGCGGCGCCGCGCTCATTTCGGTACACCCCTCGCGAGGATCGCGGCCCTGTAGGGAGCCCTACGGCACACAGGAGGAGGAGGAGGAGGAGGAGGAGGAGGAGGAGGAGGAGGAGGAGGAGGAGGAGGAGAGGGAGGAGAGGAGAGGAGGAGGAGGAGGAGGAGGAGGAGGAGGAGGAGGAGGAGGAGAGGAGGAGGAGGAGTAAGAGGAGGAGGAGGAATATGAGGAGAGGAGGAATATGAGGAGGAGGAGGAGGAGGAGGAGGAGGAGGAGGAGGAGGAGGAGGAGGAGGAGGAGGAGGAGGAGGAGGAGCCGGAGCCATTTTGGCTCAAGGGGCCGCCTCCTGAATTGCTCAACATTTCCCAAGGGGTTCAGCCAGAAATCTTGCATATCACGGTCAGGGACCACCCAGCGCCCGAGCTTCCAGCGGACTTCACTGTCTGCTCGCGTCCCCCCGAGTTCGTTATGCGATGGCCCAGGATGGTGGGCAGGGTGCCCGTGGCGCCGTGTGCCCGCGTTTGCGAATGCAAGAAAAAGCCAGCGCACTTCAGGTTCTGCTCTCGTAGCCGACGTGACCTACCCCGTGTCCAGTCTACGATTCCCCCGCTGCCGTCCATGTGGACTTATCATCCTTGGGTCGGTATCCCTGGTGGCGCATCGGTCGGTGTCGGTGACGGCACGGAAAAAAGGTGGGACAGGCTCTCGCAAGGGAGGAAGGGAGCCGAGGTGGTAAAGGTGGAACATGGGACCACCACACAGGTTCCAAGGAACTTCCGTCAGCCAATGGCATTCGTGATAAGCTTCATCGTCTGTCCCAACTCGCTCGCGTGGGGAAGTTCGATGGGGTATTGCCAGCCGCAGCAGCCCCCGCTTCGTAGCGCTTACGCCGAGCTCAGCAAGAGCAAGCCAAGTGTGAGAAGCGCTTGGAGAAGCTTGAGGAAGAGCATTCGGGTATTCTTGAACATCTTGAACTTCTCCCAAATATGCATAAGGAGTTGGAACATATCATCTCGGCCGAAAAAGTTTGTCTGTCTGATGCAAAGAAGGGGACCGCTGAAGTTCAAGCTCAAGTGCCTGGGGATTTTCCGTCCATGGCCACTTTAGTGGATCACCCCAGTCAGTTCGAGCAGACGTTGGCTGGGTTCACAACGATGAGACTCGTGCAGGCCTCCAGGCTAGCTACACGCAGTTCCTTGATGGACCGCGGGCGGCTACCCCGCCAGAGGCGCCCCAGGCCCCAGCCCGGCCATAGGGCGATGAGGACTCGTCATAAATATGATCAATATGCATGTTGACGAGGCTGATGTCGTGGATGCCTGCAGTGGTAGTTCGGGAGTTTCCGATGCAGTCAAGCGTGTGCTGTTCGACGCCATCAGCAAGAAACCGCGGTTTCGTTCCCCATGTGCTTGCGGACGCTCCACTGCAGGATCGGCCATCTTAGGCTCTCTCATCGGCATCAGGCCCAATATGCTGTACCCGTTGGATCTTTTGTCTGAGCAATTGTCAGTTTCGCAGGAGCACTCGGCTCATGGTTGCGCCGCTAATTATCGGAGATGCTCCAAGAGGGCGACGGGATGCAGCTCTGGATGACTGGCTGTGGTGATGTCGGGGATGGCCCCATGTGCATCCACGCCGTGGTGGTTTTCGCAACGCGGATTTTCAAAAAAAACTTGCGCTCGCGCTCTTTCAAATTCTTAAGACAACCATAATTTTCCAACATGTTCATACCATGCTACCAAACGGGGCTTCGCGCGCGCACGTCGAACTCGTTCGAACGCCCTTTCGCGCGTGCTGTCGCAAGAATCCTTTGCAAAACGTGGGACGAAGTGCGCACGCGCGCGTCGTCGCGCGCGCGTGCCAAATTCCGTCAAAAGCCATCGGTTTTGTACGGGGTGTAAAACAGAGTGTCCCGAAACAGTTTGTACAATCAACATTCAAAGAAACTTGCTCTCGCGCTCTTGCGAAGTCGTAGGAAAACCATGCGCTTCCAGCATTTTCATGGAATTTTGCCAAAGAAGCCTCTCGCGCCGCATGCCGAACTCATCCGAACGTCCTTGCGCGCGTGCTGTGGGGGGAGGGGGCACGATCCGTGCCAAAAAATACGATGTGGGCCACTGTCGCGAGTCGGCCGCGAGCGCATGTCGAACTCCTTCCAAAACCTTCATCACCGACGCGAGGACGCCGTTATCGTCGCCGGCGTGATCAGCATCGGCGCCGCTGGCCGTGCCGTCGTCGGTGTCAACATCGTCACCAGCATCGCTACTATCATATTCGTGTTTACCGTTGTCGACGTTGCCATGCTACGGCTTTCGCGTCTGGCGCCGTTGCGCGCGCGAGCATGCGCGGGCTAGCGCGGCCGCAGAAATGCACCAGCCAACACCAAGCACTCATCGCAATCGCCTCTGCATGGGTTTTGCAAACCAAGTTGCGGGTGGATGGGTGGGATGATTGCGCGAGCAGTGGAATCGACATTTTCAAGTTTTGCAGGGTGACTTGCACTGCGTATATTGCAGCACGTACAGTCTTCCACGTGGGTGACGCAGCATATATGGCTAGATGCACATCGTTTCGGATCCACGCCGGCCAACATTGCTTTGATCGAAGACGCCTACGGCGAATCACCGCCGCCCCCTGCCTTTTTGGAAGCGCCAATGTGGCCGAACGTTGAGGCCAGACCTGCCAAGCTATCGGACCATGTGTTCCCCGAATCGGTTTGGAAAACCTTCGGGGAACACGTGGGCATCTTGAAGGTCCTCTTGGCCGTCTGGAGGCCATTTTGACCCTACGTCTTGGAGGGCTCTTGGGCTGTTTTGGAGGCCATCTTGAGCGTTTTGGAGGCCTCTTGGGCCGTCTTGGGGACCTGTTGGGGCCGTCTTGGGCGATCTTTGAAGGCACTTGGGCCGTCTCGGGCCGTCGGAAGGCCGAACAAAAACACAAATGCCACAATCCTTTGAAACATTTGGGAACATCCATGATTTTGGCCTTTTCGGGCCTCCCTGGAGGCCCTCTTGGAGGCCTCTTGGGCCGTCTTAGGCCATCTTAAGGCCATCTTCGGCCGTCTTGGTGGGCTCCTGGCACGTCTGACGCCGTCGGGAGCCGTCTTGGGGGCCTCTCTGGGCCGACTTGGGGCCCTCTTGGGGCGCTTCGGGGCCGTCTTAGAGGCCATCTTGGGCGTCTTGGAGGCCTCTTGGCCCGTCTTGGGGCCCTCTGGGGGCCTCTTGGGGGCCGCTTGGGCCTATCTAAGGCCGTCTTGGGTGCATCTTGGGCCGTCTTGGAGGCATCTTGGGGCCATCTCAGCCATCTTGGAGGCCATGTTTGCCGTCTTGGAGGCATCTTGGAGGCCATCCTGGGCCATCTTGGCCGTCTTGGAGGCCATCTTGGGCGTCTTGGAGGCCTCTTGGGCCGTCTTCGGGCCCTCTTGGGGCGGTCTTGGGGGCGTCTTGGGCCGTCAAGGGGCCATCTTGGAGGCCTCTAGGGCGATTTTGGGGCGATCTTGGGAGCCTCTTGGGCCGTCTTGGGCCGTCGGAAAACCGAAATGGCGCAAATGCCAACATCCTTCAAAAACCAAAGGAAAATCAATGATTTTGGCCTCGTCGGGCCCTCCTGGAGGACCTCTGGGAGGCCTCTTGGGCCGTCTTGGAGGCCTCTTGCGGGCTTTTTGAGCCGTCTTAGAGCATATTGAGGCCATCTTGGGCCGTCTTGGAGGCATTTTGGGGCCATCTTAGCCGTCTTGGAGGCCATCTTGGCTGTCTTGGAGGCATCTTGGAGGCCATCCTGGGTCATCTTGGCCGTCTTGGGTGCCATCTTGAGCCAACTGGAGGAAGCAGAGGCACGACTGATGCGTTTTGAGATCCATCCCGGGACCCCGGCGGGACGTGACGAAGCCCCAGGGGGAGTTTTTTTGGAAAAAGAACCAAAACCAAAAGCGATATCGTTCGGCACGCCAGGCACCCCTTTGATAAATCAAGAGGGGGCGGCGGATTTCTGAAGCAACAATATTGCTACCGTCGGGGAGGGTTCCTGCTATTTTCCCGCTCCCAGTGCGGCTGCTGCTTCTCTTCGGGCTTCTCCCCCCATTTCTTGGAGGAGGGTTACGTCGCGATCTACCGGCTAGCGCTGGCGCGGCTGAGGCATGCACCCGTGTGTCTTCCCTTCTCACCGGGACCAGCCAGGGGCAAACGAGATGGTAGGGGAAAGTCGGGGAGGAGGGCAGGGTTGGGCAGGGTAGGGCAGGGTACGGGGGGGAGGGGCGGGGGGGAAGCAGCGTAGGGGAGGTAAGGGTAGGGTTCGGGTGGGGTAGGATGGAGGAGGGGGGAGGTGGGGAAGCGGGCGAAGGTGAGGTTGGGAGAGGTGGAGGTGGGGTGGGGCGTGTGAGGGTCAGGTAGGGGAGGGAACGGCGGCAGGGGAGGAGGGGAGTGGAGCGGATAATTTGTGCCGGGCGAGGTCGGGTTGGGGAAAGGAGTAGAGTGGGTATGGTAGTGTAGGATAGGACCTCGCTCCTTACAGAACGCTACAAGCTGTCTCGCTCACCCTCGCGCGCCTTCATTCGAGATGGACCCGAGATTCAGCTTCGCCCTTATTCGATGGACAGCCATGGATAAGCAACATGGTCGCCAGGTGCGCCGCGCACGCTCGGTGCGCCACGTGTGCCAGGTGCGGCTTGCGAGCCAGATGTGCCAGATCTTGACAGGAAGCCAAGGTGGGCCTAGCTAATGCGAGGTGGTGGTAGCACATGGGTCAACATGTACTGCGCGCGCAGGCTGAGAGAGAAGGAATGTGGAGAAGGGGGACGGGTCGGACAAGGATGAGGGTGTGGAATGGGATGCAAGAGGGATGGGTTTAGCGGGAAGGAGCGAGGAGGGATGGAGAAGCGGGAGGAGCTGGACGATGATGCGGGGCCCAGGCCGTGGGGGGTGGGAGCGTCGAGGGGCGCAGTTCCATCGAGCAAATCGGATGGGCGCTGGACAGAGGATATTACCAACACTGAGTGATAAGCTTCTAGGAGACATGGTAGACACTAGAGTTCAATTAAAGCATGATCAATTGTGGGCATTGCGGACTTTCACTCCAGAAATGCGCGCAGGGACGAAGTGAGACCGTTCGGTCAACTTTACTCTGACGTGCGCAGGTCCTCTCAACCCTTCGCATGTTGCCTCGCTCATTGCGCCATGTATCCCCTCGGAAGAGTCCCGTGCCGCCCTGGGGTGTTGTCTCGAACCCGCTCCGACGACGCTCGTCCTGGGAGCGGGCATAGAACTATCAGTGCGAGGAGCGCCAGTTCTGGAACACCAGCGCTCACTTCTGAAGCACTGGTTCTGGCTTCTCCCACAGAGGTGCTTGCAGCCTTGGCTGCGCGCGGAGACGGACTTCGCGAGCCTTGTGCACCTCATCAAGGCACCGCCCATCCTCATCATGCGCCTCGTTATCATTCTCCTCAGCCTTCTCCGCTTCCTCTTTCTCTTCCTCGTTCTCCTCCCTCTTCTCCCTTCCCTCCTTTCCCATTGGCCAAGCTTTACAGAACAGCCGTAGGCGAGCCCAAGTATGCGCCAGTCGGCGCACCTTACGAGCACGTTAGCGCACGTCCCCACGGAGCCCACTGATATGTTCGGCTTCGAAGCCATATGCTCGACAATTTGTTCGGGTATTTCATCGGCCGCCGCCATCATAATTCGCGGCAGTTGCCGCCGACACGCGAGTTGTCGCGTCAGCATGACTACAGCCAATCGTAGACGGTACCACTTTGATGCAGCAACGCAGTCCACATCTCCAAGATCGCCTAACACCGACGGTAATCCAGCCCTCTAGGAACAATAACCCACGCCAGCCCGCGGTATGGATCGTTCACGTCAAGCGATCCGTACGGACGCCCTTACGATACTAGAAGCGACACACCATCGTCGATGCTGGCACGCATGCCTTCAGGATACAGCCACGTGCTGCATCCCGCCGCCATCCTCAAATCACACAGTCTCAAATTGCAGCGAAGTCTTGACTGACTCTGTGCGCCTACTGTCTCAGCGCCGCGCCTTATCCCGACGATTCGTCTACAGCCAAGTCAGCCCCTCGTGTCTTCATGGTTTTGGTTCGCTCACGCACGTTCTCGACCATCTGGCATCACCTCAGGGCGCCCGCAGTGACTACGCAGGCAGTCGAACACACTCAGCCTCTGACACCAGAAGGCCGGTATCGTACTTTTGCCGTTGACTACGCCGGATAGGTTCAGCGCCGTTGTGCTGGACACAGCCGTCGAGTTGCCAACCGACTTGCTGATCTATTCATACCTATACGACCGCCCTGCGGGCGATAAGGAGGTTGGGGGGGATTGAGATCAAATGCCCACCCTGACTGACCTCCAGCCTGTCACCTTGATCTCATCTCTCTCTTTCTCTCTGTCTCTCTCTCTCTCTGAGTCTCTCTCTCTGTCTCGCCCTCTCTCTCTCTCTCCCTCTCTATCAGAGTCTCGCTCCACCACAGTGATGATCGCGATGACGATGATATACCGCTACCTACCTATCCGTCGACCGACCTATCGGATGGACTGGATAAGAAAACCCGCCGCAGGCGCCGACAGACATGAATTGATGGATTGGGTTGGGTGGATTGGATTGGATGGGATAAGATGGATTGGATAAGATAAAAGATGGGTTGGATTGGAAGAGATGGATTGGATAAGATAAGATGTATAGGATTGGCCCGCCGCAGGCGCAGAAACAAATGGATTGATGGATTGAGTTGGATGGATTGGATTGGGTGGGATAAGACAAGATGGGACAATATGGGTTGGATACGATAAAATTGATTGGATCTGACAAGATGGATTGGATCAGCTGGATTGGATAAGAAAGCCCGCCGCAGGCGCCGAAGAATGAATTATGAAATTAGCGACATGCATTAGCGCCGGGACGCCCGGGACACCCGGGACACCCGGGACACCGCCCGGCCCAACTGGGACACCTCCCGGCCACCGGCGGACGGGAAACGGACTTTCGCTCCTATTGACACCCGGGACACCCGGGACACCGCCCGGCTTAACTGGGACACCTCCCAGCCACCGGCGGACGGGAACGTACTTTCGCTCCTACGTCGGCCTAGCTACAGGAGGATCACGCGCAGGTTCGCCTCGCCCGCACGCGCGACACGAACACGAAACCGAAACCGATTTCCCGGTGGGGGGTCTCCGTTTCACTGCGATCTCACCCCCCAAACCTCCGATGTATACATCAACTGCCCGAACCAACCAATTACACCAGAAGTCTCACCATAACTGTTGCCGAGGCCACCCGCGTTGGCGATCTCTTCAGCACAGCCACTGGGGCTCTGGGCCGACCTGACACGACCTGTCATGGCATGTGCGATACTCTGCCAGCCGCACCCACCAACGCTACTAACACTATTGGGGCCAGCCGAGTGCCACCTGGAGACAGCGTTGCCAACTGCCGCTGCTCGCCCTGCCCGCGGGCACAGTGGGGCCCTCAGAGCAGCTGGGACAAGCTCACTGAGAGCCCGGGGCAGTCGAATCTTGCCATAGCATCGAGGCACGCGCGCTTCTAGGGCAGTGCGACACGACGCCGACCAGCCTCCTCGCCGGCCGGGCGGGCGCTCGCGCTACATTCCAGCTCGTGAGCCTCGGCCGCTGCGGCCGACGCGAGGACCGCGGTATGCGCGCCATCCTCGCACTGAGAGGTGAGGACCTGGGTGCCCGACAATAGCAAGCGGCACCCCAAACTTGCTACCAGCCACACTTATGCTATACCACGTCACGGCCGCAGCGCTTCGGGCCAGCTTCGGCATAGCCTGGACCCGTACCAGCACACAGATCAAGCCGACGACCGCAGTTCAGAGAACTACCGAGACGACCTGCAGCCTTTGTACAGCCCACGGATCGTCATATGTTCGGACGCGGGGTTCATGATTTCATTCGACGTGGCGTCGGGGCATGCGGGGGCGATGGGACTCGGGCTGGGCCGGTTCCCTGTTACTTGCGTGGACCGCGGTGCTGGGCAGTCGGCCTCGTGCCAGCGCCGTCTGGGGTTCTGGGCGCGCCCCGAGATCTTTGCGAAAGCCTGCTTCCTTCCCGAGCAGATCGGGTGCTGCAGGTGCTTCAACTTGTGGGGCGAGTTCGGCACTTCGACCGCGGGCGTTCCCACGACTGACCTAGAGGCCCCGCGGGCGTTCCTTGTTCAGATTTCGAAGCGGCAAGGGACGGCCACTTCGCTGCGCCGTCCTGGCGCAACGATCTGCGCCGCCCAGGCCAACCTCGCATGCCGGAAGGAGACGGGCACCTTCCTGGCCGAGATCAATCCGCGCGAGCCCGCCGCCGTCGACCTCGGCGCGCTGGCGGCGCGGATCGCGAATAATCATAATAATAACACGGGGGAGAAGTTGCGCAGGGGGTCTGAGGTTGAGTGAGGACGACATTGTGAGGATCGTCAACGCGTTCGATTGCATACCGGGGGATGGGAATGATGAGCCAACTGCCGAGGGCGACTCCTTGCGCCCAAGGATCGGGCTCGCATGCGCGACGATGCAGGGCCCCCCCGCGCCCGTCAGCATGGCGGAACAGGGCGACGGCATGGCCGTGCCAACATCGGGGGCAGAGTCGAGGGTCAACCCTGCCTGCGACGGCGCGGCGCGGCGTAACGCATTGAAGGGCTGCATCGCGGAGGCCTCCACCATAAGCCGATCGGGAGCGGTTGAGATGCAGGGGCACCACGACTTGCGCAAGTTATGCGAGCAGTTCAGCAACGACCATGCGTGGCTCTCTGCGTCAGCGGACGAGCTCACCGGCTTCTGCGCGAAACTGAAGGTGAATATCATAGACCTACCTACTAATGCGAAATTGGCGTGTTTCGGTCGGGTTTTGCGGAATTGGACATTGCTGCAGCATGGCGTTGGGGCGAATATCCATACCTTCTTGACCATGATTGCGCCTTTGTCTGTGCATGACCACAGCAGCGACGGTTTCGATCCCGAGGTTCCTGTGGCTTAGCACATAGAGGGCAGCCCTGCCGAGAAGAATGAGAGGGTGAGGGGTGCCCTCTTCTCGAAGGTCATCGGGCCGTTGATCGGGGATGGCGAGGTTGGCCACGGTGCTTTGGCTCGGGTCGTCCCTATGGTCATGGAAATGGTGAAGACGGCTTCTGACGACGAAGAAATCGACTTCGAGCCGGTCGAAGACAGCGCCGACGACCTCATGCCAATTTTCAGGGGTGCCTACATCGTGTTGGAGCGCAACTACGATAAATCAGAGCAGCGCCGCCCTCAAGGGCTTCGACCGTCTCGCCTCGGAGGTGGCCTTCGGCAAAAACGTTTCCGACGTCTTCACATCCATGAAACAGGTCATTTACCACAAGGTGTTCCTTGGCGTGTTTGTGCGATGCCGCAAGGATTGCGAGTCTTAGTTGCCCCGCCTCGAGGGTGCCACGGGCAATATTGCCCAGTGCGAGCTTGCAGTCATGGGAGCTCCTCCTCGAGTCGAAGGGCAGGCCGCGCGGTGGCCGGAACGCGAAGTTGAGAGCTACGATTGGGAGCGTTACCACGAGCATGATGCAAGGCGTGCCTAGCACTATCGAAGCGAGGGCTTCTCTGACCGAGCAGTGCTCCGACCCCAGGGAACTGGTCGAGATTGCGAGTAAACTTGACTTCCAGATCCCTGGAACGGACGTGCTCCTCAGCCGCGTGTCCAAGGTAACCCAGCAGCGCAGCATCGACTCAAACCGGCGCCGTGATGACATGCTTGAGCGCTTTCGACTTCGAGGCGGAGCGCTCTATCCGCACTGAGGGCATTTAGTCGATCGTCGGCCAGGTGGCGGTCTGCAGCGAATTCGGGACTGGCCCTGCCGGCGCTGAGCTTTGCGGGCGCATCGCCGCATTCACGCATGCGTTGGTGAAGTCTTTGGGGTCTGGCGAGGGCGCGCATGTGGCTGATGGCGTGGCGCAGTGTATTGGGAAGGCATTGTGAACGCTCGTGCGGGGGCCGTCCGGGGAGCTCAGTGAAGCTGTCGCGTCCGTCGCGACGTCGTCGGATCTCGAGTGGGATTTCGCGCCCGCCATCAAGTCCAGGAAAATCGCCGAGACCGCCGCAGAGATCATGAACCCCAGAGAGGGCGAGATGACGGTGAAGGACTTCGTCTTCGCCGCCGTTGCGTCGGAGGAGGCCTATTGGCCCCGCGCGTAGGATTGCCTTGGCGCTGTAGCTTGCAACGGCGCTCCCCTTACTCCCACCCCTCGCTTTCATTCGCCCGTGGCCTCCGAGGCGGATGGGCAGTGGGCCGCGGCGAACGGGGCGGTGACTGATGCGGGCGAGCGGGGGCGGTCCGTTGCAGCGATCCACCGCCCGCGCCCCCCTTCGCCTCTGCCCGCCGCCCGCCCCTGTCTGCGCGCGGGGTCAGATGGGGGGGGGGGGGGGGGGCGGAGAGATGGGGGTCAGGTTGCGCGCGTCAGCGCCGATGCAGTCAGCATTCGCGGGGCCCTTCTGGCGCGCGGCAAGGCCAGCGTGGAGTCCTTGACCCGCTGGGCGGGGCAGGTCGACTTCGACGCTCTTGGCGACGCGATCGCAGGGGGTCAGCTGCCAGGGGGTGATCGAGGCCGCGAAGGCCGCGCGCGACAAATTGTTCGCGCCTGTGCTAGGTAATTGCGCGGGCAATTGCATCTGGCACGACGGCGTCGGTGTTTGCACATCTTCGGACGACTACCTCAAAGCGTCGGAGCCCATGTTCGTGAAGGCGGGGCCATGGGTCCTGAAGGATGCCATCAATGCTGTCAGCTCGAAGGCCCAGCGCGCCGAGGCGAGCGTGGACCTCCGCGGCGACGCCAGCGAGATGAGGAATTCCACGATGGATGAGATTTGCGCGAGGCTCGACAGAAACATCAAAACGTAGGGGGGGTCCTGCTTCTCATCAGCTGCGTGGATCACATGGAGACGCCGCTGCAGCTGAAGCGCACTCTTCGCGCGCGCCTGAGCGGGTTGCATGATGGGCATAAGGCTTTGATGGCGCCTGTTTTGCTTTCCTCCGGCAGCGGCCTGGCGGAGATCAAGGCGTCCTCTAACCAGGCCAGACGTAAGCCAGGCTGCCAGCCGCGGCGGCCGACGTTGCGGAGCAGACGGCTTCGATTGTCACTCGCAATGTTTCGGCTTGGTTCACTCGGCAAGTTGCCGACGACTTTTTCGTCGTTGATCGCTCGTGGGGCACTGGGCGCGCAAACTCGGCAGTGCACCGCCACTTGTCCTAGTGGAGATGCTGATGGGAAGGGGGATTGTGCGCGGATGGATTGACAGTCGAATTTGGACGGGGGAAGGCGCGCTGACGGCACTGGTGACCAAGTGTGCCGACGTGACCGAGCGATGCCCGATCGCGTTTGATGCAGTTCGCGCGCAGCGGTGTTTGGAACCGCGAAGAAAGATGAAATGAGGCAGGCGGGAGAAGGGGGGTGGCGAGACAAGAGGGATGGTGAGGGAGGGGGACGGAGGGCGGGGGCCCCTCTCCCCCCTCTCTCCCAATGTCTCTTGCTCGTCCGCCCCCACCCGATCTTCCTCGTCTCATTCGTTTTCCCTGCTCCAGTCCCTTCCTGCTCCTGCTGCCCCCCTCCTCTCCTCCACTTCTGCCTCCCTTCCCTCCCCCCTCCCGTCCTCTGCTGCCCCTCCCTCCTGCTCCTGCTGCCCTCCTCCTCCTCTGCCTCTGCAGCTCCGCTCCCGTCCCTGTTCTTTGTTCTCGCCCTCGCCCTCGCCCCCCTCCATCTGCCCCCTGGCTGCCCGGCTCGCGGCTCGCACTCCGCCTCCCGATCCTGCTGCCAAGGCTTCCCCGTCCCCTCCTGCTGTAGGGGACCGCATGCGAACCCTGCCCCCGCCCCCACGATTTCTGAGGGGGAGGGCGGGGCTCATTTCGTTCGGGAGCTCCCGAGCGAAGTGAACCCCACCCTCCCCCTCAGAAATCGTGTTGGGTAGGGGTAGGGTTCGCGTGCGGCCCCCTGTGCTGCTCCGACCCCGCCCGTGCTCCCGGTCCGTCCTGCTCCCACGGCGCCCTCCCCTCTCCCTCGCCGTTTCGCGCCGCTGCCGCCGCCGGAGGTGCATTTTGATGTTGCGGTCGCGCTCGGGGCTCTTCGCCGCCCCCCCCCCTCCCGCGACATCCGCCACGAGATCTAGCCGATGGGGCCTCCACCATTCCGCTGGTCTCCCATGAAAGCTGTTCAGGTCGTGGCACGCCTGGGGCCGGCATGCAGTCTTTTCGGTTTTTT
The DNA here is from genome assembly GCA_963575745.1 of Prorocentrum cordatum. Lineage (NCBI taxonomy): Eukaryota > Dinophyceae > Prorocentrales > Prorocentraceae > Prorocentrum > Prorocentrum cordatum. Next base: position 20,424 of record CAUYUJ010001553.1, on the reverse strand, counting down.
TGGGGGGGTCTCGGAAACATTTCTGCGACCTCCTAGGGGTCTCTTGGGGCGTTTTTGGGGACCTCCTTCGGGCCTCTCGGAGGCTCCCTGTTTTTTTTCCCTTTTGGGGCGGCCATTGCGTTTCAAGTTCGCATGCTTGCTATCATTCGGAGACCGCGCGGGGCGGCGTTCTTTGGGTGGAGGGCCATCCGGGGCGATAGTTCGGAATGCTCTCGTCTAGGATTTTTCCTCGACCATCTGGGCGACCGCTTGGGTTATAACTTGTTTTTGTGCGACCATTTGGGCGACCACAGGAGTTACTACTTTACTTTGGGGCGACTTTTTGGGCGACCGCATGGGTTGCCATATTGATTCTGGGCGACCACGTGGGCGACTTTATGAATCACCATCCCTTTTGTGGGAGACCATATGCGCGACCCCGCGAGCGACCATGTTGTTACCACTTTGCGCCCCCACCCCCCAAGCTGTAAGGGCAAGGCTTTTCACAACCCCAAGCGCGACTCCGTTGCCTGTTGTAACGGGATGTTTCGCAGACTGAAAAGTGCACCCCACCTTTCACCCCCCCTGGTCCACGCAGGGGTCGGCCAGGGGGGGCAGACTCGGCGTCGTTTTTTTTTTTTTTTGCGCCGGCCAACCGTTTTTCCAGCCCGTAAACCAGCCAGCCTGCCCGTCGTCGGAGGGTGCCTTCGCCAGCCTGGCGGCGAGCGCGAACTCTCTTTCCGATTTTCCAGCTTGATATTTGCTGCGCAGGCTGTTCTAGACTTTCCGACCTGTCCTCTTTCGTTCCGGGGCGCAGTGGGATATCTGGGGTGGGGAACTGGGCAAAACCTAGCCATAGCAGATGGATCATAAGGTTTGTGAATGTTTCTCCCGTTCATTTCTTCCCCCTTGGTTCCGTGTCCTTGTCTCTGGAGCGGTTGTGCTGCTTTGCTTCCTCTTCCTAGTTTGTCTTACGCCTCGTCCCTGCCGCGCGCGCAGGCATGCTGCTACGGCGGGCCAGGCGTCTCGCCCGAGACACTGACCTGACACTTTCTCACCGTGTGCGAGCTTGACGCTGAATATGTTTGAACAAGTATCGGCGGCGAGCGAGGGGGGGAAGTGAGAAGGAGAAGGCCTTCTCAGAAGGTTCGGAAGTCCCTCCGCCTTCTGAGAAGTTTTCCAAGCCTTCCCTGAAGACAGAAAATACTTCTCAGAAGGGGCGAGGGCTTCTGAGAAGCCCCGCCGCCTTTGAGAAGGCCTTCTCCTTCTCATTTCCCCCCCTCGCTCGTCGCCAAAAGTATGTCTGTGGTGTTTTTTTTCCAAATGGAACTCGAACCCTGGCGCCGCGCACACCCGTTTATTTCATGTCCAACGGATGCGCGGGTAGACGGGGGACCGTTGTCATAATGGGGTTCCCGCTTCGGCTCCGCGTGCACTCGTCATCAGAGACCCCAGAGCTGCACGGATGCTGGGGAGATCGTTTTCAGAAAGGCGTCGTCGCGTCATTGGCCCCGCGTCTTAGGAGTTCCACGGAAGGAGGCCGCTTTTTTCATCACAGAGGGCGATTGTTGGGCACTCCCTTCAACTCGACGCTTCCATCTTGTCGGACTGTTACTTCTGTCGAAAGATGAGGAACGGTTTCATTTAACCTGACTTTCCGCTTGGGTTGCGCGCTCAAGGGGCGCTCGTCTTTCAAGGGGGGCACTTCGCACAGCGAGAAGATTCTTGGGCTTACGCCACACCGCCGACCCCTTGGGGGGGCTCGCAGCGCGTCGCCTTCGCTCAGAATCTGACCGCTGGGGACGGGATGGATAAGGCCCGCGTTTACAGACGTGAGCCATTTATCGGACAGTCAGAAAGAACATTACAGGAGAACGGGCCAAACGCATCGCCCGGTCATGTGCCGCGCGTGCCACGAAAAATCGGAGGCCCAGATTTTCCGTTGTGGAGCATGCCCGACGGGGGCGGATGGGAAGGCGCCCGCGTTCACAGACTTGAGCCATTTGTCCGATAACCAGAAAGTACATTATAGGAAGACGGGCCAGGCGCATCGCCCAGTCGTGTGCCGCGCGTGTCACGATGCGCGCACGGGGGCGAAAAAGTTTGAATGCTCCGCGTGCCCACCGAACGGGGACGGGAAGAAACCAGCGTTTTCAGACGGGGGCCATTTGTCGAAAGACCAGAAGAAGAATTATTTCAAGCGAAACAACCCAGTTGTGTGCGCGAAGTGTTTTAAAGCGGGACGAGCGCCGCGGAGAGACCCTCCGAAACGCCCGGCGGAACCAAGTGACGAGCATTGCGACAAGGCACGGAAGTTGCGAGGAATCTGACCGCTGGGGACGGGATGGATAAGGGGGACGTGGAGGAGGGAGGATGGGGGAGCAGCCAAAGGCGGAGAAGGTGAAAAGTGAGCCAGTGGAGGGAATACGAGACAGAAAGCTGAGAGGGGAGACGGGAGGAGGGGGCGGAAGAGGAGGATGAGAAGGAGCAGGAGAACACGACGAGGACGACAATGGCGGCGACAGACTCGACGGCGTAGGCTGGGCACCTTTTTGGGGCCATCTTGGGGGCTTCGTTGACCGTTGTGGGAGCCTCTGGCGCCGTCGTCGTGAGAATCCTCTCGGGGGCCTGCGGGAGGCAGTTTGGAGGCTTCTGGGGAGCTGTTTTGGGGCAGCTTGGGGCTTTTTTTGGGCTTGTTGGGGGCCTCTTGGGGGCTTCTTGGAGCCTCTTGGAGGCCTCTTGGGGCCTCCTTGGCGCCTTTTGGGGCGGAAGGCTAGAATTTTAGGTTCGTGGTCCCCGTCTGGAGCCTTTCTTGGGCCCCTCTGTGGGCCCTCTTGGACTGTCTGAAGGCCCTCTTGAGCCGTTTTGAGGCGCTCTTGGGCCGTGTTGGGGCCCACTTGGGAGCCTCTCGGGTCGTCTTGATGCCGTCTTGGGGGCTTCTTTCGCCGTCTTGGAGCGTCGGAAGCCCGAAAAAACGCGAAGGCCAAAAACGTTGAAAAAACCAATGGAAATCGACGATTTTGGCCTCTTGGGGCCATCTTGGGAGGCGTCTTGGAAGCTTCTTGGGGCGTCTTGGAGGCATCTGGGGCCATCTGGAGGCCATCTTGACCGTCTTCGAGTGTTTTTTCGGCGACTCGGGGCCCTCTTGGACCGTCTGCAGAGCTTCTTGGGAGCCTCTTCGCTCGTTTGCGGCCCCCCCAGCAGACTCTCTGGAGCGGATGACCCCCCCCGGACCGCGCCGGCGGATCCCGGGGAATCCGGCCGGACCCCCCCCCCCCCCCCTCCAAAACGACCGGACCAGGCTCCGGGGGGAGGGGTTTGGGGAGGGGGGAAGCATCTCACACGCCGATGACCCCAAGGGGTCGGCGGATTTGTGGGGACCAATGGGGAGGGGACTTTGGGAGGGGAGGGTGTACTGCAGCGCTGCTGATGCATCTTGGGTTTGCTCTGGTCCTCCTCGCTCTCATCTCCCCCTCTCGATCCCAAGCGCAAGGGTACCCCCTTCGCACTGGATGTTGTTTCTATCTCGTTCAGGGGCGTTTGGCACGAGACTAGGCGGCCAGGACAGCGCACACGCGTGAGCTACAGGCCCAGCGCTGCAACTTACTGGTCATTGAAATTGACATGTGCATGCCCTCCTCCTCCTCCTCCTCCTCGTCCTCCATCTCCTCGTCCTCCTCCTCCTCCTCCTCCTCCCTCCCTCCCCTGCTTTCCTCCCCGATGCGTGCACGTGGCTGGCTTGGATCCATTCTCTGAGCGTCGGGCGCGATGCGACCATTCCACCGGCGCATTCGTGGCAGCGAGGTGTCTTTGTTCGAGGTGATGATCGGCGTGGGGTGTTGCCTTTTCCACGTCGGCGGTACACGCTTGTCGCCTCACCTCGCTTCGGGCGTGCCTCTCTCATCTGAGCCACCACTTGTATTGGCGCGATGCCCTCACGTCTCCCTGCATCCTCGCGAACTTCTCCCTCGATGCCTGCTGCCGGGCGAAGCCTCTGCCACTCCAGGCGTCCCTCCTCGTCCCTCGTTCATCGCCTCTCGCTCTTTGCTCTACCCTCCCCCCTCATTGCTCCGCCCTCACCCTCTCGCCGTCCCCCGCCGCCGTCGTTCTTGTCTCGTGGGGGTCTGAGGGGAGCCCCCCCGCCCTCCCATTAGTGCAATTGAGACCCGCAGTTGCAGCCACCCGGGCATGCCGCCCGGCGACAGCGAGGCACAGTCGACCGCCAGGGTCGTCGACCGCCTCCGCTGCCTAAGCACCGCGAGAGAGTTGCTTCGCCTACTCCGCCTCCGCCGCCTCCCCCTCCGCCGCTCCTGGCTCACCCGCGGGGCCCTCGCAGGGCTCGTCCTCCGGGCTCCTGCGCGCTGCCCTTCTCCGCTGCCCTTGCCCGCGCTGCCGCCGCCGACCGCTGCGCGCCCGCCCCCCGTCTCGCCTTCCCCGCCGCGCTGCCTCCCCGCAGGAGGCGCACGTGGAGTTCGACTGCTCCTCCGGGGAGCCGCAGCCGCTGCTGCCCGCCGGCGAGGTGCAGAAGGGCAGCGACCTCGCGGCCGTGGCGCCCGCGGGGGCCGGGCCGCGTCGGAGGGAAGCGCGGCAGGTTCGCGCCGAGCTCACGCGGCGGCGGCGGCGGCTTGTGGTGGAGACAGCGATGGGCTGCTCGTGAATGGTCGTCAGGTCTTCGCGGGAGGCGAACGCCTCGAGCGCAACTGAAGCGTAGGAAGAGGTTCAACAATTCCGTGCAGTCGAGTCAAGCTCCTCTCGTGGGGGCGGATGGTCTGCGTGTGCTCCTACTGGATCTCAGGGGCTGTCCCTCTGGATTACCGTTGACTGCCTCTCGCTGCCTCTTCAGACGGCCGCGCGGGCGCTCAAGGTTGAACGCCGAGAGCGGCCCAGACTCGGTTCACATCGAACGGTTCGAAGCATCGGAGCGCCGCGATCGTTCGTCCGCGCCGTGTCAGAAACCATCGCCGACGTCATCGCCACGTGAACTTGCCCCAGACAGACCCTTCCTCTCGGGGGGCGCCAGCTGTATGCCTGCACCGATCCTCGCCATGCCCGTGCTGGTCCGAGGATCGGTTTCGCCAGGGGGTCGGTATCAACCGACCCGGGGCCAGTGATCGGCCTGGTCAGCATCGATGTTGGTGCACGTGCGGTGCCCTCCCGTTTTCGGTCTCTTCCTCCTCGCGCACCTGCCCTCTCCCTCTCCCTGGTCCCTCTTCTCCCTCTTCTCCTGCTCCTGCTCCTCGTCATCCGCCTTTCGTTGGGCACAGCGCGAGCGATGGCCAAGAAAGACCACCGGCCATGGAACACCGAATCTGCCTGCGCCCGCGCTGAACCAGTCTTCCCCTACGAGGAGGAGGGCCTGGGGCTCTTGGAGCTGGGGCATCTATCAGCGAAGCCAACGCCTCCTGAGAACACGATGCGCCCAACAACGCCGAGCACGACGGGACGAACGTCAGACGACGGCGAAGATGTCGGCGGGCGGGGGGACGTCGCCCGTTTTCTCTGCGCGCCGTCTGGCGACACCTCGCCCTGACTGGTCTGGGATCAAGGCCAGGTCTGACAGCCGACTCGGCGAATAGAAGAGATTGACGCAACGGGAAGGGATGGAAGGAAGTAGGATTTCAGAGGTGGCGCAAGCGCACATAGTGTGATCACTCTCCTTTCCCTCCTCTCCCTCTTATCCCCCCCTGTTCTCTTCAGTGTTCCCCTTCCACCCCCTCTCTTCTAGTCCACCCCTCTCTTCCCCCCTCCCCTCTCTTCCCCGTCCCTCTCTTCTCCTTTTCGCCCCGTTCTGTCTCGTCCCCCTTCCTCTGCATTACTCCTCCTTATTCTTGATCAGTGTGCACTCCCACTCTGTCACATAGCTGGTCGACAAGGGCCAGATCCAACATCGTCTTTCTTACATGTGACTTGCCGGAGACGTGACCAATATGTTCTAAACGTGAGGCGACTATCAATAGGAGCGTTCCAGGATTCGAAGACACGAACCATTCCTTAACGCTTAGAGCGCCCAGATCGCCCCTCCAGCAAACCGCGAGGTCCCGCCCAGGTTTGCTTACAGTTCCACTCCCGTGGACTTCTCAGGAGCTCACGAAAGCGGCGACAGTTGCGCAGTTGGTAGCAGCCACGAGGTCTCGTCTCGTCTGGATGTGCGTGCAACCCCACTCCGCTGGACCTCCCAGGAGCCCACGAAAGTGGCGACAGTTGCGCACGTAGCAGGCCCCCCCGGGGAGACGCGAGGTTTCGTCTGGATGTGCCTACAACTCCACTCCGCTGGACCTCCCAGGCGCTCACGAAAGTTCGCGGCCCCCCGCGGGAGCCGCGGGGTCTCGTCTGGATGTGTGTAACACTTCACTCCGCTGGACCTCCCAGGAGCCCACGAAAGCTTCGACGGTTGTGCAGTTGGCGGCCCCTCCAGGGAGTCACGAGGTCGTGTTTGGATGTGCGTGCAGCTCCACTCCAGGGAAGGGGGGCCCATGAGCTCACAAAACTGGGGACCGTCGCGCAGTGGGCAGCCAAGCCCACCAGGGGGCCGCGAAGTCTCGTCACGTCTGCATGTGTGTGCAGCTCCACTCCGCTGGACCTCCCAGGAACCCACGACAGCGGCGACAGTTGCGAAATCGGTAGCCCATCAGGCAGCCGCGAGGGCGCGTCTGGATGTGCATACACCTCCACTCTGCTGGACATTACCAGGAGCCCACGAAAGTGACGACAATTACTCAGCCTCCCTCCCCAGGGGCGCCGCACGATCTCGTCTGGGTGCGCGTGCAACTTCACTCCGCTGGACCTCCCAGGCGCTCACGAACGCGGCTGCAGTTGCTCCCTTGGTAGTCCCCTCAGGGAGCCGCGGGGTCTACTCTGGGTGGTAGGGCAGACACACACACATTCAGGATTACTAGGCAGGAGCAGGGAAGGAGACTGGAGGAAGGGAGGATGTGCGAGCAGTGCCTTATCCCGAAAGAGGGCACAACCAATACAGAGTCGACGTGCTTCCCTTCAGCACTGATGCTCTGTGGCCGAAGTTGCACAGTGCGTGGCGGGGATCGGGCAGATCGTGCACCCCGTGCGAAACAGGGCGACACGGCGCTGTCGCGCAGAACACCCGCGCTCCTCTGTCCTGAGAGTTCGGCCCGCGCTTGGACTCTCAAGGGCATACAACACGCCCCTACCCCCCTGGTTTACGAGGCGCTGTGCGCTGAAACTCCTGTGGGCTGGCAGGGGAAACCCTGCGTGATGTGCCGCGTCCTGGCGGCTCTAGGCTTTTGGGGGTTCCCAGGAGGTTTACAGACCACGCACTTGTACCCAGGGTAGGGTCGTTTTTTCATCCCTCAATGGACGCGGCACGCTTTTTTTCGCTCGCCAGTTCGTCGACGGCGGGGTCGCGCGCATGCGGGCGAACTGTCGCTCTCGCTTCGGCGCCGCGAGAGTTTCGCCTGAAAGTGGCGCTCCGCTTCGGCGCGGCGCGGTGGAGCCACGCGCGAGCGGGTAAATTGTCGCTCTCGCACAAGTTCCGTGCAGATTTCGCTTGAATCGGCCTTTCCGCTAGGGCGCGACGCATGTTCGTCATTCGCCGAGTCGCACGAAAACGGCACCGGTAGAGAGTCCGCGCGAGAGCAGGCGAAGTTGCGCAGGTTGTTCGTGAAAGTGGCAGTGATGTTGTCGGCGCCGCGTATGCTTCGTCTTCGCCGCGTTCTTGGGAGCTTTGGCCGTCCGACACTGGGCGTTCGCCGAGTCATGATTTTGTCAAGTCACGCTTGTGCACGGCTCGCGTTCATCCCTCCCCCCCTCCCTTCCCCTGGCCAAGTAGTCGCAAACGGGGCCACGCGCGAGCGCCTTCCATGAGCTAGGTGGGAACGGGTTCCAGTCACAACGTCAAGTTGCGCCACAATGTGTTGTTTATTCTATGGGAGGGAGGGTGGGAATTGGCGGGACCCGCTGTCCTGATCGACTTGGCTAACTTGTTTATTCAGACGCTTACGGCACATCCGCCGACCCCTTGTTTTAGGTTGGGTGCGTTCTGAAGGGTGTTTGTGTTTGTGCGTTGTTCGTTTGTTGTGTGTGCGTGTATGTGTGTGTGGGTCGCTAAGGCGCTCAGCGGGGTTGTCGTGGCTGTTGTGGACGATTTGTATGGTCGTTGGAGACGCTACATGGCGGGGGAGGCGCTTCGAATGAGGAGCTGCGCAACTTCTCCAGGCAGCTGCGCGGACGATGGCAAGCGACGCAAGTGAACAGGAATCTGCTCGCCGCGTCGTCCAAAAGGCCACCGCGACGCATTCTCATGAAGCGCGAGACTAGCGCCTGCGTCGGCGGGGCTGTGGATCCTCATGGTCGACGCGCGGGTGGCAGGAAGTCGGCGCGCGCCGAGCAGCGGCGCACGTCAGGCGACAAGGAGGTCCGGGGGCATACACGGAAGGAAGTCAGCGCGCGCCGGGCAGCGGTGCAGTTCAAGAGACAAGTAGTGGGTCGTCTTGGGGCGATCCTTGGGGCCTCAGGGGCCGTCATGGGCGCGGTTAAGACGAGGAAGGCGCGCGTGGTAAAATTCACGCTGTCCCAAGGAAAGGGTGTGATTTGTGCTCTGGAAGGTCCTCTTGGAAGTACTTCGTGAGCTCTGTTGGGGTGTCTTGGAGGCTTTGTGGGCTGCGTTCAGGCTATTGCGGCGCTTCCTGGCGCCATGTGGGGCCGCGCGGAGACCACCATCTTGAGGCCTCTGGGGGCCCCAGAACGGCCGAGGAGGCCCCCAAGAGGACCCTCAGACTGCCCTCAAGGGGGTTCCAAAGTGGCCCAGAACGTCCCAGAGACCGCCCAAGAGAGGCCACCGGGATGGCCTCCGAACGCGCTGGGCGGCCCCAGAGCGCCCGACGACGATCAAAGGCGTCCCTAAGATACCCCAGACCGCCTTCAAAAAACCCTCCAGAAAACCCAAAGAGGCCGTCCAGAGGCCTTCCTCCACTAAGTTCCCGAGAGTCCAAAAATGTCCATGCTCTACGCGATCCTGACGCGAACCCCGCGAAGCACACGAAGAAGCCTGGGCGGCCTTCACGGCGCCTCTGGCCCACGACCCAGGCGCGCCAAGAGGTCTCCAAAAGGCACCCATGGCTATAGATTCGCGTGGGGCGTCAAGGATCACGCAAGTCCTTGCCCTCCGCGCGCCTCTCTGCCCTTCACTTCGCGTCTTCATGCCCCTCCGTCCTCCTGCGTCCTCTTCACGCTCTCGCCATTTCATCATCGTCTTCCTTCTGGTCCACGTCTTTCCCTTCTCTCACCCGCCCCATCTATTTTCACACTTTGGATGTGGAGAAGACTGATGAGGAGGAGGGGGGGAAGAGGAGATTGGGAGAGGGGGCGAGGAGAAGAAGGAGGCAGAGATGAGCGGGAGACTGAAAACTCTGCCGACCCCTTGGGCATTCCTCGGCGTGTGAGATACTTGCCCCTCCCCGAAACCCTCCCCGGAGAGGTCGTCCCAGAAGGTTTGGAGGTGGGGGGTCCAGTGGTTCAGAAGTGCCCCCGGACGGCCTCGACATGGCCCCTTTCCTCCTGCCTCCTCACCCGACGCCCCCCTTCTCCTTCCCCCTCCCGATGATCACCCTTCCCTCACCCTCCTCGTCCTCAGCGCTCCTGCGCAAGGCGCGCAGCAAGAAGAACGGGCTCATCACCAAGCGCTTCCGCCCGCCGGTCGGAGGGGGCCTAGGCGGGCCTCCCGGCCCCAGCTCCGTGGATGCTTAGGTGCAGGGGGGACTGGATGGAGAAGAGGGGGTGGAGGAGGTGATGGAGGAGGAGGAGGGGGAGGAGGGGGAGGAGGAGGAGGAGGAGGAGGAGGAGGAGGAGGAGGAGGAGGAGGAGGAGGAGGAGGAGGAGGAGGAGGAGGAGGGGGGGGGTGGAGGAGGAGGAGGAGGAGGAGGAGGAGGAGGAGGAGGAGGAGGAGGGAGGAGGAGGAGGAGGAGGAGGAGGAGGAGGAGGAGGAGGAGGAGGAGGGAGGAGGAGGAGGAGGAGGAGGAGGAGGAGGAGGAGGAGGAGGAGGAGGGGAGGAGGAGGAGGAGGAGGAGAGGAGGAGGAGGAGGAGGAGGAGGGGGAGGGGGTGGAGGAGGAGGAGGAGACATACAATAGACGAGCAGGAGAAGGGTGGGTGAAGGGACGCTGGGCGGCAGGTTCCACGGGAACGTGCCGGCCGAACCTTTCTGACGGTGTGGGCACCGCTTCCTGCCTGTGAGCGCCTGCTGGGCTCGGTGCGTCGGAGGGCCCCAGCTATCGCTCCGCAAAACTCGGGCCAGGCGAAAGGGGGGGATTGGGAAAGGGGGGGTTACGAAATTTGCTGCATGCAGCTGGTTTCGGCTCCACCGAGGGGCCCATTCCTCGATACATAGCCGCCTCCGGCGCTGGGAGGCGCCAGGAGAATCAGCTACGTGAGCTGATTCTCAACCCCCCCCTTTGCTATCTCCCCCTTTTGCCCGACCCGAAAAACAATGGTCTAGCGAAGCATGCACGGTCCCGGCACTTTTTCCTCCACCAGTGAGGTGACACCGTCGCGATCAGCAGCATGGACGGGCTCCTGCATCGGGGACGGCGCGCGGGAGTGAGAGCGAACCAGGAGAAAAGCACGCCCAAAGAGCCGTGCACGAGCAAAAGTCAGGATCCGAGACACACACATACACATACACGCAGACACACAGACACACAGACACACAGACACACAGACACACAGACACACAGACACAGACACACACAGACACAGACATACAGACACACAGACAGAGACGCGCACACAGAAAAACAGACACGGACACAGAGACACACACAGACACATAGACACACAGACACACACACACATAGACACAAACACAAACACACACAGACACACAGACACACAGACACACAGACACAGACTCACACAGAGAGACACACATTCATTCAGACAAACACGACACACACAGATACACAGACACACACACAAACACACGTACATTCACAGACATACAGACACAGACACAACGACATAGACACACAAACACGCAGACACACACAGACACACAGACACACAGACACAGTCTGACACACAGACACAGACCACACAGACACACAGACCCAAGCACACAGGCTCAGAAACACAGACACCCAGACACTCAGACACACAGACACATACATACTACAGACACACAGACATTTACATATACGCACAGACACACAGACACACACAGACACACAGACACACGTACACGCAGAAACTTTCTCGGTTGGCGGCGAGACAGAGGTTTCTTGCAACAGCGGTCAGTTCGGGGCGGCTGCACGCAGACACATGCCGACACACAGACACACTGACACGACACACACACAGATGCACAGACACATACAGACCTACAGGCATACACAGACATAGACACACACAGACACACAGACACACATGGACACACAGACACACACAGCCACACACACAGACACGTACACGCAGACACAGACACACACAGACACACAAACACAAAGACGCACACACAGACACACAGAGACACATACCACACACACCACGCACACAGACACATACACAGACACACACATCTTCACACCTACCACACGCACGCAGACACACAGACACACACACACATACGCACACACGCAGACACAGCCACACACCACATTCACAGGCACACGCAGACACATAAACACGTGCATGCACCTCAACACACAGACATCTACTCACATAGACGCGTGCATATTCTCACACAGACATACACAGACACAGGCAGACACACAGACACACACAGACACACACAGGCACGCACAGACACACAGGCACCCCGACACACCGACACACCACACCACACAGAGACGAACACACACAGACCACACCACATACGCATACACATGCACACACACAGGCACACAGACACTCAGACACACACACACACAGACACCAAACACACACACACATACACGCCACGCGCGCATACACGCAGACACATACACAGACACACACACACACAGACACACATACACACACACCACACCACACATCACACACACACGCACATACACCTTCTTTCGCGGGCGATCATCGTGCAACGTTGATCACGGTCACGAAACAGAGGGCTGGGCGCCCCCACCCCAGCCCTTATGCTTCGGCCAAAAAGGAGGGGGCGCCGCGCGACGCGCAGCGGCGCGGGGCGACGTGAGCCCAAGCGATGGGCGCGAGGCGTCGCTCAGTCCGCCCTGCTTGCATGGGCGAGCACGCGAGGGGGCGCGTGCGCCGCCCAGGGTTGGGAGGGGCACCGCGCACGCTCGGCTGGGGGGGGGTCCCGCCCCGTTCGGCGAGGGGCACCTGCGGTGCGGTTTTTGCCCACCCGCCGCTCCCTTGGCGGCCATTCGGCTTGGGGTGTTCGCGCCGGGCACTCGGCTAGGCTGGCGGCGCAGGCGAGTGCCCGAGCCACCGTCGGCTCGGGGCACCGCTGCGCGCGGCCAGGGGCGGGCGCCGCACCCATCGTCGCGGTGCGACGCGCCGAGCCGTTTGGCGTCCGCACCTAGGTTTTGTGTCGGCGGCTAGGCAGGGGTCGTCTGCGCTGGCAGAAGAAGCTAACTAAATGGGAGCACCGCTGTAGCGAATTGGCCAGCATGCAAGAGGGGGGAGGAGGGAGAGAGCGGGCGGCCGAGGGGAGGGGAACAAAGGGGCTGGGTTTGTTGTGATTGTTATGACTTGCGCCTCTTGGATTACCGAGCTGTCACCGCTCAGGGGGGTCGGGCCGCTCCCGAGTGAGCTGGCGCGGCCAGCCCGGCCGGCGGGGGCTGAGTGAAAGGTGCGACAAGTGGAGGTGCACCAATGGAACAGTGCACCAGGCAAATGCTGGGCTAACGCGGGGTGGCGTGCGGCAAGACCGTGCCCGGGTCCCCTGCGTGGCGGCTGCAGGCAACAACCCAGCGCCATTTCGGCGTGCGGAGGGAAGGAGAGCGTGGTAGGACCCAGGGGCAGCGCGCTGCCGACCAGCAGGCTGCGGCCCAGCGGGAGGCCCCCGTTGCCCGGCGGGGCAGGGTTGGCCAATCGGCGTGCTATGGTGGCCGGTAGCTGCCGTGGGTCGACAGCGACGCCCCGTGGTTACCAATTTTTTCCTTTTCTCCACGGCCGACGCGAACTGAGAGTCAGCTGCTCCTCGCGCCACCCACTTCAAATCAACCCGGCTGGCCGCAAGGCGCACGTAATTGCGAGAGGCGAAGCGGGGGACCCTGGCCGCGCCCCAATTTCCAATCCCAAGCTTCTCGGTCCGCATCCCTGCCTCCTGCGCCAGCCCCGTACGCGACGCCGCCGAAACGCCGCCCACATTCCGCTGGGCTGGCCGCACTTTTCGCACGTGCAGGCGATAACGCTGTGTCTCATGATGTATGATAGTGGGCTCTTACTTCACTCCCAACATCTCGATGGGCAGCGCCAGGGCTGGCTGATACTGTTGCTCCAACGCCATCGCCGCCGCCGCAAGTCCCCCCTGCCGTTTTGCCACCGTCCATGCTGCCACTGGCGTCCCTCCCCGCTCCCACCGCCGGCCCTTCTCGTATGCGCCACTCCCCACCTCCACTGCCGTTTTCCGCTCCACCTCCCACCATGCTGCCGTTGCCGTTTTTTGCTTTCACTGCTCCTCTTTTGCGCATGCGCTGATCGGGACACTATTGCAGGACGGTGACGGCAGGCTCCATTTTATTGTCCACGTGTTTTTTTCTAGCAACGCGAAGGCCAATTGCCATTGCTCGTCCTTGTCCCACTTGCGGGTCGCAGCGTTGTGGTTGATCGTCCGGGTTGTATGTGATGTACCAATATGCCATCGTCGGCCTTGTAGTGATCGTAAACGTCTGACATCAGGGCACCATTATTCGGTGCGTGCTATGTACGAATCAGTAAATGGTCTGGTCAGAGGCCACGGACGCGTCCACGGTTTGATTGATGTGATGGTGGATTACGTGTTTGGAATCCCCGCAAAGCATCGGGCTGGTCACCCGCATTGTTTCCTTGCCAATGTCTGGCAGTTGGGATCTTCTGGCCTTCTCGCAAATCACACGGACATGGTCGGGGTGGTTGGCCAGAATCTCCCCGCCACTGCCGTTTCTCCCCGCCGTGCCGCCAGCGTCGTCCCTGCCCGCTCCTACTGGCTCGCCTTGCCCGCCCACTCTCGCCGTGCTGCCAGTGCCGCCATCCCTCCTCCCAACTCCTGTTCCCCAACCGCGCCGCCACTGCATTCCTTCCTCGTCATGCCGCCATCCTCCACGCCGCCACTGCAGTCCCTCCTCGCTCCTCCCACCGCGCTGCCTCTGCCATCCCGAACCGCTTCCATTGTCTGCCCTTCTCGCACGTGCTCGTCGCAGAAATTAAGCCGAGCGCACCCAATCGGAACAATGTGTTGGGGAACAGCACCACCACGCTCCGCCTGGGCAGGCAGAGCGTGGGCTGTAGCGTCCCCAAGGTTTCTGGTGTTCTGAGGGTGAGCGAGTATTTCATGTTTTGCGAGCTGTTTGTCGTTTGCGTGCATTGGCGGCGGCGGCCCCAGCTCGACGTGATTTCCCTGGTATGAGTGACGTGGATGTGGAGGCCCTGTCGGGCAAAACGCGGAAGAAATTCTGAGACGCCCTTTCGCCGTTGGAATGACAAAGTTATGAGTTAGATAAGTGGAGCGGCCAGCTCCCACACGCGCGGGGGGAACCACGACTTCGACTGTGACCCGTACTGCCCGTGTTGTGGTGAAGCATATTGGCCATCGGTCCGTCATTGTGTGACGGAGTGCGCCGCCTTCGCGGCTTTCAAGGGCCAGGTCGCCGACTTCTACGGTGTGCCTGCGACCTGGTGGACCTCCCAGCCGAACGTGTCGTCGAGCTCGGGGTGGATCACCTGCTCAGCGCATCGAGTTGCTGAACGAAGATCAAAGGTAATGGTTATGCAAGTCCGAATTGGCTTGTACTATGTGTCCACTGCGAAGGGTATGAGAAGCAACAAGCCTTCTGCACGAGGCAGACTGTCGGCGTGAAAATATCATATCTTGCAATGCTAGTTGTGCTACATAATGCCTGTCAGAAGAAATGATATTGATATGATTGGGAGTGTCTGAGCTGCTCATGAATTTCCACATCGTGATCTTTCTTGATATTCTGATGTCTTGGGGAGGTGCAGTTACGATTAGCTTGGTTAGTATGAAGTATATCCAGGTTCGAACTCAAATTCGGTTGTTCCTGAAGTACACCTAGCCCCCCCAGTGCGCATCCAGGTTGGCTGCGGAGGCTGCTGGGGTTGCACTGGTGCCGCTGGAGTGGGTCTTTGGTTGGTCAAGGTGCTGCTGGAGTTGGTGGCGGTGCTGTTGGTGTCTGTCAGTTTCGGCTGGGGTCGGTCGCGGTGCAGCCGGGGTTTGTGTTGACGCTGCCGGAGTCACATTTGTGCTGCTGGAGTGGGTCGCTGGTTGGTCGTGGCGCTGGAGTTGGTGGCGGTGTTGCTGGCGTCGGTCACGTGTTGCTGGAGTCGGTCAGGGTGCAGCTGGTGTTGGTGTTGGTGCTGCTGGAAATCACAGCCTGGTTC
The DNA here is from genome assembly GCA_963575745.1 of Prorocentrum cordatum. Taxonomy (NCBI): domain Eukaryota; class Dinophyceae; order Prorocentrales; family Prorocentraceae; genus Prorocentrum; species Prorocentrum cordatum. The sequence continues at coordinate 4,919 of CAUYUJ010001553.1, read as the reverse complement.
TGCTGGAGTGGGTCGCTGGTTAGTCGTGGTGCTGCTGGAGTTGGTGGCAGTGCCGTTGGTGCCGGTCACGTCTTGCTGGACTCGATCGTGGTGCAGCTGGGGCTGGTGTTGATGCTGCTGGAGTCGCACTGGTGCTGCTGGAGTGGGTCGCTGATTGGTCGTGGTGCTGCTGGAATTGGTGGTGGTGCTGCTGGTGCCGGTACGGCGCTGCTGGAGTCGGTCGCGCGGTGCAGCTGGGGTAGGTATTGATGCTGCTGGAATCGCATTGGGCACATACAAACACACTTTTTCACACATGCCCACACAAACACACAGACACACAAACACAGACACACAGACACACAAGCACACAGGCACGAAGACACACACACACACACCCACGCACGCACACCCACACACACACACGCACACGCACACGCACACGTACACGCACACGTACACGCACACGCACACGCACACGCACACGCACACGCATACACACGCACGCACGCACGCACGCACGCACGCACACACAGACACCCACACCCACACCCACACCCAGACCCAGACCCACACCCACGCACGCACGCACGCACGCACGCACTCGTGCACGCACGCACGCACGCACACGCACGCACGCGCACACACACGCACGCACACACACACGCACACGCACACACAACACACACGACACACACACAACACGCACATACATATAGTCACATACATACACATACACATACACATACACATACACATACACATACACTTACACATACACATACACACACATACACATACACATACACATACACATACACGTACACATACACATACACATACACGTGCACCTACACATACACATACACAAGCATATTCACATTCATATACACATACACATACACATGCACATACACATCCACATACATACACATACAAGTACGCATACACATACACATACACATACACGAACACATCCACATATAAGGATTCATGCACATACACACATACACATACACACATACACACATACATACATACACACATACACACATACACACATACACTCATACACGCATACACACATCCATATATACATACATACATACATGCATACATACATACGTTCACATACATACAGACATACACATACATACAAACATACGTACGTACGTACATACATACACACAAGCACGCTCACACACGCTCACGCACGCACGCACGCACGTACACACGCACACACCCACACCCACACCCACAGCCACACCCACACCCACACCCACACCCACACCCACACGCACACGCACACGCACACGCACACGCACACGCACACTTTTCACAAGCGCAAGCGAGCCCCTTGGCGAAAACGCAGGAGAAGAGGGGGAGGGGAGGGGGAGGAGGAGAGGGGAGGGGTGAAACCAGTAACCCCAACCCTGGGCTGGGTCACGTAAGGCTAATCCGGCGCCCAGGGCCGCGCCTCGAGCCGCATGCGCAGCGTCGCGCGCCAGCCCGCCTCGCTGCCCCCCGCCCGCACCGCGGGCACCAGCAGGAGCGCCGCTGCGCGAGGCGGCAGCACGCTGGCCCATCCTGGGCTGGGCTGTGCCGCCAGCGCCCGCCAGCGGGGAGCGGCGCTGCCGCAGCAGAGGCACGCGACCCACCCAGGTCCCTGCGACGCCGCGTGCGTCGCCCACGCGCCGCCCCCGAAGAGGGGCGCGGGCGGCCTCGGTAGCACCGCGCTGAGGCAAACCCTGGCCGGCCGCCGGCGCCTGCTGCGCCTGCTGCTGCTGCTGTGGCTGCCCCCGTTGCCTGCTGGACCGCGCAGCCCGCGCCAGTGGTGGGCCGCGCGCCCAGCGCCTGCGCACCCTGGGCCCAGCCCTCCCTGAACCCTCGTGGTTGGCACGCAGCGCGGCCAACTCCACGGCGGCCAACAGCTGCTGGAGGGAGAGCAGCGCGTGCAGCTGCACCTGCCGCCCGACGCAGAGCGCGCGCTCGGGCAAACAGGCGCGCGCGGCGGCGCCCGCCACGGCCCGCCGCCGCCGCGGCGTCGAGATGTCCCTTGACCCAGCGCGCCCCGATGAAGCCGCTCTCGCAGTTCGGCTGTACCTGCTCCCACAGGTCCGCGTGTGACCACTCGGTGGGAGAAGCGCCGGCGCGCAACGCCGCGTGGATCACGTAGCGTGAATCAGAAGCCAGCTCTAAGGGTGCCCCGACCGCGCTGACAGCATGCACCTACGCAGTGAGCTCGGCCCGTTGCGCGGCCTGGGACCCCCCCACCGGCCCGCTGCGGCGCCGCAGCACGCCGTCAGGCCCCCGCCAGCAGAGACCCCATCCCGCCCGAGCAAGGAGAGGGTCGGTGGGGTGCTCGCAGGCTCCGTCGCTCCAGGCCCGCAGCCGAGCTTGCCCAGGGCCCACCGCGGGGGACGGCAGCGGGGGCGGCGGCAGCCCCTGCTTGGCCTGCGCAGCCAGCGCGGCCATGCGCGGGTCTAGTGGCAGTGCCCCAGGCAGCGGAACGCCAGCGGGGAGGCGCGCAGACAAGGCTGCTTGACTCAGACCTGCGCTCTGCAGCTCGGCGCAGCGAGCCGATGCCCACTTGGGGCACACACGCACACACGCACACGCTCACACGCACACGCTCACACGCACACGCTCACACGCACACGCTCACACGCACACGCACAAGCACACGCCCACGCACAAACAACACAACACACACAACACACAACACACAACACACACATTCGCACACTCACACACACGCAACACACAACACACACGCACACACACAGACGCACACACAGGCACACACAGAGGCACACACAGACACATGCACAGACCCACAGACACACAGATGCACACACCACACACAGACACATACACGCAGACACACAACAACACACACACACACCACACACAGACACACACAGACACGCACACAGGCGGGACCGCTCACACCATCACAACTCAACAATGTTATGGACATTGGCGGTCTACGTATTGAGGTTACTCCTACTGTTGGTGCTGGGTCTCTAGGTAAATCTGTATCCAGCAAGGATCTTCAAAAGTCTACTGAGTGTGCATTTTGGGTCATGCTCGCTGGAGTGGACAGATGATGAATAGGGGATATGGGGCATTCTTTACAGCATACAATGGTGTGACACGTGGGATATGATTGCTGGTGGACGTACCAAAGGCAGTATAGAACGCGACCTGGTGCCACAAGTAATGGCGCGTACGCAATCCTTCAAGCACGAGCTGAAGACGCACACGGCCTACAGGGCTCAGACAAAAAAAAGCTTGAGCCTGGCTCTCAATGCGCCAGCGAACTGCCCATTCTTTGCGTGGGAACACGCTGAAGTGAAGGAGCCCTCTTTTGCCGCCCCGGTCTGTCTTGTGTGCTCTGCGCCTATGTTTTGCTGCGTGGGCCCACGCTGGATTTTGCGTACTACGCGTGGGTACTCCAAATCTCATAATACAGGGGGGGGGGGTCCCAAAAAGTGTTTGACGGCCAGTCTGGGACCCCCCCCAAGTAGACCCCCCCCAGTCAGGCAACAAAGGATCCAAAATCGAGGCCCCCCAACAATTATGTTTGACGAAGCCCGTTAGACCCCCCCAAAAGCAGACCCCCCCCATTGTTATGAGATCCGGAGTACACGCCATTCCAAGTCTGCTACGTATTGACTTTGCAGCCTCGACCTTGGCACCTGGCCAAGTCGGGCACGGCTTGCCGTGGCCGCTACTGCTGTCACGCGTGAGCCCCGTAGCCTCAAGGCAGTCAGGAGTTGAGCTGACCTGTTCTACAGTCGGGGCCCTGAAGAAGGAACCCTTTTCGTTGGGTAGGGGCTCCGCGTTCCTTAAGTGTTTCACAGCTTGCCTCAGGTTTTCCTTAGGTCTTCGATCGGAAATCGAAGTTCAACTTATGGAAAAAAGGGGCCTCGTTCCTTATTTAGGGTTCCTTAGGTCAACGCCCCGACTGTAGGCTGTGTGCGCACTGCAGCACTTTTTCCGCAAAGTGTAGCTTGACGCTCGCCACCGCTCGACTCCCCCCCTCGATCCTGAATATAGGTCAGAGTGCTGGGTAGTATGCGACGCGAGCGTAGCGAGCGTCCGCGCCGCCGTTTGATGTTTAAGCGGCTGGCGCTCTATATGCCCGGATCGCTCGCGCACTGTTGGATTGGAGAAGAGTCTCAATCCTGGAAGATGCCTCTTGCATCTTTCCCATGTGCCGTGCCTCGCCTTTCCTTCCCTATGCAATCATGCGTTGCGCGGGGCGCGGGTCTCTTGTCATATGCTGCGCGCCGCGGGGCAATGCGGAAAGCAGGCTTCAGCGGGGCCGGCGTGCGCGGGCGCGCTGACGTTCTGGCGGGGCACGATCCGCCTTCACCACTGTCTCCACCACTACCGTCCCCACCACTGTCCCAGTGTCTCCACCACTGTCCCGCTTTCCCCTCGCCACTATCCCCACCACCGCCCCCACCACTGTCCACACCACTGTCCCACTGTCCCCGCGCCACTGTCCCCACCACCACCGTTCCCACCACTGTCCCAGCATGCACACCATTGTCCAACTGTCCCGAGGAGCGGGAATCGTTTGCCCGCGGCGAGGGGGGGGGGAAGGGGGGATTCGAACTGGTAGTGACCCCCCCCGGTTTTCGAGGGGGGGGAGGTTCGAACCTGTAGTGACCCCCCCTTTTTCATCATGGATTGGGGGGGGGGAGGGGTCCGAGCCAGCAGTGACCCCTCCCCGGTTTCCGAGGGGGGGGGGACGGGTTGGGGAGAGCCCCCAGTGACCCCCCCCGGTTTGCCGCCAGCAGCGGTAGAACACGCTCTCTCTCATGCGGATGCCCCCCGCGCGAAGACGCCTTTTGAAAGCCGCGTGTGGAGCTCTTCGGGGCGCGCTCTGCGCGGGGCGTGTTCGTTGGCGTGGGCGGGGGGGCGCCGTG
>CAUYUJ010001552.1:0-99895 GCA_963575745.1 Prorocentrum cordatum | reverse complement strand
TTTTGCGATTTTTTCAAAGATATTTGACCATTTATTTTGAAAAAGCAGATTTTTGCGCCGAGCATTGGCATATGAACTCCTCTCTGACAGCAGCTCAGCTCTGTCGATGCATTTTTGCATGAGCTGACTTCCAGGAACTGAGCGAATATGAACATCGAAAAAATCGAATTTCAAGATTTTCGAAAAATCTCCATTTTTTTGATTATGTGTCGATTCTCTGCACTCTTACTTGTGAGGGGAGCTCCACGAGGTTTCCGGCGGTGACCAGGTTGACGGTTCACCGCCGGCGCCAGTTGACCGACCCGGCGAGAACGGACAATGTGGCAACCTGGGCTCGGTTGATTCGATATTGTGAGGAATTTAACCATTCGTTTGAAGAAATCAGATTTTTGAGCTGAGCATTAGCATATAAGCTTCATTCTGATAGAAGATGAGCTCTGTACGAGTAGTTTTACTATCAGTTTACTTCCAGCAACCGACTTGATGTTAGAGCACTCTTGGACAATGTGCGAACTTTGGGTCGATTGGACGAATTTTGTGAGAGATTTGAACATTCGTTTTGAGATCTGGTATTTTTTGCACCTGTAGTGGGTTATTTCGCGTTCGCGAATCAATTCTTAGGTCTGTAGGTGTAGTATTACTATCAAAACACTTGGCGAAACCGTCTTCGGGCAAAACATAAATACACAAATTTTCGATTTTTCTGGGATTCTCTTCCGAGCTCTATACCTGGAAAAAAAAAAAAAAAAACTCTACCTGCAATTGTAACGAGCAGGGCCGTGCGAGAACAGAGCTCTACGAGGGTTCCGGCGGTAACCTGGTTGACGGTTTACCGCCGGTCCCAGTTCCGGCGCGTCCCAGAGCTAGTTGGCAAGAAAAATAACTCGTAGAGCTTCCCTTAGCTAGTTATAGCTGGAAGCTAAGAGTAATTCCGGCGCGCCCCAGAGCTAGTACCTCGTAGAGCTCTTCGGCAAGATGAGCTAAGAGGAATTCGGGCGCAGGGAGGAGCTAGTTGACCGACCCGGCGAGAACGGACAATGTGGCAACCTGGGCTCGGTTGATTCAATATTGTGAGGAATTTAACCATTTGTTTGAAGAAATCAGATTTTTGAGCTGAGCATTAGCATATAATCTTCATTCTGATAGAAGATGAGCTCTATACGAGTAGTTTTACTATCAGTTTACTTCCAGCAACCGACTTGGTGTACCTCGTAGAGCTCTTCGGCAAGATGAGCTGAGAGGAATTCGGGCGCAGGGAGGAGCTAGTTGACCGACCCGGCGAGAACGGACAATGTGGCAACCTGGGCTCGGTTGATTCAATATTGTGAGGAATACCTCGTAGAGCTCTTCGTCATCGATGAGCTAGAGGAATTCCGGCGCAGGGTGAAGCTAGTTGGCCGACCCGGCCAGAACGGACAAAGTGATAACTTTTGGGTGGTTTTGCAATTTTTTGAAAGATATTTGACCATTTATTTTGAGAAAGCAGATTTTTCGCACCTGTAGACGACTATGATGGCCTCTGCGTCTTAATATGAGCTCTGTAGATGCGCTTTTACTATCAAAACACTTGGCGAAACCAACTTCATGTCGACATGGAAAAAATCACGTTTTCTTTTTTCGAGAAATGCTTCCAGAAGCCCTCTCTTTTGATGCTGAGCACTCTCACGTGTGCCAGGAGCTCTACGAGGTTCCCGGCGGTGTCCAGGTTGACGGTTCACCGCCGGCGCCAGTTTAACCATTCGTTTGAAGAAATCAGATTTTTGAGCTGAGCATTAGCATATAAGCTTCATTCTGACAGAAGATAAGCTCTGTACGAGTAGTTTTACTATCAGTTTACTTCCAGCAACCGACTTGATGTTAGAGCACTTTTGGACAATGTGCGAACTTTGGGTCGGTTGGACGAACTTTCTGAGAGATTTGAACATTCGTTTTGAGATCTGGTATTTTTCGCACCTGTAGTGGGTTATTTCGCGTTCGCGAATCAATTCTTGGGTCTGTAGGTGTAGTATTACTATCAAAACACTTGGCGAAACCGTCTTCGGGCAAAACATAAAGACACAAATTTTCGATTTTTCTGGGATTCTCTTCCAGACTCTACCTGCAATTGTAACGAGCAGGGCCGTGCGAGAACAGAGCTCTACGAGGGTTCCGGCGGTAACCTGGTTTACGGTTTACTGCCGGTCCCCAGTTGGCCGCCCCAGACCAAAGAGACATGTGTTAACCTGGGGGTCGTTTTTTGGACATTGTGCAAGATTTTGACGCATTTCCATCATCAACGTGGATTTTTTCCTAAGTGAGTCCCTTGCCGGGAAGATGGGCCACTGGGCTCGGGAGAGTAGTTCCTGGAGACCTACAGTAAGCTATGGCGCATCTGCTGGTAAAATTTTCAGGGCTCTAGGGGCAATATTACTATCAAAAAACGTGGAGGAACCGACGTTGCCCGCAGTACAGTGTGGCAGGTGACGGTGGTTGGCTTTACTGAACTCGAGCTGTCAGCAAGCTACAGACCTCTCACGCACACCAGTCGATGCAGAATGATCTGGCGCGTCACACTGGAAGCTCGAGAGTTCCTAGAAATGGCTGAGTCAGGAGTTATGATCGAAATACCGTCTCTATGTATGCGTGTTACGAACAGTGTTTCGATGATATTCGAGCTGAGTGCATGCTATGCATGTCAGGTGCATTCCAATCGAAGCAGCGACATGCGAGACATCGAATGAGCCTCGAGAGTGCCCAAATTGATTTGAATTTTCAAAATTAATGAAAAATATCGATTTGTACAATTTTATATTTTTTGCGTCGGATGATTTTTTCTAATTTTATCGATCTATGGGTGACCTAGAGAGTTCTGGTGCATTTTTCTCGACGCAGAATGGTCTGGCGCTCTCACTGAGAGCGCAAGACTTCATATGACTAGCTTCGCTGGGAGTGAGAACTTTGGTCGACCCGGCCAGAAAGGACAAAGTGGTAACTTTTGGGTGGTTTTGCAATTTTTTGAAAGATATTTGACAATTCATTTTGAGAAAGGAGATTTTTCGCATCTGTAAACGACTATGAGGGCCCCTCTGTCAAAGTATGAGCTCTGTAGGCGCACGTTTACTATCAGAACACTTGGAGGAACCATCTTCATGTCGACACGAAAAAAATCAATTTTTGTCATTTTCGAGGAATGCGTCCAGAAGCTCTCTCTTTCAACTCCGAGCACTCTTACGCGTGAAATGAGCTCTACGAGGTTCCCGGCGGTGACCAGGTTGACGGTTCACCGCCGGCGCCAGTTCCGGGGCGCTGGAGAGCTAGTTGGCAAGAAAAATCTCGACGGACCTTTTGGTGACTTTTGGTCGGTTGAAAATTTTGTTCTCGAAATTTGACAATTCGTTTGAGCTCTAGTATTTTTCCCGTGATATTCGATCTTATTTCCGCTCGCCATCTTGATCTCAGCTCGATCGGAAAACTTTGAAGGCCAAAAAGCGTCCCGGCGGGAACGACCGTTTCGAGTCATCTTGATACGCGCTGTTGGTATTTTGTACTCAACTCGAGCTTCAGGGCAGCTACAGAGCTGGTAAGCACAGCTATCGCACTCAGAATTATCGGGCGCGTTCGCCTGTTGAATCCAGAGGTCTGAACTCGGTCTGCCAGCCGAGCTAGGTCCGCAAACCTATTCGTATTCTCGAGTCATCTTGATAGACGCTCTCGGTTTTATGTACTTAACTCGAGCTTTAGGGCAACTAGAGTGCTGGTAAGCACACCTATCGCACTCAGAATCATTACGCGCGTTCGCCTGTTCAATCCAGAGGTCTGAACTCGGTCTGCTAGCCGAGCTAGGTCTGCAAACCTATTCGTATTATTCGAGTCATCTTGATAGACGCTCTCGGTTTTCTGTACTTAATTCGAGCTGTAGAGCAGCTACAGGGCTCATTGTGACAGACATCGATTGGGAATCATCGGGCGCGTTTGTCTGTTGTATCGAGAGCTCTGAACTCGGTCTGCTGCCCGAGCTAGGTTCACGAAACTGTTCGTATTGTCCGAATTATCTTGAGACGTGCTCTTAATTTTCTGCACTCAACTCGTGCTGGGGGAGGGCTACAGTGCTGCAGGTCACATATATCGATTTGCACACATCAGGCGCGTCTTTCGGTCGATTCCAGAGCTCGGAACTCGGCCTGCTGCTCGAATCAGGTTCGCAAAACTATTATATTATTCGAGTCGATACTGTCGGTTTTCTGCACTTAACTCGGGCTGTAGGGGGGCTTTAGGGCTGGAATCACATGAGTGGGTTTGCAGACATCAGACGCGCCCGCCTGTCGCATTCAGAGGTCTGAACTCGGTTTGATACTCGAACTGGGTTGCGAAACTGTTTGTTTTTGGTTAGCGTTATCTTGAGAGGTCTGAAATCGCTTGGGCTTGAGAAATAGTCGTTCTTTGGAGATTTTTCCCACAGTATATATTGTCAGGTAGCTCTACGAGTCCCCCGGCGGTAAGAAAGGTTGACGGTTTACCGCCGGCGCCCAGTGATAACTTTTGGGTGGTTTTGCAATTTTTTAAAAGATGTTTGACAATTCATTTTGAGAAAACAGATTTTTACTCCGAGCATTGACATATATTCTTTGTTCCCTCAGCAGCTCAGCCCTCTAGAGCCATTTTCAGTGCCAGTTCACTTGGAGGAACCGACTTCATGTTGACTCCAAAAAATCCCAACTTGAAGTTTTGTAGAAAAGCTTCCAGAAGCTTTTCATTCTGATTTTCACGGATGCAGGAGCTCTACGAGGTTCCCGGCGGTGACCAGGTTGACGGTTCACCGCCGGCGCCAGTTCGGGCGCAGGGTGGAGCTAGTTGGCAGACCCGACCAAAAGAGACAATGTGTTAACCTGGGGTCGGTTTTTGGAACATTGTGCAAGATTTGACAATTCGTTTTCATACCTCGTAGAGCTCTTCGACGAGATGAGCTAAGAGGAATTCGGGCGCAGGGTGGAGCTAGTTGGCCGACCCGACCAAAAGAGACAATGTGGTAACCTGGGGTCGGTTTTTGGAACATTGTGCAAGATTTGACAATTCGTTTTCATAAGTTGGATTTTACCTACCTACAATAAGCTATGGCGCATCTGCTGGTACAATTTTCAGGGCTCTAGAAGCAATATTACTATCAAACGACTTGCGGGAACCGACTTTGCCCGCAGTACAGTTTGGCAGGTGACGGTGGTTGGCTTTACTGAACTCGAGCTGTCAGCAATCTAGAGACCTCTCACGCACACCAGTCGATGCAGAATGATCTGACGCGTCACACTGGAAGCTCGAGATTTCCTCGAAATGGCTGAGTCAGGAGTTATGATCGAAATACCGTCTCTATGTATGCGTGTTGCGAACGGTGTTTCGATGATAATTCGAGCTGAGTGCATGCTATACATGCCAGGTGCATTCCAATCGAAGCAGCGACATGCGTGACATCGAATGAGCCTCGAGAGTGCCCAAATTGATTAGAATTTTCAAAATTAATGAAAAATATCGATTTGTACAATTTTACATTTTTTGTGTCGGATGATTTTTTTCTAATTTATATCGATCTATGGGTGACCTAGAGAGTTCTGGTGCATTTTTGTCGACGCAGAATGGTCTCGCGCTCTCACTGAGAGCGCGAGACTTCATATGAATAGCTTCGCTGGGAGTGAGAACTTTGGTCCAGCCGGCCGAGGCGGACAATGTGACAACTTTTGGGTGGTTTTGCAATTTTTTGAAAGATATTTGACAATTCATTTTGAAAAAGCAGATTTTTACTCCGAGCATTGAGATATAAACTTCGTTCCCTGATCAGCTCGGCCATCTAGAGTCATTTTCAGTACCAGTTCACTTGAAGGAACCGACTTCATGTTGACTCCGAAAAAATCTCAACTTGAAGTTTTTGTAGAAAAGCTCCCAGAAGCTCCCGCTTTGATGCTGAGCTTTCTCACGGATTCAAGGAGCTCTACGAGGTTCCCGGCGGTGACCAGGTTGACGGTTCACCGCCGGCGCCAGTTTGACAATTCGTTTTCATAAGTTGGATTTTTCCTACCTACAATAAGCTATGGCGCATCTGCTGGTAAAATTTTCAGGGCTCTAGGGGCAATATTACTGTCAAAAGACTTGCAGGAACCGACTTTGCCTGCAGTGCAGTTTGGCAGGTGACGGTGGTTGGCTTTACTTAACTCGAGCTGTCAGCAAGCTACCCTCTCACGCACACCAGTCGATGCAGAATGATCTGGCGCGTCACACTGGAAGCTCGAGAGTTCCTAGAAATGGCTGAGTCAGGAGTTATGCTCGAAATACTGTCTCTATGTATGCGTGTTGCGAACGGTGTTTCGATGATAACTCGAGCTGAGTGCATGCTATACATGACAGGTACATTCCAATCGAAGTAGCGACATGCGAGACATCGAATGGGAGCCTCAAGAGTGCCCAAATTGATTAGAATTTTCAAAATCAATGAAAAATATCGATTTGTACAATTTTGTATTTTTTGTGTCGGATGATTTTTTTTCTAATTTATATCGATCTATGGGTGACCTAGAGAGTTCTGGTGCATGTTTGTCGACGCAGAATGGTCTCGCGCGTCGACCCGACCAGAAAGGACAATGTGACAACTTTTGGGTAGTTTTGCGAATATTTGAAAGATATTTGACAATTCATTTTGAGAAATCAGATTTTTACGCCGAGCATTGGCATATAAACGTTGTTCTCTGAGCAGCTCAGCTCTCTAGAGCCAGTTTTGGTATTAGTTGACTTCCGGGAACCGACTTCATCTTTACTCAAAAAATCTCAATTTGACGATTTTTTTAGAAAAGCTGACAGAAGCTCTCCGCTTCGATCCTAAGCTTTCTTACGGGTACAAGGAGCTCTACGAGGTTCCCGGCGGTGACCAGGTTGACGGTTCACCGCCGGCGCCAGTAACTCGTAAAGCTTCCCGCAGCACGTTATAACTCGTAGAGCTTCCCTTAGCTTGAATTCCGGCGCGCCCCAGAGCTAGTTGGCAAGAAAAATCTCGACGGAACTTTTCGTGACTTTTGGTCGGTTGAAAATTTTCTTCTCGAAATTTGACCATACCTCTACGAGAGATGAGCTAAGAGGAATTCGGGCGCAGGGTGGAGCTAGTTGGCCGACCCGACCAAAAGAGACAATGTGTTAACCTGGGGTCGGTTTTTGAAACTTTGTGCAAGATTTGACAATTCGTTTTCAGAAAACGGATTTTTTCTCACATACAGTAAGCTATGGCGCACCTGCTGGTAAAATTTTCAGGGCTCTAGGGGCAATATTACTGTCAAAAGACTTGCAGGAACCGACTTTGCCTGCAGTGCCCTCGGAGGCCAGGTGCGTTGGTTGGCCGGTCAGACGCCCCACTGAGTTTCGCCCTCAGAGACCTTCTCACGCACACCAGTCGATGCAGAATGATCTGACGCGTCACACTGGAAGCTCGAGAGTTCCTCGAAATGGCTGAGTCAGGAGTTATAATCGAAATACCGTCTCTATGTATGCGTGTTGCGAACGGTGTTTCGATGATAATTCGAGCTGAGTGCATGCTATGCATGCCAGGTGCATTCCAATCGAAGTAGCGACATGCGAGACATCGAATGAGCCTCGAGAGTGCCCAAATTGATTAGAATTTTCAAAATCAATGAAAAATATCGATTTGTACAATTTTGTATTTTTTGTGTCGGATGATTTTTTTTCTAATTTATATCGATCTACGGGTGACCTAGAGAGTTCTGGTGCATGTTTGTCGACGCAGAATGGTCTCGCGCTCTCACTGAGAGCGCGAGACTTCAATGAATAGCTTCGCTGGGAGTGAGAACTTTGGTCCAGCCGGCCGAGGCGGACAATGTGACAACTTTTGGGTGGTTTTGCAAATCTTGCAAATTTTTTTGAACGAATTTGCATTCATTTTGAAAAAAGGCGATTTTTACTCCGAGCATTGAGAATATAAACTTCGTTCCCTGATCAGGCTCGGGCCTCTAGAGTCATTTTCAGTACCAGTTCACTTGAAGGAACCGACTTCATGTTGACTCCGAAAAAATCTCAACTTGAAGTTTTTGTAGAAAAGCTCCCAGAAGCTCCCGCTTTGATGCTGAGCTTTCTCACGGATTCAAGGAGCTCTACGAGGTTCCCGGCGGTGACCAGGTTGACGGTTCACCGCCGGCGCCAGTTCATTAGAGCTCTAGTATTTTTTCCGTGATATTCGATCTTATTCTCGCTCTCCATCTTGATCTCAGCTCGATTCGGTACCTTTTACTGCTAAAAAGCACTGTGGCGGGAACGGCCGTTTCGAGTTATCTCAATACGCGTTGTATTTTGTACTTAACGCGAGCTGTAGGGCAGCTACAGAGCTGTTAAGCACAGCTGCCGCCCTCAGAATCATCAGGCGCGTTCGCCTGTCCAATCGATAGGTCTGAAGTCGGTCTGCTAGCCGAGCTAGGTCCGCAAACATGTTTGTATTATTCGAGTCAACTTGATACGCGCTGTCGGTATTTTCTACTTAACTCGATCTGTAGGGCAGCTACAGTGCTGCTAAGCACGCCTATCGCACGGATAATCATCAGGCGCGGTCGCCTGTCAATCCATAGGTCTGAAATCGGTCTGCTAGCCGAGCTAGGTCCACAAACCTATTCGTATTATTCGAGTCAACTTGATACACGTTGTCGGATTTTCTACCTAACTCGAGCTGTAGGGCAGCTACAGTGATGGTACGCACACCTATCGGACTCAGAATAATCAGTCGCGTTTCTCTGTTGAATCGCGAGCTCTGAACTCGGTCTGCCGCGCGATCCATAATCACGAAACTGTTCGTATTCTTCCAGTCATCTTTGGAGCTACTGTTGGCGTTCTGCACTTAGCTCGGACTGTAGGGGGGGGGTGCAGGGCGGGTAATCACAGGAATCGATTCGGAGACATCAGACGCGTCCGTCTGTCGTATTCACAGGTCCGAACTCGGTCTGATACTCGTTGGGCTGGAAAACTAATCGTTCTCTGCATTTTTTTTACATTGTATGTTGTCAGGAAGCTCTACGAGTCCCCCGGCGGTAACAAAAGTTGAAGGTTTACCGCCGGCGCCCAGTTGCTGGAAGCTAAGAGTAATTCCGGCGCGCTCGAGAGCTAGTTGGCAAGAAAAATCTCGATGGAACTTTTGCTGACTTTTGGTCGGTTGAAAATTTTCTTCTCAAAATTAGATCATTCGTTAGAGCTCTAGTATTTTTTCCCGTGATATTCGATCTTATTTCCGCTCGGCATCTTGATCTCAGCTCGATCGGGTAACTTTGAAGGCCAAAAAACACTGTGGCGGGAACGCCCGTTTCGAGTCATCTTGATACGCGCTGTCGGTTTTCTGAAATAACTCGAGCTCTAGGGCAGCTACAGAGCTGGTAAGTACAGCTAATCCGTGCAGAATGATCAGGCGCGTTCGCCTGTTGAAGCCAGAGGCCTGAACTCGGTCTGTGAGCCGAGCTAGGTCCGGAAACCTGTTCGTAATATTCAAGTCATCTTGACAGAAACTCTCGATTTTCTGGTCTTAACTCGATCTGTAAGACAGTTACAGAGCTCGCAAGCACACCTATCGCAGTCAGAATCGTTAGGCGCGTTCTTGTTGAATCTAGAGGTCTGATCTCGGTCTGCTAGCCGAGCTAGGTCCGCAAACCTATTCGTATCATTTGGGTCATCTTCATAGGCGCCCTCGGTTTTCTGTGCTTAACTCGAGCTGTAGGGCAGCTACAGAGCTCGTAGTCACAGAAATCTATTGGAAATCACCAGGCGCCTTTGTTCGTTGCATCGAGAGCACTGAACTTGGCCTGCTGCCCGAGCTAGGTTCGCAAAACTATTCGTATTGTTCGAGTCATCCTGAGAAGTGCTGTCGGTATTTCGTGCTGGGGACGAACACACATACAAACACATATACATACACAAGAACGCACACATACGCCAGCAAGATCTTTCCACACGCACACATGTACACACACACACACGCAAACGCACACGCAACACATCCACACAGAAAGGTCGACACACACGCGCAAACGCGCACATACAAACACACAGCAGATCTCACACACAGACACAGAGGGGAGCGCACACGCACACGAATCACACATGCACATACACACACGGGGGCACACACAAACACTCACACGCACACACGCACACACACAGACACACGCACGTACAACCCACGCACACAGACGCACACGCAAGCATTCAGGGAAACCGAGGCTACAGTGCTGCTGGGGACAGCAATCGATTTTTCAGACATCAGGCGCATTCGCCTGCGGAGAGCAGAGTTCGGAACTCGTCTCCTGCCCGAATTAGGTCTGCGAAACTACTGTATTGTTGGAGTGATCCGAAGAGGTGCTGTCAGTTTTCTGCACTCAACTCGGGCTGTAGGGGGGCTGCAGGGCTGGTAATGATAGAAGTCGACTCGCAGACATCAGACGCGTCCGCCTGTCGCATTGAGAGGACACAAAATATTTACTATATAAGTATCGAATTGTTTGGTAGGGTCCTCAGGCGTTCTCAGTTACAGTCAGCTGGAAAAGCTCTACAGTCTCCCCGGCGGTAAACCAGTTGACGGTTACCCCGGCGTCCAGTAATTCCCGGACGCGCTGGAGAGCTAGTTGGCAAGCAAAATCTCGACGGAACTTAACTCGTAGAGCTTCCCTTAGCTAGTTATAGCTGGAAGCTAAGAGTAATTCCGGCGCGCTGGAGAGCTAGTTGGCAAGAAAAATCTCGACGGAACTTTTGCTGACTTTTGGTCGGTTGAAAATTTTGTTCTCGAAATTTGGCCATTCGTTAGAGCTCTAGTATTTTTTCCCGTGATATTCGATCTTATTTCCGCTCGCCATCTTGATCTCAGCTCGATCGGGTAACTTTGAAGGCCAAAAAGCACTCTGGCGGGAACGGCCGTTTCGAGTCATTTTGATATGCGCTGTCGGTATTTTGTACTTAACTCGAGCTGTAGGGCAGCTACAGAGCTGGTAAGCACGCCTATCGCACTCAGAATCATCATGCGCGTTCGCCTGTTGAATCCATAGGTCTGAACTCGGTCTGCTAGCCGAGCTAGGTCCGCAAACCTATTCGTATTATTCGAGTCAACTTGATACGCGTTGTCGGTATTTTCTACTTAACTCGAGCTGTAGGGCAGCTACAGTGCTGATAAGCACGCCTATCGCTCGCAGAATGATCAGGCGCGGTCGCCTGTTGAATTCATAGGTCTGAACTCGGACTGCTAGCCGAGCTAGCTCCGCAAGCCTATCCGTATTATTCGAGTCAACTTGATACACGTTCTCGGTATTTTCTACTTAACTCGAGCTGTAGGGCAGCTACAGTGCTGGTAAGCACACCTATCGCACTCAGAATAATCAGGCGCGTTCGCCTGTTGAATTCATAGGTCTGAACTGGGTCTGCTAGCCGAGCTAGGTCCGCAAACCTATTCGTATTATTCGGGTCAACTTGATACGCGTTTTCGGTATTTTCTACTTAACTCGATCTGTAGGGGAGCTACAGTGCTGGTAAGCACACCTATCGCACTCAGAATAATCAGGCGCGTTCGCCTGTTGAATCCAGAGCTCTGAACTCGGTCTGCTGCGCGATCTAGAATCACGAAACTGTTCGTATTCTTCCAGTCATCTCGAGAGCTACTGTCGGCGTTCTGCACTTAGCTCGGGCTGTAGGGGGGGGGTGCAGGGCGGGTAATCACAGGAATCGATTCGGAGACATCAGACGCGTCCGTCTGTCGTATTCAGAGGTCCGAACTCGGTCTGATACTCGAGTTGGGCTGGAAAACTAATCGTTCTCTGCATTTTTTTTACATTATATGTTGTCAGGAAGCTCTACGAGTCCCCCGGCGGTAACAAAAGTTGACGGTTTACCGCCGGCGCCCAGTTGCTGGAAGCTAAGAGTAATTCCGGCGCGCTCGAGAGCTAGTTGGCAAGAAAAATCTCGATGGAACTTTTGCTGACTTTTGGTCGGTTGAAAATTTTCTTATCAAAATTAGATCATTCGTTAGAGCTCTAGTATTTTTTCCCGTGATATTCGATCTTATTTCCGCTCGGCATCTTGATCTCAGCTCGATCGGGTAACTTTGAAGGCCAAAAAACACTGTGGCGGGAACGCCCGTTTCGAGTCATCTTGATACGCGCTGTCGGTTGTCTGAACATAACTCGAGCTCTAGGGCAGCTACAGAGCTGGTAAGTACAGCTAATCCGTGCAGAATGATCAGGCGCGTTCGCCTGTTGAAGCCAGAGGCCTGAACTCGGTCTGTGAGCGAGCTAGGTCCGTAACCTGTTCGTAATATTCAGTCATCTTTAACAGAATACCATCGATTTTCTGGTCTAACTCGTCTGTACGACAGTTATCAGAGCCTCGCAAGCACACGATGCAGTCAGATCGTTAGGCCGCGTTCGACTGTTGAATCTAGAGGTCTGAACTCGGTCTGCTAGCCGAGCTAGGTCCGCAAACCTATTCGTATTATTTGGGTCATCTTGATAGGCGCCCTCGGTTTTCTGTACCTAACTCGAGCCGTAGGGCAGCTACAGAGCTCGTAGTCACAGAAATCTATTGGAGACCACCAGGCGCCTTCGTTTGTTGACTCAAGAGCACTGAACTTGGCCTGCTGCCCGAGCTATGTTCGCAACCTATTCGTAATTGTTCGAGGTCTCCAGAAGTGCTGCGTATTTCGTGCTGGGGACGAAAACACCATACAAACAACATATACAATACACAAGACACCACACATACGCCAGCAAGATCTTTTCACCGCACACATACGCCAGCAAGCTCCACACACACACGCACATATACACACACACACGCAAACGCACACGCAACACATCCACACACAAAGGTCGACACACACGCGCACACGCACATCTCACACACAGACACAGAGGGAAGCGCACACGCACACGAATCACACTTGCACATACACACACGGGGGCACACACAAACACACACACGCACACACGCACACACCAACACCCGCACGTAAACAACCACGCACACAGACGCACGACGCAGCATTCGAGGGAAAGCCGAGGCTACATTGCTGCTGGGGACAGCAGTCGATTTTTTCAAGCATCAGGCGCATTCGCCTGCGGAGAGCAGAGTTCGGAACTCGTCTCCTGCCCGAATTAGGTCTGCGAAACTACTGTATTGTTGGAGTGATCCTAAGAGGTGCTGTCAGTTTTCTGCACTCAACTCGGGCTGTAGGGGGGCTGCAGGGCTGGTAATGATAGAAGTCGACTCGCAGACATCAGACGCGTCCGCCTGTCGCATGAGAGGTCTGAAAAAATATTTTACTATAAGTCGGAAATGTTGTAGGGTTCCTCGGCGTTTCTCAACTTCAGTCCGAAGCTGTAACTCTACGAGTCTCCCTGTGCGGTAACTCAAGGTTGAAACGGTTACCGCCGGCGTCCCGTAATTCCCGCGCGCTG
This sequence comes from Prorocentrum cordatum, assembly GCA_963575745.1. Taxonomy (NCBI): domain Eukaryota; class Dinophyceae; order Prorocentrales; family Prorocentraceae; genus Prorocentrum; species Prorocentrum cordatum. The sequence goes on along the minus strand of CAUYUJ010001552.1, from coordinate 86,456 downwards.
GGAGAGCTAGTTTGCAAGCAAAATCTCGGAACGGACTTAAACTCGTAGAAGCTTCCTTAGCTAGTTATAGCTGGAAGCTAGAGTAATTCCGGCGCGCTGGAGTGCTAGTTTGGCAATAAAAATCTCGACGGAACTTTTCTGACTTCTGGTCGGTTTGAAAATTTTGTTCGTCGTCGAATTTGGCCTATTCGTTCACGCTCTAGTAAAATTTTTTCCCGTGATATTCGATCTTATTTCCGCGCGCCATCTTGATCTCAGCTCGATCGGGTAACTTTGAAGGCCAAAAAGCACTGTGGCGGGAACGGCCGTTTCGAGTCATTTTGATATTCGCTGTCGGTATTTTGTACTTAACTCGAGCTGTATGGTAGCTACAGAGCTTGTAAGCACAGCTATCGCACTAAGAATCTTCAGGCGCGTTCGCCTGTTGAATCCATAGGTCTGAACTCGGTCTGCTAGCCGAGGTAGGTCCGCAAACCTATTCGTATTATTCGAGTCAACTTGATACGCGTTGTCGGTATTTTCTACTTAACTCGAGCTGTGGGGCAGCTAAAGTGCTGGTGAGCACGCCTATCGCACGCAGAATGATCAGGCGCGGTCGCCTGTTGAATTCATAGGTCTGAACTCGGTCTGCTAGCCGAGCTAGGTCCGCAAACCTATTCGTATTATTCGAGTCAACTTGATACGCGTTGTCGGTATTTTCTACTTAACTCGAGCTGTAGGGCAGCTACAGTGCTGGTAAGCACACCTATCGCACTCAGAATAATCAGGCGCGTTCGCCTGTTGAATTCATAGGTCTGAACTCGTTCTGCTAGCCGAGCTAGGTCCGCAAACCTATTCGTATTATTCGAGTCAACTTGATACGCGTTGTCGGTATTTTCTACTTAACTCGAGCTGTAGGGCAGCTACAGTGCTGGTAAGCACACCTATCGCTCTCAGAATAATCAGGCGCGTTCGCCTGTTGAATCCAGAGCTCTGAACTCGGTCTGCTGCGCGATCTAGAATCACGAAACTGTTCGTATTCTTCCAGTCATCTCGAGAGCTACTGTCGGCGTTCTGCACTTAGCTCGGGCTGTAGGGGGGCTGCAGGGCGGGTAATCACAGGAATCGATTCGGAGACATCAGACGCCTCTGTCTGCTGCATTCAGAGGTCCGAACTCGGTCTGATACTCGAGTTGGGCTGAAAAACTATTCGTTCTCTGAAATTTTCTTCGGCATTATATGTTGTCAGGAAGCTCTACGAGTCCCCCGGCGGTAACAAAGGTTGACGGTTTACCGCCGGCGCCCAGTTTGCTGACTTTTGGTCGGTTGAAAATTTTGTTCTCGAAATTTGACCATTCGTTAGAGCTCTAGTATTTTTTCCCGTGATATTCGATCTTATTTCCGCTCGCCATCTTGATCTCAGCTCGATCGGGTAACTTTGAAGGCCAAAAAGCACTCTGGCGGGAACGGCCGTTTCGAGTCATTCTGATATGCGCTGTCGGTATTTTGTACTTAACTCGAGCTGTAGGGCAGCTAGAGAGCTTGTAAGCACAGCTATCGCACTCAGAATCATCAGGCGCGTTCGCCTGTTGAATATATAGGCCTGAACTCGGTCTGCTAGCCGAGCTAGGTCCGCAAACCTATTCGTATTATTCCAGTCAACTTGATACGCGTTGTCGGTATTTTCTACTTAACTCGAGCTGTAGGGCAGCTACAGTGCTGGTAAGCACGCCTATCGCACGCAGAATGATCAGGCGCGGTCGCCTGTTGAATTCATAGGTCTGAACTCGGTCTGCTAGCCGAGCTAGGTCCGCAAACCTATTCGTATTATTCGAGTCAACTTGATACGCGTTGTCGGTATTTTCTACTTAACTCGAGCTGTAGGCAGCTACAGAGCTGTTCACAGCTATCGCACTCAGAATCATCAGGCGCGTTCGTCTGTCGAATCCATAGGTCTGAACTCGGTCTGCTAGCCGAGCTAGGTCCGCAAACCTATTCGTATTATTCGAGTCAACTTGATACGCGTTGTCGGTATTTTCTACTTAACTCGAGCAGTAGGTCAGCTACAGTGCTGGTAAGCACACCTATCGCACTCAGAATCATGAGACGCGTTCGCCTGTGGAATCCAGAGCTCTGAACTCGGTCTGTTGCGCGATCTAGAATCACGAAACTGTTCCTATTCTTCAAGCCATCTTGAGAGCTACTGTCGGCGTTCTGCACTCAATTCGGGCTGTAGGGAGGCTGCAGGGCGGGTAATCACAGGAATCGATTCGGAGACATCAGACGCGTCCGTCTGTCGCATTCAGAGGTCTGAACTCGGTCTGATACTCGAGTAGGGCTGAAAAACTATTCGTTCTCTGCAATTCTTTCCGACAGTATATGTTGCCAGGAAGCTCTACGAGTCCCCCGGCGGTAACAAAGGTTAACGGTTTACCGCCGGCGCCCAGTGGCAAAGCTAGCCAAGAAAATCTCGGCGGACCTTTTGGTGACTTTTGGTCGGTTGAAAATAACTCGTAGAGCTTCCCTTAGCAAGTTATTGCTGGAAGCTTAAGAGTAATTCCGGAGCGCTGGAGAGCTAGTTGGCAAGGAAAATCTCGACGGACCTTTTGGTGACTTTTGGTCGGTTGAAAATTTTGTTCTCGAAATTTGAACATTCGTTAGAGCTCTAGTATTTTTTCCCGTGATATTCGATCTTATTCCCGCTCGCCATCTTGATCTCAGCTCGATCGGGTAACTTTGAAGGCGAAAAGCGTCCCGGCGGGAACGACCGTTTCGAGTCATCTTGATACGCGCTGACGGTTTTCTTAAGATAACTCGAGCTTCAGGACAACTACAGAGCTGGTCAGCACAGCTAATGCATTCAGAATGATCAGGCGCGTTCGCTCGTTGAATCCACAGCTCTGAACTCGGTCTGCTAGCCGAGCTAGGGTTGCAAACCTATTCCTATTATTCGAGTCATTGTAGCAGACGCTCTCGGTTTTTTTACTTAACTCGAGCTGTAGGGCAGCTACAGAGCTGGTAAGCACATCTATCGCATTCAGAATCATCAGGCGCGTTCGCCTGTTGAATCCAGTGGTCTGAACTCGGCCTGCTAGCCGAGCTATGTTCGCAAACTCATTCCTAGTATTCGAGGTATCTTGACAGACGCTCTCGGTTTTCTGTACTTAATTCGAGCTGTAGGACAGCTACAGGGCTCATTGTCACAGACATCGATGGGAAATCATCAGTCGCGTTCGTCTATTGAACCGAGAGCTCTGAACTCGGCCTGCCGCCCGAGCTAGGTTCGCGAAACTATTCGTATTGCCCGAATCATCTTGAGAAGTGCTCTCAATTTTCTGCACTCAACTCGTGCAAGAGGTGGGCTACAGTGCTGCGGGTCACAGATATCGATTTAGACAGACCAGGCGCGTCTTGCGGTCGATTCCAGAGCTCAGAACTCGGTCTGCTGCTCGAACTAGGTCCGCGAAACTATTCTATTATTCCAGTCGATACTGTCGGTTTTCTGCACACAACTCGGGCTGTAGGGGGGCTGCAGAGCTGGGAATCACATGAGTGGATTCGCAGACATCAGACGGGCCCGCCTGTCGCATTCAGAGGTCTGAACTCGGTTTGATACTCGAACTGGGTTGCGAAACTGTTTTTTTTTTAGGGTCATCTTGAGAGATCTCAAATCGCTTGGGCTGAAAAACTAGTCGTTCTTTGGAGTTGTTCCCTACACTATATATTGTCAGGAAGCTCTACGAGTCCCCCGGCGGTAAGAAAGGTTGACGGTTTACCGCCGGCGCCCAGTTTTGTTCTGAAAATTTGAACATTCGTTTGAGCTCTAGTATTTTTTCCCATGATATTCGATCTGATTCCCGCTCGCCATCTTGATCTCAGCTCGATCGGGTAACTTTGAAGGCCAAAAAGCACACGGGCGGGAACCGCCGTTTCGAGTCATCTTGATACGCGCTGTCGGTTTTCTCAAGATAACTCGAGCTTCAGAACAACTACAGAGCTGGTCAGCACAGCTAATGCATTCAGAATGATCAGGCGCGTTCGCCTGTTGAATCCAGAGGTCTGAACTCGGTCTGCTAGCCGAGCTAGGGTCGCAAACCTATTCGTATTATTCGAGTCATTGTAGCAGACGCTCTCGGTTTTTCGTACTTAACTCGATCTGTAGGGCAGCCACAGAGCTGATAATCACAGAAATCGATTGAGAATTATCAGGCGCGTTTGTCTGTTGAATCAAGAGCTCTGAACTCGGCCTGCTCCCCGAGCTAGGTTCGCGAACCTATTGGTATTGTTCGAGTCATTTTCAGAAGTGCTCTCGGTTTCCTGTACTTAAATCGTGCTGGGGGAGGGCTACAGTGTTGCTGGTCACAGGAATCGATTTCGAGACATCAGGCGCGTCCGTTCGTCGAACGGAGAGCTCGGAACTCGGTCTGCTGCTCGAACGAGATCCGCAAACCTGTTGTATTATTCGAGTCATTCTGAGAGGTACTCTCGGTTTTCTGCACTCAACTCAGGCTGTATGGAGGGCTGCAGAGCTGGTAATCACAGGAATCGATCCGCAGACATCAGTCGCGTCCGCCTGTCGCGTTCAGAGGTCTGAACTCGGTTTCATACTCGAGCTCGATTGGAAAACTGTTCGTTTGTTTTGTTAGAGTCATCTTGAGAGGTGTATAATCGCTTGGGCTGAAAAACTAGTCGTTCTCTGAAAGTCTTCTCCACATTATATATTATCAGGAAGCTCTACGAGTCCCCCGGCGGTAAGAAAGGTTGACGGTTTACCGCCGGCGCCCAGTAATATAACCCGTAGAGCTTCCCTAAGCAAGTAATTGCTGGAAGCTTAAGAGTAACTCGTAGAGCTTCCCTTAGCAAATTATTGCTGGAAGCTTAAAAGTAATTCCGGGGAGCTGGAGAGCTAGTTGGCAAGAAAAATCTCGACGGACTTTTTGATGACTTTTGGTCGGTTGAAAATTTTGTTCTCAAAATTTGACCATTCGTTAGAGCTCTAGTATTTTTTCCCATGATATTCGATCTTATTCCCGCTCGCCATCTTGATCTCAGCTCGATCGGGTAACTTTGAAGCCAAAAAGCAGGCAGGCGGGAACGGCCGTTTCGAGTCATCTTGATAGCTCGTATAGCTCTTTCGCATCGCTGATGCTGAGATGCAGAAATTTCCGGCGCGGGGTGGAGCTAGTTGGCCGACCCGGCCAGAACGGACAAAGTGTTAACTTTTGGTCGGTTTTGCTAAGATTTGAAAGATATTTGACTATTTATTTTGAGAAAGCAGATTTTCACTCCGAGCATTGACATATAAACTTTGTTCCCTGAGCAGCTCAGCTCTCTAGAGCCATTTTTAATACCAGTTCACTCGGAGCAACCGACTTCATCTTGACTCCGAAAAATCTCAACTAGAAGTTTTGTAGAAAAGCTGCCAGAAGCTCTCGCTTTTGAAATCCTGAAGGCTTTGTCACGGATGCAGGAGGTCTACGAGGTTCCCGGCGGTGACGCAGGTTGACGGTCCACGCCGGCGCCAGTACGCGCTGTCGGTTTTCTCAGATAACTCGAGCTTCAGAGAACTAAACGGAGCGGGTCAGCACAGCTAATGGCATTCACGAATGATCATTCGCGTTCGCCTGTTGAATCTCAGAAGGTCTGACTCGGTCTGCTAGCCGAGCTAGGGTCGCAAACCTATTCGTATTATTCGAGTCATTGTAGCAGACGCTCTTGGTTTTTCGTACTTAACTCGATCTATAGAGCAGCCACAGAGCTCATACTAACAGAAATCGATTGAGATTATCAGGCGCGTTCGTCTGTTGCATCAAGAGCTCTGAAATCGACCTTCTCCCCGAGCTAGGTTCGCGAACCCATTCGTATTGTTCGAGTCATCTTGAGAAGTGCTCTCGTTTTTCTGTACATAAATCGTGCTGGGGGAGGGCTATAGCTCTGCTGGTCGGTCACCGGGGGAAAAAAAAAAAAAAAAAAAAAAATTCGAATTGATTTCGAGACACCAGGCGCGTCCGTTCGTCGAACCGAGAGCTCGGAACTCGGTCTGCTGCTCGAACGAGATCCGCGAAACTGTTGTATTATTCGAGTCATCCTGAGAGGTACTCCCGGTTTTCTGCACTTAACTCAGGCAGTATGGGGGGCTGCAGAGCTGGAAATCACAGGAATCGATCCGCAGACATCAGACGCGTCCGCCTGTCGCATTCAGAGGTCTGAACTCGGCTTCATGCTCGAGCTCGATTGGAAAACTGTTCGTTTGTTTTGTTAGAGTCATCTTGAGAGGTCTATAATCGCCTGGGCTGAAAAACTAGTCGTTATCTGAAATTCTCTTCCACATTATATATTGTCAGGAAGCTCTACGAGTCCCTTGGCGGTAAGAAAGGTTGACGGTTTACCGCCGACGCCCAGTAATTCCGGGGAGCTGGAGAGCTAGTTGGCAACAAAAATCTCGACGGACCTTTTGGTGACTTTTGGTCGGTTGAAAATTTTGTTCTCGAAATTTGACCATTCGTTTGAGATCTAGTATTTTTTCCCATGATATTCGATCTTATTCCCGCTCGCCATCTTGATCTCAGCTCGATCGGGTAATTTTAAAGGCCAAAAAGCAGGCAGGCGGGAACGGCCGTTTCGAGTCATCTTAATACGCGTTGTCGGTATTTGCTACTTAACTCGAGCTGTAGGGCAGCTACAGTGCTGGTAAGCACGCCTATCGCACTGAGAATCATCAGGCGCGTTCGCCTGTTAAATCGACAGGTCTGAACTCGGTCTACTAGCCGAGCTAGGTCCACAAAACTATTCGTATTATTCGAGTCAACTTGATACGGGTCGTCGGTATTTTCTACTTAACTCGAGCTGTAGGGCAGCTACAGTGCTGGTCAGCACGCCTAGCGCACTCAGAATCATCAGGCGCGTCCGCCTGTTGAATCTACAGGTCTGAAGTCAGTCTGATACTCGAGGTAGCTCCGTCAAACTTTCCGTATTATTGGAGTCAACTTGATACGCGTGGTGGTATTTTGTACTTAATTCGAGCTGCAGGGCAGCTACAGAGCTGGTAAGCAGATCCATCGCATTCAGAATCATCAGGCGCGTTCGCCTCTTGACTCCAGAGGTCTGAACTCGGTCTGCTAGCCGAGCTAGGTCCGCAAATCTATTCGTATGATTCGAGTCATCTTGACAAACGCTCTCGGTTTTCTGTACTTAACTCGAGCTGTAGGGCAGCTACAGAGCCTATAGTCACAGGAATCGATTGGGAATTATCGGGCGCGTTTGTCTGTTCTATCGAGAGCTCTGAACTCGGCCTGCTGCCCGAGCTAGGTTCGCGAAACTATTTGTATTGTCCGAATCATCGTGACAAGTGCTCTGAATTTCTGCACTCAACTCGTGCTGGGGGAGGGCCACAGTGCTGCGGGTCATAGAAATCGATTTTCACACATCAGGCGCGTTCGTTGGTCGATTCGAGAGCTTAGAACTTGGTCTGCTGCTCGAAACAGGTCCGCGAAACTGTTGTAATATTCGAGTCATCCTGAGAGATTCTGACGGTTTTCTGCACTTAACTCGGGCTGTAGGGGGGCTGCAGGGCTAGTAATCACATGAGCCGATTCGCAGACATCAGACGCGTTCGCCTGTCGCATTGAGAGGTCTGAACTCGGCCTGATTGGACTGAAAACTAGTCGTTCTCTGGATTTTTTCCCACACTATATACTGTCAGGAAGCTCTACGAGTCCCCCGGCGGTAAGAAAGGTTGACGGTTTACCGCCGGCGTCCAGTTCCGGCTCGCTGGAATTCCGGCGCGGGGTGGAGCTTGTTGGCCCAGCCGGCCGAGGCGGACAATGTGGCATTTTTTGGGTGGTTTTGCAATTTTTTGAAAGATATTTAACAATTAATTTTGAGAAAGCAGATTTTTACTCCGAGCTTTGAGATATAAACTTTGTTCCCTGAGCAGCTCAGCCCTCTAGAGTCATTTTCAGTACCAGTTCACTTGGAGGAACCGACTTCATGTTGACTTCGAAAAATCTCAACTTCAAGTTTTTCTAGAAAAGCTCCCAGAAACTCCCGCTTTGATGCTGAGCTTTCTCACGGATGCAAGGAGCTCTACGAGGTTCCCGGCGGTGACCAGATTGACGGTTCACCGCCGGCGCCAGTAATTCCGGCGCGCTGGAGAGCTAGTTGGCAAGAAAAATCTCGACGGAACTTTTGCTGACTTTTGGTCGGTTGAAAATTTTGTTCTCGAAATTCAACAATTCGTTTCATCTCTAGTATTTTTTCCCGTGCTATTCGATCTTATTCCCGCTCGCCATCTTGATCTCAGCTCGATCGGGTGAATATTACTATCGAAAAGCACTGTGGCGGGATCCGCCGTTTCGAGTCATCTTGATGCGCACTGACGGTTTTCTGAACACAACTCGAGCTTTAGGACAGCTACAGAGCTGGTGAGCACAGTTAATCGATGTAGAATGATCAGGCGCGTTCGCCTGTTGAATCCAGAGGTCTGAACTCGGTCTGTTAGCCGAGCTAGGTCCGCAAACCTATTCGTATTATTCGAGTCATCTTGACAGGAACTCTCGGTTTTCTGTACTTAACTCGAGCTGTAGGACCGCTACAGAGCTGATATTTACAGAAACCAATTCAGAATCATCAGTTGCGTGTGTCTGTCGAATCCAGAGCTCTGAACTCGGTCTGCTGCCCGATCTAGAATCACGAAACTATTCGTATTGGTCGAGTCATCTTGAGAAGTGCTCTCGGTTTTATTTATTTGACTCGTGCTGAGGGGGGCTACAGTGCTGGCGATCACAAAAATAGATTTGAAGACATCAGGCGCGTCCGCCTGTCGAATCCATAGGTCAGAACTCTGTCTGCTGCCCGAATTACGTCTGCGAAACTGCTGTATTGTTCGAGTCATCCTGAGAGGTGCTGTCGGTTTTCTGCACTTAACTCAGTAGGGGGGCTGCAGGATCGATTCGCAGACATCAGACGCGTCCGCCTGTCGCATTCAGAGGTGAAAAAATATTCACTATGGGTCGGAATGTTGGTAGGTGCTGTCGGTTTCCTCAACTTAAGTCGAGCTAGGAAGCTCTACGAGTCTCCCGGCGGTAACCAAGGTTGACGGTTTACCGCCGGCGCCCAGTTCCGGAGCGCTGGAGAGCTAGTTGGCAAGAAACATCTCGACGAAACTTTTGCTGACTTTTGCTCGGTTGAAAATTTTGTTCTCGAACTTTGACCATTCGTTAGAGCTCTAGTATTTTTTCCCGTGATATTCGATCTTATTCCCGCTCGCCATCTTGATCTCAGCTCGATCGGGTGAATATTACTGTCAAAAAGCACTGTGGCGGGAACGGCCGTTTTGAGTCATCTTGATACGCGCTGACGGTTTCCTGAACATAACTCGAGCTTCAGGGCAGCTACAGAGCTGGTAAGCACGCCTATCGCATTCAGAATCATCAGGCGCGTTCGTCTCTTGAATCCAGAGGTCTGAACTCGGTCTGCTAGCCGAGCTAGGTCTGCAAACCTATTCGTATTATTCAAGTCATCTTGACATAAAATCTCGGTTTTTCGTACTTAACTCGGGCTGTAGGACAGCTACAGAACTGATATTTGCAGAAACCGATCCAGATCATCAGTTGCGCTTTTCTGTCGAATTCAGAGCTCTGAACTCGGTCTGCTGCCCGATCTAGAATCGCGAAACTATTCGTATTGCTCGAACCATCTTGAGAAGTGCTCTCGGTTTCCTCCATTCAACTCGCGCTCAGTGGTGGTCGTCACAGGAATCGATTTGAAGACATCAGACGCGTTCGCCTGTCGAATCCAGAGCTCGGAACTCGGTCTGCTGCCCGAATTAGGTCTGCGAAACTACTGTATTGTTGGAGTCATCCTGAGAGGTGCTGTCAGTTTTCTGCACTCAACTCCGGCTGTGGGGGGCTGCAGGGCTGGTAATGACAGGAGTCGACTCGCAGACATCAGACGCGCCCGCCTGTCGCATTGAGAGGTGAGAAAATATTTACTATGAGTCGGAATGTTGGTAGGTGCTTGGTGTTCTCAACTTCAGTCGAGCTGGAAGCTCTACGAGTCTCCCGGCGGTAACCAAGGTTGGTGGCTTACCGCCGGCGTCCAGTCTCGGCGAAACTTTTGCTGACTTTTGGTCAGTTGAAAATGTGGTTCTCGAAATAACTCGTAGAGCTTCCCTTAGCAAGTTATTGCTGGAAGCTTAAGAGTAATTCCGGAGCGCTGGAGAGCTAGTTGGCAAGAAAAATCTCGACGGACCTTTTGATGACTTTTGGTCGGTTGAAAATTTTGTTCTCAAAATTTGACCATTCGTTAGAGCTCTAGTATTTTTTCCCATGATATTCGATCTTATTCCCGCTCGCCATCTTGATCTCAGCTCGATCGGGTAACTTTCAAGGCCAAAAAACGTCCCGGCGGGAACGGCCGTTTCGAATCGTCTTGATACGCGCTGTCGGTATTTTGTACTTAACTCGAGCTGTAGGGCAGCTACAGTGCTGGTAAGCACGCCTATCGCACTCAGAATCATTGGGCGCGTTCGCCTGTTGAATCCATAGGTCTGAACTCGGTCTGCTAGCCGAGCTAGGTCCGTAAACCTATTCATATTATTCGAGTCAACTTGATACGCGTTGTCGGTATTTTCTACTAATCTCGAGCTGTAGGGCAGCTACAGTGCTGGTGAGCACAACTATCGCACTCAGAATGATCAGGCGCGTTCGCCTATTAAATCCATAGGTCTGAACTCGGTCTGCTAGCCGAGCTAGGTCCGCAAACCTATTCGTATTATTCGAGTCAACTTGACGTGCGTGGTGGGTATTTTGCACTTAATTCGAGCTGCAGGGCAGGTACAGAGATGTTAAGCACATCCATCGCATTCAGAATCATCAGGCGCGTTCGCCTCTTGACTCCAGAGATCTGACGTCGGTCTGCTAGCCGAGCTAGGTCCGCAAATCTATTCGTAGTATTCGAGTCATCTTGACAAATGCTCTCGGTTTTCTATACTTAACTCGAGCTGTAGGGCAGCTACAGAGCCTATAGTCACATAAATCGATTGGAAATTATCGGGCGTGTTTGTCTGTTGTATCGAGAGCTCTGAACTCGGCCTGCTGCCCGAGCTAGAATTGCGAAACTATTCGTATTGTTCGAACTTAACTCGGGCTGTAGGGGGGCTGCAGGGCTGGTAATCACAGGAATCGATCCGCAGACATCAGACGCGTCCGCCTGTCGCATTGAGAGGTCTGAACTCGGTCTGATACTCGAACTGGGTTGCGAAACTGTTTGCTTTTTTCTTAGAGTCATCTTGAGAGGTCTCAAATCGCTTGGGCTGAAAACTAGTCGTTCTCTGGATTTTTTCCCACACTATATACTGTCAGGAAGCTCTACGAGTCCCCCGGCGGTAAGAAAGGTTGACGGTTTACCGCCGGCGCCCAGTTTGGCCATTCGTTAGAGCTCTAGTATTTTTTCCCTTGATATTCGATCTTATCCCCGCTCGCCATCTTGATCTCAGCTCGATCGGGTGAATATTACTATCGAAAAGCACTCTGGCGGGATCGGCCGTTTTGAGTCATCCTGATACGTGCTGATGGTTTTCTGAACATAACTCGAGCTGTAGGGCAGCTACAGTGCTGGTAAGCACACCTATCGCATTCAGAATCATCAGGCGCGTTCGTCTGTTAAATCGAGAGGTCTGAAATCGGTCTGCTAGCCGAGCTAGGTCTACAAACCTATTCGTATTATTCAAGTCATCTTGACAGGAACTCTCGGTTTGTTGTACTTAACTCGAGCTGTTGGACAGCTACGGAGCTGGTATTTACAGAAACCGATCCAGAATGATCAGTTGCGTTTGTCTGTCGAATTCAGAGCTCTCAACTCGGTCTGCTGCTCGATCTAGAATCGCGAAACTATTCGTATTGGTCGAACCATCTTGAGAAGTGCTGTCGATTTCCTCCATTCAACTCGCGCTGAGGGGAGCTACAGTGCTGGTGGTCACCGAAATCGATTTCAAGACATCATACGCGTCCGCCTGTCGAATCGAGAGCTCGGAACTCGGTCTGCTGTCCGAATTAGGTCTGCGAAACTACTGTATTGTTGGAGTCATCCTGAGAGGTGCTGTCAGTTTTCTGCACTCAACTCGGGCTGTAGGGGGGCTGCAGGGCTGGTAATGACAGGAGTCGACTCGCAGACATCAGACGCGTCCACCTGTCGCATTGAGAGGTCACAAAATATTTACTATGAGTCGGAATGTTGGTAGGTGCTCGGTGTTCTCAACTTCAGTCGAGCTAGGAAGCTCTACGAGTCTCCCGGCGGTAACCAAGGTTGACGGTTTACCGCCGGCGTCCAGTAATTCCGGCGCGCTCGAGAGCTAGTTGGCAAGAAAAATCTCGACGGAACTTTTGGTGACTTTTGGTCAGTTGAAAATTTTTTTCTCGAAATTTGACCATTCGTTAGAGCTCTAGTATTTTTTCCCCATGATATTCGATCTTATTCCCGCTCGCCATCTTGATCTCAGCTCGATCGGGTAACTTTGAAGGCCAAACAGCACTCTGGCGGGATCGGCCGTTTCGAGTCATCTTGATATGCGCTGACGGTTTTATGAACATAACTCGAGCTCTAGGGCAGCTACAGAGCTGGTAAGCACAGCTTGTGCATGCAGAATGATCAGGCGCGTTCGCCTGTTGAATCCAGAGGTCTGAACTCGGTTTGTGAGCCGAGCTAGGTCCGTAAACCTGTTCGTATTATTCGAGTCATCTTGACAGAAACTCTCTTTTTCGTCTACTTAACTCGAGCTGTAAGACAGCTACAGAGCTGATATTCACAGAAACTGATTCAGAATTGTCAGTTGCGTTTGTCTGTCGAATCCAGAGCTCTGAACTCGGTCTTCTCCTCGATCTAGAATCGCGAAATAATTCGTATTGGTCGAGTAATCTTGGGAAGTACTCTCGGTTTTCTTCACTCAACTTGCGCTGAGAGGGGGCTACAGTGCTGGTTGTCATATGAATCGATTTAAAGAGATCATGCGCGTCCGCCTGTCGAATCCAGAGCTCGGAACTCGGTCTGCTACCCGAACTAGGTTCGCGAAACTATTCTATTGTTCGAGCCATCCTCAGAGATGCTGTTGGTTTTCTGCACTAACCTCGGGCTGTAGGGGGGCTGCGGGGCTGGTAATGACAGGAGTCGATTCGCAGACATCAGACGCGTCCGCTTGTCGCATTCAGAGGTCAAAAAACATTCACTATGAGTCAGAATGTTGGTAGGTGCTGTCGGTTTTCTCAACTTAAGTCGAGCTTGGAAGCTCTACGAGTTCCCCGGCGGTAACCAAGGTTGACGGTTTACCGCCGGCGCCCAGTTGGTCGACCCGGCCAGAAAGGACAAAGTGATAACTTTTGGGTGGTTTTGCAATTTTTTGAAAGATATTTGACAATTCATTTTGAGAAAGCAGATTTTTCGCACCTGTAAACGACTATGAGGGCCTCTCTGTCTTAGTATGAGCTCTGTAGGCGCACTTTTACTATCAAAACACTTGGCGGAACCATCTTCATGTCGACACGAAAAAATCATTTTTCTTTTTTTCGAGAAATGCTTCCAGAAGCTCTCTCTTTCGACTTCGAGCACTCTTACGCGTGAAATGAGCTCTACGAGGTTCCCGGCGGTGACCAGGTTGACGGTTCAGCGCCGGCGCCAGTCTCGACGGACCTTTTGGTGACTTTTGGTCGGTTGAAAATTTTGTTCTCAAAATTTGACTATTCGTTAGAGCTCTAGTATTTTTTCCCATGATATTCGATCTTATTCCCGCTCGCCATCTTGAGCTCAGCTGGATCGGGTAACTTTGAAGGCCAAAAAGCGTCCCGGCGGGAACGGCCTGTTTCGAGTCATCTTGATACGCGCTGTCGGTATTTTGTACTTAACTCGAGCTGTAGGGCAGCTACAGAGCTGGTAAGCACACCTATCGCATTCAGAATTATCAGGCGCGTTCGCCTGTTGAATCCAGAGGTCTGAACTCGGTCTGCTAGCCGAGCTAGGTCCGCAAACCTATTCGTATTATTCGAGTCATCTTGACAGACACTCTCGGTTCTGTTTACTTAATTCGAGCTGTAGGGCAGCTACAGGGATCATTGTCACAGACATCGATGAGGAATCACCAGTCGCGTTCGTCTATTGAACCGAGAGCTCTGAACTCGGCCTGCTGCCCGAGCTAGGTTCGCGAAACTATTCGTATTGTCCGAATCATCTTGAGAAGTGCTCTCAATTTTCTGCACTCAACTCGTGCTGGGGAAGGGCTACAGTGCTGCTGGTCACATATATCGATTTCCACACATCAGGCGCGTCTCGCGGTCGATTCCAGAGCTCAGAATACGATCTGCTGCTCGAACTAGGTCTGCGAAACTATTCTATTATTCGAGTCGATACTTTCGGTTTTCTGCACTTAACTCGGGCTGTAGGGGGGCTGCAGGGCTGGGAATCACATGAGTGGATTCGCAGACATCAGACGCGCCCGCCTGTCGCATTCAGAGGTCTGAACTCGGTTTGGAACTGGGTTGCGAAACTGTTTGTTTTTTTTGTTAGGGTCTTCTTGAGAGGTCTGAAATCGCCTGGGCTGGAAAACTAGTCGTTCTTTGGAGTTTGTCTCTACACTATATATTGTCAGGAAGCTCTACGAGTCCCCCGGCGGTAAGAAAGGTTGACGGTTTACCGCCGGCGTCCAGTCCTGAGAGGTGCTGTCTCGGGCTGTAGGGGGGGCTGCATGCAGGGCTGATAATCACAGGATTCGATTTCTAGACATCAGACGCGTCCGCCTATCGCATTTAGAAGTCAAAAATTATTCACTATGAGTCGGAATGTTGGTAGATGCTGTCGTTTTTTCTTAAGTCGAGCTAGGAAGCTCTACGAGTCTTTCGGCGGTAACCAAGGTTGACGGTTTACCGCCGGTGCCCAGTTCTCGCTCTCCGGGTTTTAAACGCAACCAATTCGATGCCCGAGAGCCCCAGAAGAGCTTCACGAGAGCTTTCGTGGACTTGCCAGAAAGTATTTCTGTGATTGTCTTCTTTGCTCTTCGAGTTTTGGACGCTACCAAGTATCTCGTAGAGTTCTTCCTCGTCGTTGAGCCAGAGGAATTCCGGCGCGGGGTGGAGCTAGTTGGCCCAGCCGGCCGAGGCGGACAATGTGGCAACTTTTGGGTATTTTTGCAAATATTTGGAAGCGATTGAAAAATTTATTTTGAGAAAGCAGATCTTTCGCACCTGTAGAAACTTTGAGGCCCTCTGCGTCTCAATATTAGCGCTGAAGGCGCACTTTTACTATCAAAACACTTGGCGCAACCAACTTTCTATCGACATGAAAAAAATGAAGATTCAATTTTTCGAGAAATGCCTCGAGAAGCTCCCTCCTTCGACTCTTAGCACTCTCTACGAGGTTCTGGCGGAGACCAGGTTGACGGTTGACCGCCGGTGCCAGTGCTGACTTTTGGTCAGTTCAAAATGTTGTCCTCGAAATTCCAACATATCTTGATAGGTGCTTTCGGTTTTCTGTACTTAACTCGAGCTATAGGACCGCTACAGCGCTGATACTTACAGGAACCGATTCAGAACCATCAGTCGCGTTTTTCTGTTGGATCCAGAGCTCTGAACTCGGTCTGCTGCCCGATCAAGAATTGCGAAACTGTTCGTATTGTTCGAGTCACCTCGTAGCTCTTCGGCATCGATGAGCTAGAGGAGTTCCGGCGCGGGGGGGAGCTAGTTGATCGACCCGGCCTCAAAAGAGAAGTGATGACTTTGGGAGGTTTTACGAATATTCGAAAGATATTTGACAATTGATTTTGAGAAAGCAGTTTTTCCGCACCTGTAGTGGGTTATTTCGCGTCTCCCAGTAAAATTTTCAGGTCTAGGTGTAGTATTACTATAAAAACACTTGGCGGAACCGACGTTGAATAAAAACAGAAAAACTTGATTTTTCGAGTTTTTTGTTTCTCGCTCCAGAAGCTTTCTCCATGTGTTTCGACGATCGCCGTCCAAGAAAAGAGCTCTACGAGGTTCCCGGCGGTGACCAGGTTGACGGTTCACCGCCGGCTCCAGTTCGTGAGAGCTCTACTATTCTTTTCCGTAATATTCGATCTTATTCCCGCTCGCCATCTTGATCTCAGCTCGATCGGGTGAATATTACTATTGAAAAGCACTGTGGCGGGATCGGCCGTTTTGAGTCATCTTGATACGCGCTGTCGGTTTTCTCAAGATAACTCGAGTTTTAAGACAGCTACAGAGCTGGTAAGCACAGGTAATCGATGCAGAATGATCAGGCGTGTCCGTCTGTTGAATTGAGAGGTCAGAACTCGCTAGCTGAGCTAGGCCCGCAAACCTATTCGTATTATTCGAGTCATCTTGACAGCAACTCTCGATTTTCTGTACTCAACTCGAGCTGTAGGACGGCTGCAGAGCTAGTTAGTATTTACAGAAACCGATTCAGAATCATCAGTGCGTTTGTCTGTCGAATCCATAGCCCTGAACTCGGTCTGCTGCCCGATCTAGAATCGCGAAACTATTCGTATTGTTCGAGTCATCTTGAGAAGTGCTCTCAGTTTTCTTCACTCAACTCGCGCTGAGGGGGGCTACAGTACTGGTAGTCTCAGTAATCGATTCAAGACATCAGGCGCGTCCGCCTGTCGAATCGAGAGCTCGAAACTCGGTCTGCTGCCCGAATTAGATCTGCGAAACTACTTTATTGTTCGAGTCATCCTGAGAGGTGCTGTCGGTTTTCTGCACTAACTCGGGCTGCAGGGGGGCTGCAGGGCTGGTAATGACAGGAGTCGATTCACAGACATCAGACGCGTCCGCCTGTCGCATTCAGAGGTCCAAAAATATTCACTATCAGTCGAAATGTTGGTAGGTGCTGTCGGTTTCCTCAACTTAAGTCGAGCCAGGAAGCTCTACGAGTCTCCCGGCGGTAACCAAGGTTCACGGCTTACCGCCGGCGCCCAGTTGCTGGAAACTAAGAGTAATTCCGGCGCGCTGGAGAGCTAGTTGGCAAGAAGAATCTCGACGGAAGTTTTGCTGACTTTTGGTCGGTTGAAAATTTTGTTCTCAAAATTTGAGAGCTCTAGTATTTTTACTGTGATATTCGATCTTATTCCCGCTCGCCATCTTGATCTCAGCTCGATCGGGTGAATATTACTATCGAAAAGCGCTGTGGTGGGATCGGCCGTTTTGACTCATCTTGATACGCGCTGACGGTTTTCTGAACATAACTCGAGCTTTGGGACATCTGCAGAGCTGGTAAGCACAGCTAATCGATGTAGAATGATTAGGCGCGTTCGCCTGTTGAATCCAGAGGCCTGAACTCGGTCTGCTATCCGAGCTAGGTCCGTAAACCTATTCGTATTAGTCGAGTCCTCTTGACAGGAACTATCCGTTTTTTGTACTTAACAGTTGCGTTTGTCTGTCGAATCCAGAGGTCTGAAATCGGTTTGCTGCTCGATCTAGAATCGCGAAACTACTCGTATTGGTCGAGTCATCTTGAGAAGTGCTCTCGGTTTTCTTCACTCAACTCGCGCTCAGGGGGGCTACAGTGCTGGTAATCACTGGAATCGATTCGGAGACATGAGGCGCGTCCGCCTGTCGAATCCAGAGCTCTGAACTCTGTCTGCTGCCCGAACTAGGTCCGCGAAACTGTTCGTATTGTTCGAGTCATCCTGAGAGGTGCTGTCGGTTTTTTGCACTTAACTCGGGCTATAGGGGGGCTGCAGGGCTGGTAATAACAGAAGTCGATTCGCCGACATCAGACGCGCCTGCCTATCGCATTCAGAGGTCAAACAATATTTACTATAAGTCGGAATGTTGGTAGGTGCTGTCGATTTTCTCAACTTAAGTCGAGCCAGGAAGCTCTACGAGTCTCCCGGCGGTAACCAAGGTTGACGGTTTACCGCCAGCGCCCAGTTCCGTCCCGAAAGGGTCTCTTCGCTCTTCGGGTTTTGGACGCTACCAATGGACGCTACCAAGTGCACGCTACCAAGTGGACGCTACCAAGTGGACGCTATCAAGTCTTCCTTTTGGTCGGTTGAAAATTTTGTTCTCGAAATTTGAACATTCGTTAGAGCTCTAGTATTTCTTCCCGTGATATTCGATCTTATTCCCTCTTGTCATCTTGATCTCAGCTAGATCGGGTACCTTTTACTGCCAAAAAGCATTGTGGCGGGATCGGCCGTTTCGGGTCATCTTGACACGCGGTGACGTTTTTCTGAACATAACTCGAGCTATAGGACAGCTACAGAGCTGATACTTACAGAGCGCTTCAGAAACGCGTTTGTCTGTTGAACCCAGAGCTCTGAACTCGGTGTTCTGCCCGAGCTAGGTTCGCGAAACTACTCCCATTGTTCGAGTCATCTCGAGAGGTGCTGTCAGTTTTTGGTACTTAACTCGGGCTGTAGGAAGGCTACAGGGCTGGTAATCACAATAATCGATTTGGAGACACCAGGCGCGCCTGCCCGTCGAATCGAGAGCTCGGAACTCGGTCTCCTGCCCGAGCTAGGTCCGCAGAACTATTCGTATTGTTCGAGTCATCTTGAGAAATGCTGTCGGTTTTCTGTACTGAACTCGGGCTGTAGGGAACTACAGGGCTGATAATCACAGGAATCGATTTGGAGACATCAAGCGCGTCTGCCTGTCGAACCGAGAGCTCGGAACTCGGTCTTCTGCCCGAGCTAGGTCCGCAAAACTATATTGTTCGAGTCATCTGGAGAGATGCTGTGGGTTTTCTGCACTTAACTCGGGCTAGGGTGGCTAGAGAGCCGGTAATCACAGGAATCGATTTGTAGAATCAGGCGCGTCCGCCTGCCAGATTCAGAGGTCTGAACTCGGTCTGAAGGAAGCTCTACGAGTCTTCCGGCGGTTTCCTAGGTTGACGGTTTACCGCCGGCGCCCAGTTGGTCGACCCGACCAGAAAAGACAAAGTGACAACTTTTGGGTGGTTTTGCGATTTTTTCAAAGATATCATTTATTTTGAGAAAGCAGATTTTTCGCACCTGTAGACGACTATGAGGGATTCATCGTCTTAATATGAGCTCTCTAGATGCATTTTCACTGAAAACACTTGGCAAAACCAACTTTATGTCGACATCAAAGAACTCATGTTTTCCCTTTTTCGAGAAATGCTTCCAGAAGCCCTCTCTTTCGATTCTGAGCACTCTTACGCGTGTCAGGAGCTTATGAGGTTCCCGGAGGTGACCAGGTTGAGGGTTCACCGTTGGCCGACCCGGCCAGAAAGGACAAAGTGACAACTTTTGGGTGGTTTTGCGATTTTTGAAAGATATTTGACCATCTATTTTGAGAAAGCAGATTTTTCGCACCTGTAGACGACTATGAGGGCCTCCGCGTCTTAATATGAGCTCTCTAGATGCACTTTTACTATCAATACACCTGGCGAAACCAACTTTATGTCGACATGAAAAAAAACATGTTTTCTCTTTTTCGAGAAATGCTTCCAGAATC
This sequence comes from Prorocentrum cordatum, assembly GCA_963575745.1. Taxonomy (NCBI): domain Eukaryota; class Dinophyceae; order Prorocentrales; family Prorocentraceae; genus Prorocentrum; species Prorocentrum cordatum. Next base: position 67,014 of record CAUYUJ010001552.1, on the reverse strand, counting down.
CCTCTCTTTGGATGCTGAGCACTCTTACACGTGTCAGGAGCTCTACGAGGTTCCCGGCGGTGACCAGGTTGACGGTTCACCGCCGGCGCCAGTTCCCGTCCCGAAGGGTCTCCTCGCTCTCCAGGTTTTGGACGCTACCAATGTTAACTTTGGGTCAGTTTTTCAAACTTTGGGATTTTTTTTTTAAAAAATTGGTTCTGAGAGCCGGTATTTTTTTCACGTGTAGTGGGTTATGCCGCGGATGCCAGTTAAATTCTGGGGTTTGTAGCTGCAATATTACTATCAAAACACTTGCTGGAACCGACGGTTTTCGAGTCATCTTGACACGCATCGACGGTTTTCTATACTTATCCCGAGATTTAGTACAGCTACAGAGCTGACACTTACAGCAACCGATTGGAAATTATGAGGCGCGTTTGTCTGTCGATGTAGAGCTCTGGACTCGGTCCGGTGCTCGAGCTAGGTCCACAAACCTATTCGTATTCTTCGAGTGATTTTGACGAGTGCTCTCGGTTTTCATTACTAAACACACGATTCAGAATTGCCACAGAGCTGGTACGCACATGAAATGATTGTATGATTTGGCGCGTGCGTTTGTTGCATCGAGAGGTCTGAACTCGGTCTGCTACCCGAGCTAGGTCCGCACAACGATTGGATGAAAACACCTGGTGGAACCGTCTTTTGATGTCACAACATAATACGTGTTTTTTTAGAGTTTTTGGGTCTTGCTCCAGAGTTTTCCTGCATATGTACCGAGGAGCGCCGTGCGAGAAAAGAGCTCTACGAGGACCCCGGCGGTGACCTGGTTGACTGTTTACCGCGGGTTCCAGCATCTCGTAGAGCTCTTCGGCATACCTCGTAGAGCTCTTCGGCGTCGATGAGCTAGAGGAATTCCGGCGCGGGGTAGAGCTAGTACCTCGTAGAGCTTTTCGGCATCGATGAGCCAGAGGAATTCCGGCGCGGGGTGGAGCTAGTTGGTCGACCCGACCAGAAAAGAAGAGTGATAACTTTCGGTCGGTTTTGCGAAAATTTGAAAGTTGTTTGACAACTCATTTTGAGAAAGCAGATTTTTATTCCGAGCATCAGTATCTTGATTTTCTTCTGCGAGCAGTTCAGCTCGTTCGTGAGAGTTTTACTATCTAAACATTTGGAGGAACCGACGTATCGTTGACACCGAGAAATGCAGTTATGATGTTTTTTCTAGAAATGCTCTAAGAAGCTGTCTGCTTCAAATCTGAGCACTCTTACGCGTGCAAGGAGCTCTACGAGGTTCCCGGCGGTGGCCAGGTTGACGGTCCACCGCCGGCGCCAGTAACTCGTAGAGCTTCCCTTAGCAAGTTATTGCTGGAAGCTTAAGAGTACCTCTTAGAGCTCTTCGGCATCGCTGAGCTAGAGGAATTCCGGCGCGGGGTGGAGCTAGTACCTCGTAGAGCTCTTCGCAGATGAGCTAAGTGGAATTCGGGCGCAGGATGCCGACCCGACATTAAGAGATAATATGTTAACTTTGGCTCGGTGTTTGAATCTTTGCGAAAAATTTGAAATTTCGTTTTGAGAACCGGTATTTTTCTCACGTGTAGTGGGTTATGCCGCGGATGTCAGTTAAATTCTGAGGTCCGCAGCTGCAGTATTACTATCAAAACACTTGCTGGAACCGATGGCCGTTTCGAGTCATCTTGACTCGCATCGACGGTTTTCTATACTTATCTCGAGATTTAGGACAGCTACAGAGCCGAAGCTTACAGGAACCGATTGGAAATTATGAGGCGCGTTTGTCTGTCCATCTACAGCTCTGAACTCGGTCTGGTGCTCGAGCTAGGTCCGCAAACCTATTCGTATTTTTCGACTGATTTTGACGAGTGCTGTCGGTTTTCTTTACTGAACACACGATTCAGAATTGCCACAGAGCTGGTACGCACATGAAATGATTGTATCATTTGGCGCGTGCGTTTGTTGCATCGAGAGCTTTGAACTCGGTCTGCTACCCGAGCTAGGTCCGCAAAACTATTGGACGAAAACACTTGGTGGAACCGTCTTTTGATGCAAACATAAAACGTGTTTTTTCGAGTTTTTGGGGTCTTGCTCCAGAGTTTTCCTGCATATGTACCGAGGAACGCCGTGCGAGAAAAGAGCTCTACGAGGAGCCCAGCATAGGCTAGGCACCCAGAATCTTATGAAACAAGGGGCTACAGCAGATCGGGGATTTGCTTGCATGAGGGCACTTCTTTCTCACGGCTGTGAAGTGTTCTGTTTACAGGAGTGTGAACACTTACCGTCCAATTCAATTCAGCTGCTTGGCTGGCACCTAGTTTATTCAAGTGACAGGAAGGCTTCCATAGCTTTGAGGGGGAAGTCTTGTCACAACATAGTTCGCTCTTGGAGTAATCATGCTCGTCTTGCTATTGTGTGCTTGCGTCATCCGTGTATCTTTCTTGTCTCTGCGTACTTTCCGAACAGATCGGAGAATCGTTCATTGGAGGTGGCTTTTGAGATGCTGAAAACAATCGAAACAACTTATCGGAGGTGGAAGGAGGAATGCAGATACACATGTGAGCTTGTGATTGCAGGGGATTTTAATGTTGAGCTTGCGCCCGACATCACCTGTTCAGGAGGCACGGTGACTGGAGGTGCTGTGCAGATTCTCGACGGGAGGGGATATGGGAATGATACGGAGGATAGACGGTGGGAGGAGGACATGTGGCGATCTCAGCTGCAGGAGTGGCTGTGTCGGATGCGCTTGCTGGCAGTCAATTCTCTTGGCTCGCCGTACTCTCGGCAGCCGACTTTCGTGCATCGTGCGAATAATGCTCGACGCAAGTCTGGGGCGAAGACTATTGCGCCAAAAGTGCTTGACTATCTCATGGTCCCACAATCCTGGGAGGGTGACTTGGTTGAATGCCGAACGGATTGGATCCCAGAGACCCCGACTACCAACTTCTCGGATCATGCCTGTGTCTACGCCGAGTTCCATATGCAGAGCCCTCAGGTCACGAAATATCAAGGCCCCCCTAGCCACCACACAAGCCACAAAGAGTTCCAATCGTATCGGGAGGAGGCCCAATTTCAGGTCCTGGCGGACGTCCAGATCCCGACGGTGCCCCCACAGCGTCTTGCTGAAACGGTTGCTGGACATGCGTTACCGCTCCTCACGGTGAGGGCCCCCAGGTACTCTCGAGGGCTCCCGCCGAGTAGGACTCCTCAGCATGCCGAGCTGGAGATACAACTCAGAGAGGCACGTGCTAGGAAGGACAGAGCGTTGGCTCGGGACCTCCGACGTCGCATCAGACCGCTTGCGCGGGAATATCGCCGACGGAAGGTGGAGTGGGAGGCGCTACCATCTAGGAAGGGGAGGAGGACACGTGTGACGGAGTTGAGGGTGACGGACACTGGGGGGGGTGGGATATGGGGCCTACGACTATGATGACGGAGGACAGGGAACTGTGGGCGGAGGAGGTGGAGCGATATGCTGTGCAGAGTATGACTTGTGATGACTCCAGAGCCCGCAATCGGGAGCTTGTGTCCACACTGCGTCGCCATGCATCTCAACCAACAGCCTATTCGGACAACACACTTACGATTACATACTCTACTATTCTGCAGGCGCGGAGCAGGCTCCGAACAGGACGGGCCCGTGGGCCCGACGGCATCTCGGTTGAACTTCTCAAGTCTCTTTCGTGGAGGTCAGTGCGTTCTATTGGTAAGGTTTTCTCTGATATATTCAACGGGCTTCGCCCGACGCCAAGGGAATGGCAAGAAGTATACCTAACACTTATGCCGAAAACGAGCAAACTGGAAACATTGCGACAAACAAGGAGCCTGCTTGTCGGAAATACCTTGGCCAAGTGGTATCTCACGTGTGTGACGATTTTACTGGAACGATGTGTGGAACCCTTCATGAGTGATATGGCGGTTTACGGTTTTACCAGCGGACGACGTTGCTGGGAGATTTCATCGGTCATGAAATGTATTGCATAACATGCTTTCACATGGGGGCGATATCAAACGGCGTGGCTCCTCAGCTGCGACATCGAGCGGGCGTTCGATGCTGTGACGTTGCCGACAGTCTCGAGAGCGATGACGGCCCTTGGGATCAGTGCACGGTTACAATATGCGTTATTGGAGCCTCTCTCATCTACTTCATGCACGGTGCTGTTTGAAGGAGTGACAATCCCCAATGTGCAGTGGGATAGGTCGCTCCGTACTGGGGGTACCGAATCACCTATTGCGTTTACTATTGTCACTACTGCTATGTGGCGTGATGTGATTGCTCGCCTGGATCAGCGCGGTGTCGGAGTCGAGATGCCATGCCATGATGATCATTGTCGGTATGCACGTTGGAATCATGCTCTCTGGGCTGACAATATTTTTTCTGGCCGCCAAGTCAGCATCGGAGGCGCAGGTAGCGGCCACTGCCTTCACTACAGCTCTCAGGCATTGGGGGATGGAGTGGAAGGAGGAGAGTCTAGAGATGATGGTGTGTGGTACTCAGTACACTGATACGGTCACGGTTCAGATTGGCTCGCGGATTGTTCCTTTCAAGCATGTTGAGAGTTTGAATGTGCTGGGGTATCAGATTCCCAGAAGTTTCACTTCTATCCACACGGATGTGCAGGAGCGCGTCCAGCAGGCCCGAAGGGCATTCTTTGCGCAGGTGCAGTATTTTACGTGCAGGGCGCTGCCTCTGGTGAAGAAGTTTCGTCGATATCAATCGACTGTGCAGAGCCGTCTTTTATATGCAGCAGAGGCCATCACGATTGACAGTGAGTGTGTGAGGGTTATCCATGCGTTCGAGGGTATGTGTCTTCTGAGAATGTCAGGGAGGAGGAAGCCAGGAGATGTGGGGTGGGAGGTATGGCGGCCAGCTGCACTGACACGAGTCAGGACAATCTTCTTCGATGGGGGTTTCCCGTCGGCTGTGCAGATGCTGTGTTGGAAGAGCTGGGGCATGATGCGCTCCACAAGGCAATATTTACTGTCTTTGGAGGAGGACAGGACGGCAAGGACGGAGGTTGAGGGGGAGGGATCAACGACTCAACGTGCTAAACGTGTTCGCTTTGCGGATGGACGGGGGGAGGATGCACCTGCAGCGACTATGATGGAGGTGGAGGGGAGGATTACGGATATGGAGAGGCGGCTGGAGGATCTTTGCTCGCAGGTCGCCTGTTCCATTGCCCGCTCACAGCCGATGCCCTCTGGAGAGGGAGCTGCCCACACTCTCAGAGACGAGCCACTTGCCGTCTCAAAGGGGAGGAGGGCCTTTCGAGACTCCCGACGTGCGCTTATGATGTACAATGTTGGCTGGGTCACGGCTCGCGACACAATAACAGAGGTTCTACGACAACACGGCAACAGGGCCTTATCTAGTTCGGGCAAGCGGCTTCGTGGAGGCCCTGTGTCTGTGGGCGGTCGGTCTTGGCAGTTCCCCTACATTCAGTTCTTTGGGGAAAAGTGGTGGGAGTCTGTACGGGGCGATTGGGTTCAGTTCTTGGAGGTATGGAAGCAACTCCTTACACAATACAACAAAACTAAGGTCTATGATTACTTTGTGGTGTCTTGGAAGGGCTCTCCTAATGGACCTCGAGGCTCCCCTGAGGCTCGAGAGAAGGCCGATACTGAGGCGGTCGACATCGCGACCAACCCTCTGCACCCCAAGTACGACCCCAAAGAGTCCGCCAAGCTTGCAATACGTTATGCTATGATCCAGGAACGTGCGACTGTGTGGGATATATCCTCAGAGGGTTTTGCTGCTGAGTTCAAGGGTGACTCATTACTTATCTGCTCCTGGCTACAGGGGAAATGGAGATGTGAGAATCGTGGCTACTGCAAGAGGACAGCTGCCATGATTGATTGTACCTTTGAGCTCGCTGCGTGTTTCAATCTGAGGCCTGCTGCCTTGGGACGTGAGATATGACGCATGAGGCCAGATGTGGCCGCACACTCTACAGAACTCATTGTTATCTATGTCCATTCGAAACTTATCTCTTACCGTTCGCTATCAGGGGAGGCTTTGATGGCGGGGTTGACCAGCAAGGATCAGGATGTGGTTTCTGGCCTCAGATCGGCTTAATCAATACTCAGTGCAATCCCAGTGAGATAGGCATCGCTTCCGCGAGAACCGTGGGCCCCTTCCCTGCTGGGCATGAGTTTGCTGTTTCTAGTGCCGTGCCCCTCGTTTGGAGGGATGTGGCCGAGGCCGCGTGGCTCCTCGAAGGAGCTACAGTCACAGAATGTGAATTGTCGGCAGCCGAAGCGCTGCTCAGCGCTGCCCGTGTGCTTCTGCGGGACCGGTTCTCGCCCAGCTGCACCCAGCTGGGAACGCGAGTCCAAACAAACAAACAAACCTGGTTGACGGTTTACCGCCGGTTCCAGTTGGTCGACCCGGCCTGAAAGGATTAAGTGGTAACTTTTGGGTGGTTTTGCGAATATTTGAGAGAGATTTGGCAATTTATTTTGGGAAAGCAGATTTTTACTCCGAGCATTGGTATCTGAATTTCCTTCTGCGAGCAGCTCAGCTCACTGGAGGGAGTTTTAATATCCAAACATTTGGAGGAACCGACATCATGTTGATACCGAAAAATAGAAATTCGATGTTTTTCTAGAAATGCTCTGAGAAGTTGTCTGCTTTACATCTGAGCAATCTTTCGCGTGCAAGGAGCTCTACGAGGTTCCCGGCCGTAAGCAGGTTGACGGTTCACCGCCGGCGCCAGTAATTCCGGGGCGCTGGAGAGCTAGTTGGCAAGACAAATCTCGACGGAGCTTTTGGTGACTTTTGGTCGGTTGAAAATTTCGTTCTCGAAATTCAACCATTCGTTAGAGCTCTAGTATTTTTTCCCGGATATTGGATCTTATTTTCGCCTGCCATCTTGATCTCAGCTCGATCGGGTACCTTTCACTGCCAACAAGCGTCCAGGCGGGATCGGCCGTTTTTTTTTTCGAGTCATCTTTATACGCGCTGTCGGTATTTTGTACTTAACTCGAGCTCTAGGGCAACTACAGAGCTGGTAAGCACACCTATGCCATTCAGAATCCTCAGGCGCTTTCGTCTGTTGAATCTAGAGGTCTGAACTTGGTCTGCTAGCCGAGCCAGTTCCGCAAAACTATTCGTATCATTCGAGTCATCTTGACAGACACTTTCGGTTTTCTGCACTTAACTCGAGCTATAGGACAGCTACAGAACCCGATTCAGAATGATCAGCCGCCTTCGTCTGTTGAATGCAGAACTCTCAACTCGGTCTGCTGCCCGATCTAGAATCGCGGAACTATTCGTATTGTTCGAGTCAGCTTGGGAGGTGCTGCCGGTCTCTGTACTCAACTCGGGTTGTAGGGGAGCTACAGTGGTGGCAGCCACAGGAATCGATTTGAAGACGTCAGGCGCGTCCCCCTGAGCTCTGAAATCGGTCTGTTGCCCGAACTAGGTCCGCAAAACTATTCGTATTGTTCGAGTCATGCTGAGAGGTGCTGTCGGTTCTCTGTACTGAACTCGGGCTGTAGAGGGGCTGCAGGGCTGGTAATAACAGGAATCGATTCAGAGACATCAGGCGCGTTCTGTCGCATTGAGAGGTCTGGAATCAGTGTGATACTCGAGCTAGGTTTGCGAAACTGTTCGTATTCTTTCATTCATCTTGAGAGGTGCTGTCGATTTACGCACGTTACTCGGGCTGAAGGAGGGCTAGAGAGCTCGTACAGAAGACAATACAGAAGCATCGGGGGCGTTTGGTCGGCTGTTGCATCGAGAGGTCTGAAATCGCTTGGGCTTAAAAAGTATTCGGTCAACATTTTTTTCCACATTATATATTGTCAGGAAGCTCTACGAGTCCCCCGGCGGTAAGAAAGGTTGACGGTTTACCGCCGGCGCCCAGTTGCCCGACCCGGCCAGAAAGGACAAAGTGACAATTTTTGGATGGTTTTGCCAATATTCAAGAGATATTTGACCATTTAGTCTTAGATAGCAGATTTTTCGCACCTGTAAACGACTATGAGGGCCTCTGCGTCTTAATATGAGCCCTGTAGGCGCACTTTTACTATCAAAACACTTGGGGGAACCAACTTCATGTCGACATTTGAAAAAATGAATGTTTAATTTTTCGAGAAATGCCTCCTGAATCTCTCTCTTTGGACTCTAAGCTCTCTCACGCGTGAAGAGCTCTACGAGGTTCCCGGCGGTGACCAGGTTGACGGTTCACCGCCGGCGCCAGTCGATGAGCTACAGGAATTCCGGCGCGGGATGGAGCTAGTTGGTGGACCCGGCCAGAAAGGGCAAAGTGATATTTTTTGGGTGGTTTTGGGAATATTTGAGAGATATTTGACCGTTTATTTTGAGGTAGCAGATTTTTCGCACCTGTAGTGGGTGATGCCGCGTCTGCCAGTGAACTTTTCAGGTCTGTAGGTGGAGTATTACTATGAAAAGACTTGGAGGAACCGACGTTGAATAAAAACAGAAAAACGTGATTTTCCGAGTTTTTTGTTTCTCGCTCCAGAAGCTTTCTCCATGTGTTCCGACGATCGCCGTGCAAGAAAAGAGCTCTACGAGGTTCCCGGCTCAAGAACGTCTCGGCTCAAGAACGTCTCTGCCTGGGTAACCTCCAGACGTTCTAGCGAGCCTTCGCCTCGGGGTGTGGGCCTGGGCGTGCCTGGGTTCCCCCGAGGTTTTTGTCTGCTTACACTACATCTCGTGTATTGTACGCTGAATTCTTCTTCGTGGTATTGAGATAATTTCTGGTGTGCTGCGCTGCTGTCTATTGTCTGTCTGCATATATTATCTCTTATTGAACGAGTGGCAGTTTCTTGTGTGCTGGATCGTTGTTGACACAACGTCGTGCGACAGCCCTGAGGCCCAGCTGGCCTTGAGGAGAGAGATCGGTCTCGAACATTGGGGTGAAAGTACTGAGGAGTGGTTTCGTCGTCAAAAGAATCTGGACATACCCACTGAGGATTACCAGGACGATAGGGTCAACTTCGATTACCTTGAGGAATACCAGCCGTGGGATCAGAAAGACTTGCAGGCATTGGAGGCAGCATCAAACAAGCGTCAACGTGAGGACGATAAGAATTGGTTAGAAAAATACGGATTGAACGGTAACATTCTTGAGAATATGACTCATGTTGCTGCAGCGGCGGATGCCGAAATGACGGGGGAGAGTGAGATTCGATCTAAACGTGCACGTGGCCCAGAGATAGAGGAGGAGAGGAAATTGATGTTAGCGCAGGAGAAGGATCCTTTCAAACAGATGATGATGAAGCATGTTTGGAAAACGGAGGATGCACATGAGGATCTCATCCATGTTGTTCAATCGACGAAGACGGACATTAAAAGAGTTGATGACACACTTAAGTTGCATACGGAGCGCATGGACAAATCAGATGCACGGACAGATATTCTGGAGAAACAGGTTAAGCAAATTTTGGCTGGCTCTCCTGCTGCATCGGTTTCGACTAGTGTGGGTCCTGGCGGGTCCTCTGGTGGAGGTGTTGGTTCGGTCCCTCACGTGCAGCAAGGGCGATCGAGCCAGTTTACACCAACTTATCTTGAACTCAAAGGGTGGGTTACAGGTTGGTCGAATCAAGTAAATCGGGGAAATCAAATGATACCCTGGGCGGATGCGTCACAGCTTATATCGAATATGATTGGAACACTTCAGGGGGAGGACAGGAATGCTTGCGACAAAGATAAAACTGAACGATTAAACGGAGGAAGATATATGTACGGAAGTGTGAAGGTCGGTTTCAAAGAAGGGACAGCACGGGACACTCTTTGGAGATTAAATAAATGGATGGATATGGTCTGTAAGGAACCAGCCGATCGTATTGCTCCGCCTCCAGGTTATACATATCCAAATGCCGATGTTCTCATTCAAGATATGGACACGCCTATCTATCCCAGAAAGATTCGTACGCTAGTGGAGTGTGCACCCTGGAAGCGTGATCATGTGAAAGCGGTTGCTCGTTTCTGTGGGACCTGGCGAAGTATGACATCGGCTCATGTTCAAATCGAGATCCGTGGGGAGGTGGGGCCACCGAGGAGTCAGATTTGGACTCAAGCTGTTCCGAATCTCCGACCCGTCTGTTTTGCGACGTATACGAACACCACAGGGGCTTGGGTTCTTCATGCTGATGCATGGGCTCGTATTGTTTCTATTTATCCTGCGCTGACGGTCCCCATGAATGAGATACTTCAAGAAGTGAATCGTAGGCAGTGACGTTTGCGGCGCCTCGTCCGAGGCATACGTTTGGCGAGCTGGAACCTGAACAAAGCAGGTGAGGCTCATTTTAAATGTGCTGAGATTCTCCATCATATGAGGGCATGTGGTGGGCTCTTTGCATGTCAGGAAACTCAATACCTTGTGCATGGTGAATTTGAACGCTTGGGGTGGCGCATCAAAACTAGTTCGTGTAGCAAGGCAGCTCTCATCATCGACAGATCTTGGGCGGCTGCCGTCCGCATGTTCTTTACTTGTTTCACGAGGTTCGTTATCGGCGTCTTTGGGTCAGAAAAGTCACCACTTATTATGGTGTCAGCGTATTCGCCAGACCCTCATGTGGAGAATTGTGTAGAGATAGCTGCGGAGGTCTATGAGCAGATCAGTCGTGCTCGTAATGTTCTCCGCACTAAGTTTCCTCAGGCCAGCTTTTGTGTTCTGCTCGATGCAAATGTGGAGATTCCGCCTGGATGCAAGTTTACGTATAATGGGGAGGAGTATGGGGCTACTGTAGAGGAGGGTACTCGTGCGGACAGAAGGTGGGAGAGAGGAGGAGACGGTACACAGCAGATTGAGAGGAGGAGTCGGAGGACGAGGCTGAAGGAGCTGCTCTTAGAGTTCATGGAATCACATTGGCTGAAGGCCGCCAACACTTTCAGTACTAGGAGGCATACCTGGGAGTCGTGGGGGGAGAACAAGTTTCTGACTTCGAAGAGGGTCCTGGATTACCTACTGGTCCCTCATCGTTGGGAGTTCTCGGATCTGGAGGTGAAGTGGTGTTTCAAGAGGGGTGGGAAGAAGCAGTTCAGTAGACTATCCGATCACGCTATCATCACGGCGAGTTTCACTGACCCTGGGAATGTGATTGTTCGTCGCCCTGGCCCCCAGCCTGGTCAGAAGTCTAGGCCGTCCCTGGTCGGATACAAGTGTTCGACTTGGGCTGATGAGCATCAGGCTCGGCAGCATGTGGATTTGCATCTAGGCGGTGCGGCCTTCGCTCGTTCAAGGTGTCCGTCTGTGACCTGTCCACAGTGTTTGCAGAGAACTATTCTGGAGGCGTACTTATCACCGACGGTGGACTACTCCACCACGGGTGCGAGAAGACCAAGAGAGCCGTCCAGGCCGGTGCAGCTCACTAGAGCCGAGGAGGAGGTTAAGATGTGTCCGAAGGAGGATGTGGAGAGGTTGAGGAGGTTAAAGAATGAGGCCAATCGTCTACGCAGAAGTTATCGACGTGATATGATTATGTGCAGACGCCCCCCAACAAAGCGTAAGGTCAGATATACTATCAAACATTTAGTGGTGGATGGGAGGGAGACGGAGGACCGTGAGGAGTGGAAGGAGGAGCTCGACAAGTTCGTTCGTTTCAAGGTGTCGTCCGAGGAGGTGCGCAATTCCACCGACAGTATGATGGAGGAGATCAGGATGAGGGCTGTACATGAGGTACGATCCACATCAGTTGTGGGAATTAGTATGGCGCTGCTTCTCAGAGCACGGGCTCGGCTGAAGACCCAGAGGGCTACTGGGCCAGACGGGATACCGTGCGAGATTCTAAGGAGCTTGCCGTGGTGTGCTCTCAGAGCGATCCAGAAATTGTTCGATAAAATCATCAAGCTCACGATTCCGTATCCTCAGTCGTGGCGTGAGATTCTCGTCTCTTTTATGCCCAAAATTCCAGGGATTACTAAGTTAAAAGACGGTCGTTTGCTGTGTGTGCAGAATGCTGTTTCGAGATGGTTCAGTTCCTGTATTGTTCTCCTGGTTGAGGGCCATATTGAAAGAAACGGAGTGTTTCGTCATATTGGGTTGTATGGTTTCCAGGAACATCGTCGTACACACGAAATCACGGCTAGCATCAAACACATATGTCAACATGCTGCACAATTGGGAAAAGGGGAAACGGCACACTTGGCGAACGCTGATGTCCTCCAGGCGTTCGATCACTGCACGGTGGCCAATGTCAGGCGCGGGTTGGATCATGCGAGTGTGCCCCTGTACCTACAGTATGCTCTACTTAACCCCTTGTGTGAATGTGTAGGCACTGTCTATTATGATGGGATTGAGGTTTCGGAGGTAAGGTGGGACAAATGTATTCGGACGGGAGGGCCTGAGGGCCCGTTGGCTTTCAACCTTATTGTTGCTGCTATGTGGAGTTCCACGATTCGAGAATGGGACGTACTAGGACTAGGTTATCGTATTGAGTTTGCGACTGGCTCGACTAGCTGTATTGCGATTATTAATCACTTCCTGTTGGCGGACAACTGTTATGTTCTGGCTCGGAGTCGGGAGGAACTCACGCGCATGTTATACGGTCTAACTACACAGTTACATGACTATGGCATGAAATGGAAAGAGTCCAGTCTATTGTACATGGTGTTCGGGGTTGATCCTCCGCGAGATGCGGAAGGGGAAATATTACGCACTGCTGATCTTGTTCTCTCGATGGGGTCGGAGGAGTCGGGAGTGTATCGATTAAGAAGAGCGACGGAGATGGAGGTGCTTGGGGCTCATATTTGTTCTGAACTACATGTGAATGAGCATCCATATTTGGGATGCTAGTATTGACGCTGCTCGCAGGGCTTTCTGGCGGCAGGCGACCTTCTGCCGCTCCACGGCCATCCCGTTGAAAGATAAGTATGAGAGGTATGCACAGAGGGTTCAGAGTATTGTTCTCTACGCGGCGGAAGGATGTGCGGTCGATTCTAGTTCATTGAGTGCCCTACATATCTTTGAGGTAAGTGCCTGGCTGTAATGTCTCGTTGTATACGGAGGGAAGGGGAAAGTTATCAGGAATGGAATACGAGGAGGTATGAACGTGCGAGACAAAAAATTCATGATGCACACTATGCGGGTATTGTACAGAAGTTTCTCAGAGTGCATTGGATGTGGGCAATCGACATCCATGATTTTGCCCATAGGTTGATCACAGATCGGGAGGCGTTGGAGGCAAACTCGACAAGAGCTTGGAGAGATTCTCGTTTCTCATGCCTTGCGTTTGGCCGACTGTGGGATAGACTGAGGACAGATTCAAGCGAGGCTCTCAGATGTTGGGGGAAATGGAAGGAGGCCAGCTCAATGAAACGACATCGTGGGGGACAGGCGAGTGTAGGACTTCGTCCGTGGTACTATTCATTGGAATCGTTTTATGGTTTATCCTGGTGGGAGTTCTTTGCTGTAAGTTTTGCACATTTCATGGATTTCGCTGCACGTGTTTGTTCTAGTACTATGTTGAAGTGTTGCCAAAAGAAATGCAAAGGCTTGGCGTCCTCAGGGGTGCCTGTGTTCTTGAACTTGGATAAGGATGGAGGGGTTCATATTGGTCAGGATCGGGAGGGTACACCAGCATATAGGGATCGTCTCAGCAAACGTATTGCGTTGCATAACATGCGTTGCACACAGTGGGACCTCGAAACGGATGGGATACCAAAGGATATCCAGGGGGACTCACTGCTTGTGATTAACTGGCTCTGTGGGAAATGGAAAGTATTAGCTCAGGTTTATCAGAAAAGGGTGGATACTCTGATTAATAAGTTGGACGAGATGCAGGACACATATTCGGTGAGGCCTCCAGAGGCTGGCCGTGATTTCTTCTCTCATTCTTTTCGGGAATGGAACCGGAGAGCTGACTTACTGACCCATCAGGCCCGTCAGGGCCACGTGTGCGCCGATTTCATTTACCTCAGCGATTTTGAATCTCAGTGTTATACTCCTTACCTTATCAAAGCCGGCTTTGATGGGGGCGTTTGTAGCCGCGGAAGTGCCTGTGGTGTGTGGATACAGATTGGTCTGCGAAGCAAATATCTTCTCGCGGACCGACATCATTTTCGAGGATGTGTATCTTGCGGCTTGGTGTCTGCCACCAAGCGCCACTGTCGCATATACGGAACTATCAGCGGCGGAGCGCATATGCGATGTGCTCCCACAGGTTGTGCAGACCTTCTTTGATCATTCGCAGTGATAAGTCACACATTGTTTCATCTTTATCTGTGTTCTTGTTTATTCCAACAGCTTCGCTGTTCATTGACTCATTCGTTTGTCTTTTGTGTGCTTTGCGTTTGATTGTGTCATTGCGGGCATGTGATTCTCTTTATTCCTACAGCTTCGCTGTGTGGTATAAGAGCTGACTGCTTGCGTGATAAATAAGAGGCTTTGTTTCGCCTGATACTTTGTTGGACCTGGCCTTAGTGGCCAAGACGGTCCCAGCAAAGACGCAAAAACCAGGTTGACGGTTTACCGCCGGCTCGAGTTGGACGCTGCCAAGTGTGACGACTTGGGGTCGGTTTTCCTATCTTTCCGTAAAATTGGAGAGTTCGTTTTAAGAACAGGTATTTGTTCTACCTGTAGCGGGGTATGCCGCGTCTGCCAGTTAAAATTACAGGTCTGTAGCTGCAATATTACTATCAAAAGACTTGAGGGAACCATCAGCCGTTTCGAGTCATCTTGACACTCGTTGACGGTTTTCTGGACTTAACTAGAGAAAAAAGGCAGCTACTTACAGAAAACAATTGAATTATCAGGCGCGTTCGTCTGTTCCATCGAGGGGTCTGAACTCGCTCTGCCAGTCGAGCTAGATCCACGAAACTATTCGTATTATACGAATAATTTTGACGAGTGCTGTCGGCTTCTAACTGCAGATCTAGAAGAGCTAAATAGCTGGTAAGGATATGAACCGATCCAGTATGACCTGCCGCATTCTTTCCTCGCATCGAGGGGTCCGAACTCGGTCTGGCACTCGAGCTAGGTCCACGAAGCGAAGATGGGAAATGTTTTTTACGCTCGAGAGAGCTTTTTTTTCCGAGTGCTTCGAACAGGCGCATGAGAAAAGAGCTCCACGAGGCTCCCGGCGGTTGCCTGGTTGACGCTTCACCGCGGGATCCCAGTAACTCGTAGAGCTTCCCTTAGCTAGTTACTTGAAGCTTAAGAGTAATTCCGGGGCGCCGGAGAGCTAGTTGGCAAGAAAAATCTCGACGAACCTTTTGCTGACTCCTGGTCGGTTGAACATTTTGTTCTCGAAATTGAAGAATTCGTTTGAGCTCTAGTATTTTTTCTGACCATATTCGATCCCATTCCCGCTCGCGATCTTGATCTCAGCTCGAACGGGTACTTTTACTGCCAAAAAGCGTTGCGGCGGGATTGACCATTTCGAGTCATCTTGAAACGCGTTGACGGTCTTTTGTACTTCACTCGAGCTGAGCTTATACTCACAGACACCGATTTAGAATCATCAGGCGCATTTGCCAGTTGAATCTAGAGGACTGAACTCGGTCTGCTATCCGAGCTAGGCCCGCGAAACTATTCCATTATTCGGGTCATCTTGATAGGTGCTGTGGGTTCTCTGTACTTAACTCGGGCTGTAGCAGAGCTACAGAGCTGGTATTTTCAGAAAACGATCCATAACCATGAGGCGTCTCCGTCTCTAGCATTCAGGGGTCCGACCTCGGTTTACCACCCGAGCTGGGGCGAAACTATCGTATTTTACAAATTTTATTGCGAATACTTTCGATTCTCTGTGTTCAATTCGATCTGTAGAGGAGCTAAAGAGCTGATACGCGTACGTAACCGATTCAGAATCATCAGACGCGTTCTTGAGTTGCATCTAGAGATCTAAACTCGGTCTGCTACTCGAGCTACATCCCGAAACTATTCGTATTCTTCGAGTTGACAGGTGCTGTCGGTTTTCAGTACTTAAATCGGCCTGTAGAAACGCTTCAGAGCTGGTACTCACAGGAACCGTTTAAGATCATCAGGCGCGCTTGTCTGTTGAACTAGGTCCGCGAGACCATCTGTATTCTTCGAGTTCTCTAAACAGGCACTGTCGGTGTTCTGTACTGAACTCGAGCTTTAGCATAGCTTCTACGCACACATAATCGATTCAGAATCAGAGATGCGTTTGTCTGAAGCATCCAGAGCTCTGAACTCAGTCTGCGACCCGAGCTATGTCGCAAAACTATTCGTATTCGACCGATTTTCCTTCGAAAGGACGCTACATTTCTTCACCTAACTGCTCTTTGGCACATAAATGAAATGGAAATAATGACGCGCAGCTTGGCTAGATCTGTTCAGTACAACCATGGGAAGGGAGTTATCAGCGGCAATAGTATCTAGACGCCTGAAATCAGTCTTCTATCAGCGCTCGGACTAAAAATATATTCGTCCCCTGCTACTTCTTTGGACATGATACATGGAAAGGAAGCTCTACGAGTCCCCCGGCGGTAAGAAAGGTTGACAGTTTACCGCCGGCGCCCAGTTCCGGCGCGGGGTGGAGCTAGTTGGTCGACCCGACCAGAAAGGACAATATGGTAACTTTTGGATGGTTTTGCGAATATTTGAAAGATATTTGCCTATTTATTTTGAGAGCGGTTTTTCCGCACCTGTAAAAGGTTATGAGGGCCTCTGCGTCTTAATATGAGCTCTCTAGGCGCACTTTTACTACCGAAACACTTGGGGGAACTAACTTCATTCCGACATGAAAAAAATCAGTTTTCAATTTTTCGAGAACTGCCTCCAGAAGCTCTCTCTTTCGACTCTGAGCTCTCTCACGCGTGCAAGGAGCTCTACGAGGTTCCCGGCTCAGCTTTTGTTTCCCCTTACTGTACACGGTACCTCAGTGTCGGTTTTGCCTGAGTACCGTACACTTTCATTCATTACCTGAGTGCACATTGCTTTTTCAGTCTGAATTGTCGGAGGGCACAGTGATTGTCCAGATTATCGTACATCTGTTCAGATTATTCAGACCGTTGGAGAACGCATTGGTTTGTCATTGTCATTGTTCATTGCTCAGATTGTCGGAGAACACATTGTCTGTCCAGATTGTCGGAGAACACGTCCGCACATCTTGTCATTGAGCAGATTGTCGGCGAACACATTGTCTGTCCTGAGTGTCCGAGTACACAATCATTCATTTCTTGGCAAAACGGCTTCAGACACTCAGAGGAGCCCCTCGTGGGAGAGTGGGAGGCTTCCTCCCAGCGTTCTATCTGAGCCAGACACAATCATGGCAACTGAGATGGCTGCGCCAGCTGCGCCAGCTGGACCAGCAAACGTAGCAATGAACGGACAGGAAACATAATTCGAGAGGTCGGTCCGTCATCGGGGAGATTAGGGAACACAGGACGAGGACGCACTGCAGGCGGCACGACAGGCACTTGATAAAGCAAGAACACAGAGCCTGTTGACTGCCAGCGAAGCTCCCCCCTGGTTTCAGAATATGCACAATGAGGTGATGGCAGGACAGGCAGTCACACGTGAAGAAACACGAGTGATGAGATCAGAGATCCACCGTATTTCCAATCAGCAGCAGGCGACAGATACACGGATGACGGACTTAGAACGGCAGTTCCAAACGTTGCGCTCCAGTCCGACAAGCAACGCCAGTGTTTCAACCACTGCAGGGGCCTCCCTGGGGCATGTGGGTGCTCAGAGGCTTCGCTGGAATCGCAGCTTTGTGGAGCTCACGGGATGGACCAACTGGAAGGGCACGACACTTCAGAGATCTCAATCGATGATGCGTGACAGCGATGCCACCCAACTCACTGTCAATGTGAAGGCCACACTTCCCCAAGAAATCAGTGCTAAGTTCGATGATCTGGGAACCCTGCGGTTGAATGGCAATCGCATCATGATGAGCTCTGTTAAACTGAAGTTTGTAGCGGGCACAGAGGACTCAGTCTTTTGGGAAATTAAGCAGATTCTGGAGGATGCTTTTACACCTGATGCGGAGCGTACGGCCCCGCAGCTGGCCCGCGCACCACCGCCGAGAGCCAGCGTGTTTGTCAACCTGGCCACGGCGCCTGCTACGGTCAAGGTCAGACTCGAGGCTCCCCCCTGGAAAAGGGACCATATCGCGGCCTGCGGGCGCTTCTACGGTACGTGGCGTGAAATGATTGGAATCAACCCCACCATGGACATCAAGGCAGAGACTGGGTCGGGCCAGGGGGTCAGCTCCATCTGGTCGAAGCCCTCGGACCCTTCGCGCCGACCGGTGGAGGTTGCCGTATTCAGGATCTCCACAGGGACCTGGACTGTTCATCGTGAAACGTGGGACGGTGCGATCAGACACAATACCAACATTTCGTGCACGTACGAGGGTTTCACAACGGCACTCAATCGTTGACGGGGCTCAAAGGGTTCCAAGGGTAGGTCGCCTGGCTCCCTGCTAGTGCAGCTTGGGACTTTGAACATCAATAAACTTGGAAAGAGCCAGGATAGGGGATTCAGTTGCATGCGATTGCTAACAACACTTGGGGTCAATATCGTATGTCTTCAGGAGTGCCAACATCTTGCACATAATTCAGAGTCTTTTAGAAAGTTGGGATGGGGATCGTATCTCTCAACTTGCATGCTTGCTGGAGTGGTCATCAGGGGGCCGCAAAGGCACAACATCAAAGCTAGCTTCCAGTACAATCGGGTTTCTATTGTTGTACTTGCTCGTCCGTGTGTTTTCTTAGTATCGGCGTATTTTCCACATGCAGATCGTGAGGATGCGCTGGAGGTCCAATCTGAAATGCTACTTAATATTAGGAATGCTTTCACAGGCTTCACCTCTAAACACGGGTCGGGATACAAGCTCGTGCTAGCATGTGATGCGAATGTGGAGCTCACGCCTGGACTGAACACCAGGTTCGGCATCCACGCAGGCGAAGCTTTGTCCATTGCCATGCACAGAGGGTACGGAGTGAAGGGGGATCATGAGCAGAGAAGGTGGAGGGAAGATCATCTGAGGGAGGAGATGGAGGGGTTCATGCAGACAATGCGGCTTTGTGCAGTCAACACGCTCGGAACTCAGAGAAGGCCCACATTTGAACCTCTCGGCGAACGAGTTGGGCCAAGAGTTCAGCGAGTACTAGACTACGTCATGGTGCCAACGTGCTGGCGCGATTCCATTGTAGATCTGAAAGTGGACATGCTGTACGAAGCACCAGATGCCCGCTTCAGTGACCATGCATTGCTCTGCGTGGAAATAGATGTTGAATCCAGACCCCCCTTTCGGTATCGACCAGCACCTAGACGTCACAGTGCACACAAGCAGCTCGAGACACATCGGGAGGAGGACATGTACAGAGTGATGACTGACGTGCAGTTTCCCCACAAGCGCCCCGAGGAGCTCGCCCAAACCATCAGGGATCATGCTCTCCCCCTATTATGTGCCCCGCGGTATCGTAGGCCGCCCCCGACGAGGGCCCCGCAGCAGGCCCTTCTTGAGAAACAAGTTCGTGAGCTCAGAGGGGATCCTCAGGCACGTCGCGAGGTTAGACGACGGCTTCGTCCCCTACAGGCCGAATACAATCGACAGAAAGCGGAGTTCTCGGTGGAACCGGCGAGGAGAGGGAGGAGGACGAGAGTGCGCAAGCTGAAGGTGGAGGGTATCGTGACGGAGGACAGGGAGGCGTGGGAGGAGGAGGTCAAGGCACATGCGGCACGTACTATGACATGCAGCACGGAGCGTGAACGTAACATACTACTTGTACGCAATCTTCGTGCTCGCGCTGCTCTCCATAGCCACGCAGAGGCTCTCACACTCACGCCATCTATTGTTTGTCGTGCACGCGCACATCTTCGCAGTGGCAAGGCCTGCGGGCCCGATGGTGTCAGTATTGAACTGTTGAAAGCATTGCCGTGGCGCTGTGTTCGCAGAATCATTGCAGTATTTCAGGATATTTTCTCAGGGGCAAGACGTACCCCCGGCTCTTGGTGTGATGTGTATTTGAATTTGATGCCAAAGATGTCGGATATGAACTCTCTTGAGGATACTCGTAATCTCATTGTGTCCAACACCCTGGGGAAATTATACCTCACATCAGTGTCGCTGCTGATCGAGGAGGGGATTGCCCTTTGGAAAGGTAAGCTCGGGTTGTACGGCTTCGCAGGAGGTAGGCACACCTGGGAAATCGCTGCTGCTCTCAAGGGTATCGCGCCGCACGCATCCATCTGGGGCAAAGACCAGAGCGCGTGGATTGCATCGGCGGATATTGCACGAGCATTCGACAATGTGGCTCTGAGCACGCTTGCACGGGCGATGGATAAGCTCGAGATCCCAGCACGCCTGCAGTACGCTTTGCTCGAGCCGCTCGTCGAAACGAAATTGCACGATCGTCTTCGAGGGTATCGAGCTTCGTGGTGTGTCTTGGGATAAAAGCTTGAGGACGGGGGGCACAGAGAGCCCGCTTGCCTTCAACATCGTGACAGTGGCCATGTGGGCCAGCGTAGTTGCCTCCCTTGACGCCCGCAAGATAGGTTACGAGATCCCCAGCCCCCACGACCCCAGCACCAATCATATCTACAATCATGCACTCTGGGCTGATAATCTTTATCTTGTGGGGAGGGGCTCGACGGAGATCCAGGACATCGTCAATGTATTCACTGCTGCCCTAAATGACTGGGGGATGAGTTGGAAGGCGTCGTCTTTGCAGGTCCTCCGTTGTGGCACTCCAGACAGGACACCAATTTGGGCGCAAGTTGGGGACCAGCAGGTACCGTCCAAGCAGGTTGAGTCACTCAATATCTTAGGCAGTGTAGTCTCCAGCAGCTTTCATGAGGGCCTTGAAGATCTTCAGCGTCGTCTCAATTGTGCACGTGGCGCGTTCTTTGCTCAGATATCATATTTTGGGTGCAGGGCTGTGCCGCTGAAGCACAAATATCGACGATATCAGTATCAGGTTCAGTCGAGGCTCCTGCTTGCAGGGGAAGTCATCACGCTAGATGCCGAGGCTGTCCGTGCTATTCATGCTTTTGAAGGCATGTGCTTGTTGCGTATGTGGTGCCGACGCGAGCCGTCCGACGTAACGTGGGGTGTCTGGAGACCCCAGATGCTCCACAAGGTGCGCTCACACTTTGCCAGCGGGTGCTTCCCTTCGGCCGTGCAGATGATTGCATGGAAGAGCTGGGCGATGATGCTGAGTGTTCGCAATTATATTCTTGCTGACCCACGTGCACGGTGTACTCTAGCCGCGGACGTGGCTACACCGAGGGCAGATGACGTGGGCGAGCCTTCACAGAAAAGAGTCCGATTTGAGGGGCCAGCATCACAAACTTTGGAGCAGAATATGACACATATTGCACAAGATGTCGATTCTTTGACGCATAGACTGGAGGTTATTTCTCAAAACTTGGCTCAACATATCAACACTCAGCGAACGGACATCAACAGACAGAATCTCAAAAGACGCAGGCTCTCAGGATTGAGACTAGGATTTGGTGGTACAATATTGGGGAGTCAGACGGCGACCTCTGTGCGTGCTTCTGTGCCTTCCGTCTCCCCGCCTACTGCTTGTAGTATGGCCCAATCTCAGGATAATCGTGCATATGTTGATTCTCGCAGAGGCCTTCTGATGTATAATGTTGAATGGACTACGCGCAGGGATACTTTGAGTGAATGTCTTCGATTGCACGCAAATCGCACGCAGGCATCATCGGGCAAGAGAATACGCAGTGGACCAGAGAGTGTGGGCCAGAGGAGCTGGCAGTATCCATATATATATATTATCATACGGCACTATGTGGTGGCAGGTTGTGGTTCCATCATACAGAGCTTTCCTCGACATGTGGCAGAATATATTATGCAGATATAACAAAACAAAGATCTTTGAGTATTTTGTTCAGAATTGGAAAGGGATCGCTATCCAGAGTGCGCCGCCAGAGGGGATTGGACAGGAGGGGCATGCACAAAGTGAAAAAGAGGCCGTGCATATGGCCAAGCGTTTGGCTACGATCAATGAAAGACAAACCGTTTGGGACATCATCAGCCCTGGGTTTGCAGTTGAAATGAAAGGGGACAGCATGTTAGTACACTCATGGTTGACGGGACGATGGCGGTGTCACAACAAACAATATCAACGCCGTATTGATCATTGTATTGACGTTATGGAACGAACCGCACATGAGTTGGGGATTAGATGTTCAGGGCTGGGGAGAGATCTGTACAAACATGAATATAGGGAGGATAAGACACGGGCTGACGAGCTTACACACCTGGCCCGCGAGGGCCATTGCTTCTACAATGAGTATGAATACATATTCAATTTTGAAAGCTATCTTCAACCTATCGCCTGTCCTAGTTTCTTCGACGGGGGAGTGTGCAGCAAAGGGACGGGATGCGGGTTTTGGCTTCAGATCGGGCTTTTGAATCTCGAATACGATTGTAATAAGAGTACTTCTTATTCCCCTCTTCCTTTCTCCTCTCCTTATTCTGTGCCCTCCAATACTCCCCTCGTTTGGAGGGACGTGTGCGAAGCCGCGTGGTGCCTTGAAGAAGGTGCTACGATAACCGACGCCGAGCTTAGTGCTGCTGAGGCGCTCTCAAGCGCTGTTGTGCATTTGGCGCGACAGATCCTTGCCGCCAGCTGACCCTGCTGGACGAACGGTGCGGAAACCAAAAAACTAGGTTGACGGTTCACCGGCGGCGCCAGTCACTCACCACTTGCTTCAGAGACTGGGGTTCATCATGGAAGCCAGCATCTCTCGAGTAAATGATTGCAGGAGACTCCCCACCGACTCCCCACCGTGCTCTTTTGAGGTGGATATTGCAGGGGCCCCCTTCCCGCTCAAGTGACGAAGATGCAGGTGCTAGGCACGGTGGTGGAATCAGAGTTTGATAATACACATGGAGATATTCGTCATCGGATCACGATGGCCAGGAGGGCATTTTTCGCACATGCACTGTATTTCCTTTCTAAATGTGTGAGCCCGCGGGCGAAGTTCGATATATATCAACAGAGAGTTCAGAGCGTCATGTCTTGCGGCCTCGACTGCTGTACACTGGATGCAGAGGGGCTACGATTATTGCACAGTTGCGAAGGGAGTTTTCTCATGTCTATGTTTCGGCGCAGGACGCCAGCCAATGAGAGCTGGGACATATCGAGAGCACGACGACTGGACCACGTCCGACGGCAATTTTGTGATGAGGGTTTCCAATCTATCACGCAGCTGGTATGTGCACGCAGTTTCAATGTTGCACGAAGTGTGGCTCAGTATGTGCAGGGCCAGCTTGCTCCATTCTCGTTACACTGCCAGGGAGACGGATACGGAGAATGGGAGGGATGTGAGACGGAGGATCGACAGAGGGGACGGACAGTGCGTACCTTTTTCGACAGCCTCGACAATCCCGAGTGGACGTCTCGGAGAGACGACCGGTCATCTTCTTTGCATGCATCGGGACAGCTCTCACTGGCACGCTCGGGCACCAGGAGACGTTTTCGTCCAACGAACCTGGCAATGCCCGGGAAGTCTTGGGACCCTGCTGGTGAGACGGCTTTGACGACTCATACACAGGCTTTGTGAAGTTGTGGCGGACGATCTTGGGACACTTCAATAAACGCAGAATCTTTGAATATTGGTATGTTGCCACCACGGGTCCCAGTTGGAGCTCCACCCAGTTCGAGGCCAAGCAGCCCACCGAGGGAACGACTCCTGAGGCCCTTGAGAAACAGTCCAAGCGTTTGGCCACTAGATGTCAGCGTGCTACGTTTGGGACGTCCTGAGCGAGGGAATGGGCGTGAACCTCCAAGGGGACTCACTACTGGTCTCATCGTGGCTCCAAGGGAAGTGGAGGTGCCATAATCAGGGTTAGGCCGACAGAGTTGCGGAGTGTGTGGAGACCATATACGAGCTGAGCTGCCGCGCGAACATCCGTGCGGCGAACGTCGGACGGGACATATATCGACATGAGTACAGGGAAGATAACACCAGAGCCGACGAGCTCACCCACCTGGCCCGAGAGGGCCGCACTTTCTACTCCAATCAGGTTGCATGCAGTCCGATTGAGTCACAATATCTTATACACGTCGCCTATCGTGGGGCATACGATGGGGGGGGGTGGACGGCAACGGTTGTGGATGTGGTTTTTGGCTGCAGAAAGGCTTCTTGGATTACAGTTAGTGGGGTCCGACCTACCACACCACTCCTTCTCCATTCTGCTCTCGTCAGATAGCCCGCAGGAGGACCCCAGGGAGTGAACCGCGTGATGCCCTCGTTTGGAGGGACATCGCCTCCAGTGCCTATCTTTTACCACCGCACTCCACGATCGCAGATTGTGAACTGGCTGCCGCCGAGGCGCTCACGCGCGCCCTCCGCTTTGACCCGCTAGGCTCGCAAGGCGCCCTGTCGGGCGGTGCGGCGGACAGCGCCATGGAGCCCGCGCAAACCCAAAAAACCGAGGTTGCCGCTGTGGCTCGTGGGCCTCCTCGTGCGGCTCGAGCCGCATTATGCGGAAGGGCAGGGGGTCGGCCGCGCGCGCGGGGGACCGTGCGATCGCTGCGGCAGTGGAGCTTGCAGTCTGGCAGCTGGATCTCTGGCAGCTGGTTCTCGACCGGTCCAATTCAGGTACATGTGGATTTGTTGCTTGCAGCTTATCTCTTCTGTATCTTCCTTGTCTCTTGTTGGTGCAGGATTGGTGCACGCGCTGTCGCTTGCTGTTGCAGTTATTGCTCGTGCAGTCACGTGTGTGCTGGTCCACCTTATCCAGTTTTTTCCTCCGACACAGTTGGGTGTACATTTGTTGACGCCGCGGCTTTCTCTGACGATTTCGACAACAGTGGGAACTCAGTGTGAAACTCTTTCCAGAACGCTGTATATCATCAGGACAACTTATTGTTTCGCAGGCAGGAGTGTGTACATATAGATCTCGAGGATATTGATCGTGACATACCCCTTGAAGAGGCACCTGAGGAGGACGACTTTCTTCGGGCCCTTCATCTTAGCAGAATGGCAGCAGGAGCTGGTATGGAGGTGGATGATGCAGGTTTACGTGGTGAGGAAGCTAAAGGAGCTGGAGGAGGAGGTGCGACAGGTTCTCGTGAGTGAGAGGCTTGGAAAGGGGGCCCTGGAGGCTTCCGTCCAGCCCCAGCCCCTGGAGGCCCGAAAGAGCAGGTACCCACGGCCCCCAGTGATGCCTCACCGACAGCTGTTAAACCAGGACCTCCAGTGCAGGCCAAGTCATCAGCAGCATGCGATCCAGGTGTTGGTCGCCCGACTCTGCCTTCCAGGAAGGCAGCTCCACCACCGCCACCGCCAGCACAGGGTCCTCAGGATGCTGATCATGCCGTTGGGGAGGGACTTAAAGATCTCCTGGCTATTAAGTTTTCCAATCAAATCAGAACGATGGAATCCAAACTCGAGAGTTTCAACGAAGAAACACGTGCTTTAGTTCGGGAGGAGGTTGCACCTGTCAGGGACTCGTTGAATAACGTCGCCAGGGATGTGGAGGAGATGAAACGGAAACAGTTAGAGCAGGAGCAGGCTATCACAAAGCTTCAGAGTAAAAATTTGGACCCAGCACGTCTTCTCCATGGGGCCAGCACTAGGGCGGGCACTTCTGGACCGCCCTCTGATGCTGGGAGTCGAAGGGGTATTGACAACACGGATTGTTCGCCCAGAGCATACGCCAGGATGGATTGTTCTTAAGGGATGGGCCACAGGTGATCCGAGACAGGTGGTTGGACGTGCTGATCGAAACTTGCCTCTTGATCATACAGAGCAGACGGTGCAAGTACTCATCAATGACATTTCTGGACATCGTGAGAGTGAGGAAGTTAAGATCTTCGATCGCATCGCGACCTCTTGAGCCAACCACCGACGGGATGGAGTCTATCAGATTAAGGTCTTTTTCAAGCCAGGAGTATCCAAACATACGGTGTGGGAGGTACGGAGAGAGTGGTGGGAAGGTATTCAAAATAAAGATGGGAGGTTACGCAGTGAGGACTCCTTGGGGATCAGGATCGGTCAACGGTTTCCTAGGTTGACGGTTTACCGCCGGCGCCCAGTTGGTCGACCCGACCAGAAAGGACAAAGTGACAACTTTTGGGTGGTTTTGCGATTTTTTCAAAGATTTCATTTATTTTGAGAAAGCAGATTTTTCGCACCTGTAGACGACTATGAGGGATTCATTGTCTTAATATGAGCTCTCTACATGCATTTTCATTGAAAACACTTGGCGAAACCAACTTTATGTCGACATCAAAAAACTCATGTTTTCCCTTTTTCGAGAAATGCTTCCAGTAGCCCTCTCTTTCGATTCTGAGCACTCTTACGCGTGTCAGGAGCTTATGAGGTTCCCGGAGGTGACCAGGTTGAGGGTTCACCGTTGGCCGACCCGGCCAGAAAGGACAAAGTGACAACTTTTGGGTGGTTTTGCGATTTTTGAAAGATATTTGACCATTTATTTTGAGAAAGCAGATTTTTCGCACCTGTAGACGACTATGAGGGCCTCCGCGTCTTAATATGAGCTCTCTAGATGCACTTTTACTATCAATACACCTGGCGAAACCAACTTTATGTCGACATGAAAAAAAACATGTTTTCTCTTTTTCGAGAAATGCTTCCAGAATCCCTCTCTTTGGATGCTGAGCACTCTTACACGTGTCAGGAGCTCTACGAGGTTCCCGGCGGTGACCAGGTTGACGGTTCACCGCCGGCGCCAGTTCCCGTCCCGAAGGGTCTCCTCGCTCTCCAGGTTTTGGACGCTACCAATGTTAACTTTGGGTCAGTTTTTCAAACTTTGGGAAAATTTTGAAAATTAGTTCTGAGAGCCGGTATTTTTTTCACGTGTAGTGGGTTATGCCGCGGATGCCAGTTAAATTCTGGGGTTTGTAGCTGCAATATTACTATCAAAACACTTGCTGGAACCGACGGCTTTCGAGTCATCTTGACACGCATCGACGGTTTTCTATACTTATCCCGAGATTTAGTACAGTTACAGAGCTGACACTTACAGCAACCGATTGGAAATTCTAGACGCTTCGCGTATCCCCACCAGCCCGTCCAGAAATGAGTCCCAGGGGAGTGGAGGTTATGAGGGAAGCGGGGGAGCATGCAGAAGAACAGAGGGCGGGGTGAGCCGCCATATACCCCAAGAGGGGGAGGATGTAGGAGGAGCCGTCGTCGTCGGAGTAGGAGGAGGAAGAGGAGGAGCAGGAGGAGGAGCAGGAGGAGGAGGAGGAGGAGGAAGATAAGGAGGAGGAGATGGAGGACTGCGAGGACGAGGAGGACGAGAAGGAGGAAAAGGAAAAGGAGGAGGAGGAGGAGGAGGAGGAGGAGGAGGGGGAGGGGGAGGAGGGAGGAGGAAGAAAAAGAGGAGGAGGAGGACAATGGCGAGCTTGGGGGCCTCTTGGGCCGTCTTTGGGGCCTCTTGGCGGTCCCGGGGGCCTCTTGCGTATCTCGGGGAGCCTCTTGTGGCCTCTTGGGGGTCTCTTGGGGGCCTCTTGGAGGCTTCTTGGGGGCCTCTTGGGGCCTCTTGGGGCCCTCTTGGGGCGCTCTTGGGGCGCTCTTGGGAGCCTTCGAGGCGCTCTTGGGGCCATCTTGGATGAGATCTATCCAAAAAGGGGGGGTTGCTTATTAGCCTTGCCCCTCTAGAGTGCCTCGAGTCGCCTCTTGGGCCCCCCCAAGAAGCCAAAATCCTTCCAAAACCTAGGTAAAATCAATGTTTTGTGCTTTCTCGCGTTTTCGCTCTTGGAGCCGTCTTGGGCCGTCTTGGGAGCCTCTTGGGCCTCTTGGGGGTCTCTTGGGAGCCTTTTGGAGGCTTCTTGGGCGCCTCTTGGGGCCTCTTGGGGCGCTCTTGGGGCGCTCTCGGGGCGCTCTTGGGAGCCTTCGGGGCGCTCTTGGGGCCATCTTGGAGGAGATCGATCAAAGAAGAGGGGGTCCCCAATTAGCGTTGCCCCTCTAGAGTGCCTCGAGTCGCCTCTTGGGCCCCCCAAGAGGCCAAAATCCTTCCAAAACCTAAGGAAAATCCATGTTTTTTGCTTTCTCGCCTTTTCGCTCTTGGAGCCGTCTTGGGCCATCTTGGACTCTCTTGGGGCCTCTTGGGGGTCTCTTGGCAGCCTCTTGGAGGCTTCTTGGGGGCCTCTTGGGGTCTCTCGGGGCCCTCTTGGGGCGCTCTTGGGGCGCTCTTGGGAGCCTTCGGGGCGCTCTTGGGGCCATCTTGGAGGAGATCTATCAAAGAAGGGGGGAGCTCCAATTAGGGTTGCCCCTCTAGAGTGCCTCGAAGCGCCTCTTGGGCCCCCCCAAGAGGCCAAAATCCTTCCAAAACCTAAGGAAAATCAATGTTTTGTGCTTTCTCGCTTTTTCGCTCTTGGAGCCGTCTTGAGCCATCTTGGGCGCCCTGACACCTCGCGGGACGCCTCGTCCAGGTCAGTGGGGAGGGGTAAGGGGAGGGGTAAACCCCTCCCCGAAGGGAAAGAAGGGGGGTTGGCAGAGGAAACTCTCTAGACCACCTACGCCCTAAAGGGCTGGTGGGATTATGAGGCGCGTTTGTCTGTCGATGTAGAGCTCTGGACTCGGTCCGGTGCTCGAGCTAGGTCCACAAACCTATTCGTATTCTTCGAGTGATTTTGACGAGTGCTCTCGGTTTTCATTACTAAACACACGATTCAGAATTGCCACAGAGCTGGTACGCACATGAAATGATTGTATGATTTGGCGCGTGCGTTTGTTGCATCGAGAGGTCTGAACTCGGTCTGCTACCCGAGCTAGGTCCGCACAACGATTGGATGAAAACACCTGGTGGAACCGTCTTTTGATGTCACAACATAATACGTGTTTTTTTAGAGTTTTTGGGTCTTGCTCCAGAGTTTTCCTGCATATGTACCGAGGAGCGCCGTGCGAGAAAAGAGCTCTACGAGGACCCCGGCGGTGACCTGGTTGACTGTTTACCGCGGGTTCCAGCATCTCGTAGAGCTCTTCGGCATACCTCGTAGAGCTCTTCGGCGTCGATGAGCTAGAGGAATTCCGGCGCGGGGTAGAGCTAGTACCTCGTAGAGCTTTTCGGCATCGATGAGCCAGAGGAATTCCGGCGCGGGGTGGAGCTAGTTGGTCGACCCGACCAGAAAAGAAGAGTGATAACTTTCGGTCGGTTTTGCGAAAATTTGAAAGTTGTTTGACAACTCATTTTGAGAAAGCAGATTTTTATTCCGAGCATCAGTATCTTGATTTTCTTCTGCGAGCAGTTCAGCTCGTTCGTGAGAGTTTTACTATCTAAACATTTGGAGGAACCGACGTATCGTTGACACCGAGAAATGCAGTTATGATGTTTTTTCTAGAAATGCTCTAAGAAGCTGTCTGCTTCAAATCTGAGCACTCTTACGCGTGCAAGGAGCTCTACGAGGTTCCCGGCGGTGGCCAGGTTGACGGTCCACCGCCGGCGCCAGTAACTCGTAGAGCTTCCCTTAGCAAGTTATTGCTGGAAGCTTAAGAGTACCTCTTAGAGCTCTTCGGCATCGCTGAGCTAGAGGAATTCCGGCGCGGGGTGGAGCTAGTACCTCGTAGAGCTCTTCGCAGATGAGCTAAGAGGAATTCGGGCGCAGGATGCCGACCCGACATTAAGAGATAATATGTTAACTTTGGCTCGGTGTTTGAATCTTTGCGAAAAATTTGAAATTTCGTTTTGAGAACCGGTATTTTTCTCACGTGTAGTGGGTTATGCCGCGGATGTCAGTTAAATTCTGAGGTCCGCAGCTGCAGTATTAATATCAAAACACTTGCTGGAACCGATGGCCGTTTCGAGTCATCTTGACTCGCAACGACGGTTTTCTATACTTATCTCGAGATTTAGGACAGCTACAGAGCCGAAGCTTACAGGAACCGATAGGAAATTATAAGGCGCGTTTGTCTGTCCATCTACAGCTCTGAACTCGGTCTGGTGCTCGAGCTAGGTCCGCAAACCTATTCGTATTTTTCGAGTGATTTTGACGAGTGCTGTCGGTTTTCTTTACTGAGCACACGATTCAGAATTGCCGCAGAGCTGGTACGCACATGAAATGATTGTATCATTTGGCGCGTGCGTTTGTTGCATCGAGAGCTTTGAACTCGGTCTGCTACCCGAGCTAGGTCCGCAAAACTATTGGATGAAAACACTTGGTGGAACCGTCTTTTGATGCAAACATAAAACGTGTTTTTTCGAGTTTTTGGGGTCTTGCTCCAGAGTTTTCCTGCATATGTACCGAGGAACGCCGTGCGAGAAAAGAGCTCTACGAGGACCCCAGCGGTAACTTGGTTGACGGTTTACCGCCGGTTCCAGTTGGTCGACCCGGCCTGAAAGGATTAAGTGGTAACTTTTGGGTGGTTTTGCGAATATTTGAGAGATATTTGGCAATTTATTTTGGGGAAGCAGATTTTTACTCGGAGCATTGGTATCTGAATTTCCTTCTGCGAGCAGCTCAGCTCACTGGAGGGAGTTGTAATATCCAAACATTTGGAGGAACCGACATCATGTTGATACCGAAAAATAGAAATTCGATGTTTTTTCTAGAAATGCTCTGAGAAGTTGTCTGCTTTACATCTGAGCAATCTTTCGCGTGCAAGGAGCTCTACGAGGTTCCCGGCCGTAAGCAGGTTGACGGTTCACCGCCGGCGCCAGTAATTCCGGGGCGCTGGAGAGCTAGTTGGCAAGACAAATCTCGACGGAGCTTTTGGTGACTTTTGGTCGGTTGAAAATTTCGTTCTCGAAATTCAACCATTCGTTAGAGCTCTAGTATTTTTTCCCGGATATTGGATCTTATTTTCGCCTGCCATCTTGATCTCAGCTCGATCGGGTACCTTTCACTGCCAACAAGCGTCCAGGCGGGATCGGCCGTTTTTTTTTTCGAGTCATCTTTATACGCGCTGTCGGTATTTTGTACTTAACTCGAGCTCTAGGGCAACTACAGAGCTGGTAAGCACACCTATGCCATTCAGAATCCTCAGGCGCGTTCGTCTGTTGAATCTAGAGGTCTGAACTTGGTCTGCCAGCCGAGCCAGTTCCGCAAAACTATTCGTATCATTCGAGTCATCTTGACAGACACTTTCGGTTTTCTGCACTTAACTCGAGCTATAGGACAGCTACAGAACCCGATTCAGAATGATCAGCCGCCTTCGTCTGTTGAATGCAGAACTCTCAACTCGGTCTGCTGCCCGATCTAGAATCGCGGAACTATTCGTATTGTTCGAGTCAGCTTGGGAGGTGCTGCCGGTCTCTGTGCTCAACTCGCGTTGTAGGGGAGCTACAGTGGTGGCAGCCACAGGAATCGATTTGAAGACGTCAGGCGCGTCCCCCTGAGCTCTGAAATCGGTCTGTTGCCCGAACTAGGTCCGCAAAACTATTCGTATTGTTCGAGTCATGCTGAGAGGTGCTGTCGGTTCTCTGTACTGAACTCGGGCTGTAGAGGGGCTGCAGGGCTGGTAATAACAGGAATCGATTCAGAGACATCAGACGCGTTCTGTCGCATTGAGAGGTCTGGAATCAGTGTGATACTCGAGCTAGGTTTGCGAAACTGTTCGTATTCTTTTATTCATCTTGAGAGGTGCTGTCGATTTACGCACGTTACTCGGGCTGAAGGAGGGCTAGAGAGCTCGTACAGAAGACAATACAGAAGCATCGGGGGCGTTTGGTCGGCTGTTGCTTCGAGAGGTCTGAAATCGCTTGGGCTTAAAAAGTATTCGGTCAACATTTTTTCCACATTATATATTGTCAGGAAGCTCTACGAGTCCCCCGGCGGTAAGAAAGGTTGAGGACGCGGAGCTTACCTCCCGCTCTCCCTCGGCCTTGTCCCGCCGGGGGGCTCACTCGAGCTGCATTGTGCAGTAGGGAGTTGGGTTCCACATACTGTACACTCTTTCGCACATCTTGGACAGCCTGCGGCCCCTCTGCTGGCATCAGGCTCCTGATTGAACTGGTTACTGGGAGGCAACGCCCTGCTGGTACGAGTGGAGCACGCATACGTCTGCATCTGCTTTTGTTCTTGGGAGCGTGCCTTCTTCCATTTTTGCTCTGGTCCATTATCCATTCTACGAGTGCGAGTTGAGTATTGTTGTATCTTTCTGTGCAGTCACGAACAGCTTCGGAGAGCCAGCAGGAGGGTGGAACGTCTTATATCCTCTCGGAGAGCCCAGCTGTGTTTGGGATAGATTCTTTGCAGATCTGGAAGACTTTTACTGGGAGGAGTATTGTCGCTTAGAGTGTTGCATATTTCGTCGTTCTCGACCGTATCGACACTACTCGAGTCGCTCTTGGTGCATCTGTAAGTTCAAGAAGGGTCGTTTCATCCGTTCTTTCCAGAAGAAATGGAGGTTGACGGTCAGGGTAGCAAGAGGATGAAGACGGATATGGAGGAGGAGGAGAAGGTGGACAAGACGGGAGGTGATCTTCTTGACCAGAAGGCCATGAGAGAGAAAATTCTGAGCCTTCAAAAAGATGAGAGTTTGCGATTGTTCATGCAGATGTCCTTTCAGAATCATGACGAGTCGAAGGCCGCCTCGGTGGCCACTGACGTGCGCATCAGCGGTATGGATCAACGTCTCGGGGTTCAAACAACGAAACTCACGGCCATTGAGAAAAAACAACAGGAGCAGGAGATTAGGCTTAAGAACTTGGAGACTCTGGCTAGCCAGGACACTGCTTCGATTGGATCTTCTAACTCCACGATAGCAGCCCCGAGATTCGCAGGACGAACATCGACGGCAAAATTTACTCCTACATATGTAGAGTTGTACGGATGGGTTCAGGACTGGTCGAATCGTACGAGTAGGGAACTTACGATGATAGATGATACGGATGCCTGCACCCTACTCCAGAACACCCTGGGTCTTTTGAAAGCGGACAACGAGCAGTTGCACGGTCAAGTGGATGTGGTCAGCTCTGAGAAACTTGCCAGATCGAAACCGATGACGGGGAATATCAAGATTAGATTTAAGGCCGGGACAGGGAGTGAAGTGGTTTATGCTGTACAACGCGCTCTCACACGTATAAATGATGACGCAGATCTCAACCACGCCTTTTACACCAAGGTGAAGTCGAAGATGTCTCGTTTGAGAGTTCGTGCAGAGGTCCCAGACGAAAAGATTCCACACAATCAAGCGGTTGGCCGATTTTATGGTGTCTGGAGCAGGACGCACCCCACCATCTTTCTCAAGGGATCGACTGGGTACGGGAAGTCACCGTCCACGATGTACTCTGACCCCGTTGAGGGGAAACGGAGCTTGCTGGCCGAGTATCATGCGGCTAGCTTCGGAGGATCTGGGCAGTGGCGAGTTATTCCAGCAGCTTGGACGTCTTTCGCCCAGAGACACGGCACCACCATGACGGCGGCAGAGCTCGAGGAGTTAGTCACGGACTCCAGGTCTGCTTCTCAGTGACGCCTACGGGCGGAGCCGACGGAAGTCCGCTTCGCCACGCTCAACCTTCAACGTGCTGGGAGGAAGGATGACAAAGCTTATAGTGTTCTGTCGAGGGTAGTCTACGGAGCACACCTAGGCTGGGATTTCCTGGGGGTACAGGAGTCTCAGAACATCGACGTTGAGGCGCAATGGTTCGTCAAAATGGGACTGTATTACCACGTTTCGGAGGATCGCCGTGCTATGATACTCTATCGGAGGGCTGATAGCGTTCGAGGCCAGTGGGCCTCAGAGAGGTGGTGCGCGATCCTTGCTGGACGGATTCTCTTTGTCTCATTGTACTTGCCTGATGCCAGCCAGCCCGAGTTTCTGGAGATATCACATTGTGCACTCCAGGCGGTCAGCTTGCTCAGAAAGTACGTATGCCGTCGTTATGGTTTCTGTCGTCTTGTTGTTGCCATGGATGCGAATGTTGAGATACAGCCACACTTACAGCATGAGGAGGAGGTTTATTCGGGAGGAGGCTTGGAGGTAGTGCAGATCCAGGCCACGGGGACCAAGGAGCGGGAGAGGAAGGAGAAGGTGGAGAGCTTGCGACAGGAGGTGGAGGATTGGTTGGTTCAGGAGCGTATGTGTGCTTCGAATTCTTTTGGAACTAGGAAGCCGACTTGGTTTGATTATCGGAAGGGGTCCCGTCGTGAAGTGCTTGATTATATCCTTGTTCCGTATGGATCGCAGGTGTCGGGGTGCTCGGTTGAGTTTCTTTACGTAGGACAGCAGCAGGGAGCCGTGATGAGATTATCAGATCATGCCCTTGTTCGAGCTTCTCTGAGAGTGGCTTCCAGGGAGTTGGCGAGACGGAATCTCTCACGTCGTGCTCGTACTCTAAAAGGCTGGGACCCACTCAACTTGTCTGCTCGTCGATCGTGTCGCCAGTTGTTGGATGCCAATCTATTTTCGTGCCAAGCTATGTGTCAGGCAGAGAGTGTTATCTATTCATGTGCGTCGGCCACGGAATGTACCCCTAAGCGCCCAGCTCGAGCCCCTGAACGATCGGAATTGTTGCGGTCCTTGGAGGTGCAGGTCTACCAGAGGAGGGCAGAGAGGGGGACGTTAGCCTATCGACTTCTACGCAGAAAAAGAGATCGGGAAGCCAGAAAATTCAAACGAGCGAAGCTGGAATGGGAGGCGGAGCGTCCACGTAAAGCAGCTTTGAAGGCGGTGAAGATTGAGGGGGAGGAGAGCGTGGACAGGGAGAGGTGGATGGAGGAGATGATGAAGTTGAAGGAGGTCTGCGAGGATGAGGAGGAGCGTATGCGGTCGATCGAGATTGTCCAGGGCCCCAGGGAGGAGCTCCAGGGGTCCCCCAGGCCCCAGGAGGCGACGCTTACGATGGTGGTGGTCCTTCGGGCCCGAGCTCGACTCAACCCTGGAAAAGCCACGGGACCCGACGGGGTGGGGGCAGAAGTAGTCAAAGCGCTGCCGTGGAGAGCCGTTCGCACAATCAAGCGATTGTTTTGTGATATCTTACGTGGCATTGTTGTACCTCCATCTTCGTGGCATCGAACATTGACGACGCTACTTCCCAAATCTTATCCGATATGCGATGTTTCTGATACGAGACGTATTTCTGTGGAGAGTATCTTTAAGAAATGGTACAGTACTTGCCTCTCGATCCTGCTTGAACCTTATTGTCTCCAGGCCGGCACTCATGCATCATTATTCGGCTTCGTTCCCAAAAGATCGTGCACAGAGATATTTGCAGGACTTAAAGCAGCAGCCCAACACGCCTCACAGTGGGGGAAGGATCGACGCCTGGTTCTTGGGTCAGCGGACGTGAAACAAGCATTCCAGAACACGAGAATCTCGACGGTCAAACGTGCATTCGACATCCTCTCGATCCCTTCCTGGCTCCAGTACGGTGTGCTCGTGCCTATGCCGTGTGAGGTCACTTCGCTTCTCTTTCAGGGGCTGCAGCTGCCGAATGTGGGAATCGATACCCATATCAGGACAGGCGGGAACGACAGCCCCTCCTTGTGGAACCTGATAGTCGTTGCGATGTGGGCTCCTTTATTTAAGCTTTGGGATGAGCAGGGGATTGGGTTTCATTGTCTGGATCCAAATTCGGTGGGAGAAGTTTCGGCCTCGGTTCCTGTACACCACTTGCTATATGCTGACAATATCTATATCTTGGGATCTTCGGAGGAGGAGTTTAGGCGACAGGTAGGAGAAATGACAGAGACTCTGCGGGGATGGGGATTCGAATGGAAGATCGAGTCGCTCGAGGTCGCGTTTATCGGTTTCTCGGAGAAGCCAAAACAGCCTATCCTGGTTCGGGTTCAGGATCAGATGGTGCCGTTCAAAGTAGTTGACGAGATGAATGTCTTGGGGAACAGCATATACTGTAGCTATAGGGAGGCACACCAAGACCTTCGGCGACGGATCGGGTCCGCACGACGAGCCTTCCATGCGCATGCAGCCTATTTTAGATCGAAGGCAGTCCCTTTTTCGGCCAAGTGTAGGAGTTATATCACTCGGGTTCAGAGCATTCTCACTTATGGAAGTCAAGGTATTAGTTGGGACAGGGACTCTTTGCATAGCCTGAATGTCTTTGAGGGAAATTGCCTTTACCAGATGACGTCACCCCAAAAGCCTGCCTCCGAAAGTTGGGTAGTTTGGAAGCCAGCTCGACTCAGAATTGCTAGACGGATGTTCTTTGAAGCCAAGTGCCAGAGTGCAGTGCAGAGAGTCCTTTATTCCTTGTGGCAGCTCGGAGCGGACATAGCATCATATTTCGGAGCCAATGTCGATAGCGGATATCAGATTCCTGAGTCGGAGCTGAGCCCAGGGATGGTCGCGGTCTCTTCAGTTACCAATGGGATGGTGGAGGTCTCTTCAGTTACCAATGGGATGGGTGCTGTCTCTTCAGTTACTAATGGGATGGGTGCGGTCTCTTCAGATACGAAGGGGATGGGTGTGGTCTCTTCTGATATGCATGGGATGGTCTCTTCTTCAGTTACCAATGGGATGGGTGTGGTCTCTTCAGTTACTAATGGGATGGTGGAGGTCTCTTCAGTTACCAAGGGGATGGGTGCTGTCTCTTCAGTTACTAATGGGATGGGCGCGGTCTCCTCAGATACGAATGGGATGGGCGCGGTCTCCTCAGATATGCATGGGATGGTCTCTTCTGCTATGCCCTCTGATAGGGCCTCTTCTTCTCGAGATATTGAAGTTCCCTGTGAGCGGGGGGGGCCTAGGGATCCCCCCAGGCCCCCCCCGAAGCGTCGGAGGATGGCAGTTCCTGGACCTGGACAACAGACGGTGTTTCCTCGTGCGCATCGAGACGCACGCCGGCTTCTGATGTGCTGTACC
This sequence comes from Prorocentrum cordatum, assembly GCA_963575745.1. Lineage (NCBI taxonomy): Eukaryota > Dinophyceae > Prorocentrales > Prorocentraceae > Prorocentrum > Prorocentrum cordatum. Next base: position 30,376 of record CAUYUJ010001552.1, on the reverse strand, counting down.
CCGAGGTGGGAGGAGAAAAGGACACTTGAGTCAAAATATTTGCGTTCCCAGTGGAAGTGGAAGGAGGCCTCGAAACTGACACGATTAGGCAGTGCTAAGGGGCAGGCGACGGGTGAACATCCTTGGTGTTTCATGTTCCAGACGATATTTCCCTCGTTTGTGAATCTGGAGGATCGTTGGTGGAGGGCGTGTTCTTTCTCTTACTCTGACTTCGTTCAGTATTGCAGGCAGTTCCTGGAAGCTTGTACTTTGGGTTCTCTGTTTGACTTGTTTGTTGTCCGTGGAGGAACTGGAGGACGAGGAAACTACATGAAGGAGAGGGGGGAGGAGATGATGGCTCGTCCGTTGTCGGTGAAGGAGTCTGAGAAGCTGGCCCAGAGATTGGCCTCGAACAATGAACAGGAGCCGACTTGGGATCTGAGTGATGACGGGATCGGTCTGGAGCTGACGGGAGATTCGCTTCTTATCTGTAATTGGATCAACGGTCTCTGGAAGGTTGAGGGAGGAGAAGGAGGAGATGGGGCTTCTTATCGTAGGCGGGTTGCAAATATTATTTCTCTGTTGGAAGAATTGGAGGAGGAAGGAGTACGACCCCCCTCATGGGGCAACGACTTTATTCGACACATATATCGGGAGAGTAACACAGTAGCTGATGAACTTACCCATCTAGCACGGGAAGGCCAGATATTCAGAGAGCTGTTCCACCACCGTATCTTTCGCCCTGATGTTCAAGACAACTTTCGAGTTATTGGCCTCCGCGGATCCTTCGACGGCGGAGTGTGTGCCCAAGGTGTGGGCGTCGGCTGGTTTCTGCAGATTGGATATATCCCTCGCTTCCATGATCCGTACCCTGACCCTGAACATAGAGATAAGAGAGCTCGGGTAGTCTCCCTCTTCCCCCAAGCCTCCTCTCCTTGTCCAATCATATGGGAAGTAGTAGGGCGTTGTGCACAGGCACTCCCCTCCCATAGCAGTATCACTGACGCTGAGCTTTCGGGTCTCGAGGGCCTCTTGCGGGCCGCAGCCCAGGTGGCCCAAGACCTCCAGCTGCAGAGAGACTAGGTAGGCACTTAACGGGCGCTGGGGCGCTCGGTGCCTGGTCAGCCTCCCCAAAAAAAAAGAAAGGTTGACGGTTTACCGCCGGCGCCCAGTTGCCCGACCCGGCCAGAAAGGACAAAGTGACAATTTTTGGATGGTTTTGCCAATATTCAAGAGATATTTGACCATTTAGTCTTAGATAGCAGATTTTTCGCACCTGTAAACGACTATGAGGGCCTCTGCGTCTTAATATGAGCCCTGTAGGCGCACTTTTACTATCAAAACACTTGGGGGAACCAACTTCATGTCGACATTTGAAAAAATGAATGTTTAATTTTTCGAGAAATGCCTCCTGAATCTCTCTCTTTGGACTCTAAGCTCTCTCACGCGTGAAGAGCTCTACGAGGTTCCCGGCGGTGACCAGGTTGACGGTTCACCGCCGGCGCCAGTCGATGAGCTACAGGAATTTCGGCGCGGGATGGAGCTAGTTGGTGGACCCGGCCAGAAAGGGCAAAGTGATATTTTTTGGGTGGTTTTGGGAATATTTGAAAGATATTTGACCGTTTATTTTGAGGAAGCAGATTTTTCGCACCTGTAGTGGGTGATGCCGCGTCTGCCAGTGAATTTTTCAGGTCTGTAGGTGGAGTATTACTATGAAAACACTTGGAGGAACCGACGTTGAATAAAAACAGAAAAACGTGATTTTCCGAGTTTTTTGTTTCTCGCTCCAGAAGCTTTCTCCATGTGTTCCGACGATCGCCGTGCAAGAAAAGAGCTCTACGAGGTTCCCGGCTCAAGAACGTCTCGGCTCAAGAACGTCTCTGCCTGGGTAACCTCCAGACGTTCTAGCGAGCCTTCGCCTCGGGGTGTGGGCCTGGGCGTGCCTGGGTTCCCCCGAGGTTTTTGTTTGCTTACACTACATCTCGTGTATTGTACGCTGAATTCTTCTTCGTGGTATCGAGATAATTTCTGGTGTGCTGCGCTGCTGTCTATTGTCTGTCTGCATATATTATCTCTTATTGAACGAGTGGCAGTTTCTTGTGTGCTGGATCGTTGTTGACACAACGTCGTGCGACAGCCCTGAGGCCCAGCTGGCCTTGAGGAGAGAGATCGGTCTCGAACATTGGGGTGAAAGTACTGAGGAGTGGTTTCGTCGTCAAAAGAATCTGGACATACCCACTGAGGATTACCAGGACGATAGGGTCAACTTCGATTACCTTGAGGAATACCAACCGTGGGATCAGAAAGACTTGCAGGCATTGGAGGCAGCATCAAACAAGCGTCAACGTGAGGACGATAAGAATTGGTTAGATAAATACGGATTGAACGGTAACATTCTTGAGAATATGACTCATGTTGCTGCAGCGGCGGATGCCGAAATGACGGGGGAGAGTGAGATTCGATCTAAACGTGCACGTGGCCCAGAGATAGAGGAGGAGAGGAACTTGATGTTAGCGCAGGAGAAGGATCCTTTCAAACATATGATGATGAAGCATGTTTGGAAAACGGAGGATGCACATGGGGATCTCATCCATGTTGTTCAATCGACGAAGACGGACATTAAAAGAGTTGATGACACACTTAAGTTGCATACGGAGCGCATGGGCAAATCAGATGCACGGACAGATATTCTGGAGAAACAGGTTAAGCACATTTTGGCTGGCTCTCCTGCTGCATCGGTTTCGACTAGTGTGGGTCCTGGCGGGTCCTCTGGTGGAGGTGTTGGTTCGGTCCCTCACGTGCAACAAGGGCGATCGAGCCAGTTTACACCAACTTATCTTGAACTCAAAGGGTGGGTTACAGATTGGTCGAATCAAGTAAATCGGGGAAATCAAATGATACCCTGGGCGGATGCGTCACAGCTTATATCGAATATGATTGGAACACTTCAGGGGGAGGAAAGGAATGCTTACGACAAAGATAAAACTGAACGATTAAACGGAGGAAGATATATGTACGGAAGTGTGAAGGTCGGTTTCACAGAAGGGACAGCACGGGACACTCTTTGGAGATTAAAGAAATGGATGGATATGGTCTGTAAGGAACCAGCCGATCGTATTGCTCCGCCTCCAGGTTATACATATCCAAATGCCGATGTTCTCATTCAAGATATGGACACGCCTATCTATCCCAGAAAGATTCGTACGCTAGTGGAGTGAGCACCCTGGAAGCGTGATCATGTGAAAGCGGTTGCTCGTTTCTGTGAGACCTGGCGAAGTATGACATCGGCTCATGTTCAAATCGAGATCCGTGGGGAGGTGGGGCCACCGAGGAGTCAGATTTGGACTCAAGCTGTTCCGAATCTCCGACCCGTCTGTTTTGCGACGTATACGAACACCACAGGGGCTTGGGTTCTTCATGCTGATGCATGGGCTCGTATTGTTTCTATTTATCCTGCGCTGACGGTCCCCATGAATGAGATACTTCAGGAAGTGAATCGTAGGCACTGACGTTTGCGGCGCCTCGTCCGAGGCATACGTTTGGCGAGCTGGAACCTGAACAAAGCAGGTGAGGCTCATTTTAAATGTGCTGAGATTCTCCATCATATGAGGGCATGTGGTGGGCTCTTTGCATGTCAGGAAACTCAATACCTTGTGCATGGTGAATTTGAACGCTTGGGGTGGCGCATCAAAACTAGTTCGTGTAGCAAGGCAGCTCTCATCATCGACAGATCTTGGGCGGCTGCCGTCCGCGTGTTCTTTACTTGTTTCACGAGATTCGTTATCGGCGTCTTTGGGTCAGAAAAGTCACCACTTATTATTGTGTCAGCGTATTTGCCAGACCCTCATGTGGAGGATTGTGTAGAGATAGCTGCGGAGGTCTATGAGCAGATCAGTCGTGCTCGTAATGTTCTCCGCACTAAGTTTCCTCAAGCCAGCTTTTGTGTTCTGCTCGATGCAAATGTGGAGATTCCGCCTGGATGCAAGTTTACGTATAATGGGGAGGAGTATGGGGCTACTGGAGAGGAGGGTACTCGTGCGGACAGAAGGTGGGAGAGAGGAGGAGACGGTACACAGCAGATTGAGAGGAGGAGTCGGAGGACGAGGCTGAAGGAGCTGCTCTTAGAGTTCATGGAATCACATGGGCTGAAGGCCGCCAACACTTTCAGTACTAGGAGGCATACCTGGGAGTCGTGGGGGGAGAACAAGTTTCTGACTTCGAAGAGGGTCCTGGATTACCTACTGGTCCCTCATCGTTGGGAGTTCTCGGATCTGGAGGTGAAGTGGTGTTTCAAGAGGGGTGGGAAGAAGCAGTTCAGTAGACTATCCGATCACGCTATCATCACGGCGAGTTTCACTGACCCTGGGAATGTGATTGTTCGTCGCCCTGACCCCCAGCCTGGTCAGAAGTCTAGGCCGTCCCTGGTCGGATACAAGTGTTCGACTTGGGCTGATGAGCGTCAGGCTCGGCAGCATGTGGATTTGAATCTAGGCGGTGCGGCCTTCGCTCGTTCAAGGTGTCCGTCTGTGACCTGTCCACAGTGTTTGCAGAGAACTATTCTGGAGGCGTACTTATCACCGACGGTGGACTACTCCACCACGGGTGCGAGAAGACCAAGAGAGCCGTCCAGGCCGGTGCAGCTCACTAGAGCCGAGGAGGAGGTTAAGATGTGTCCGAAGGAGGATGTGGAGAGGTTGAGGAGGTTAAAGAATGAGGCCAATCGTCTACGCAGAAGTTATCGACGTGATATCATTATGTGCAGACGCCCCCCAACAAAGCGTAAGGTCAGATATACTATCAAACATTTAGTGGTGGATGGGAGGGAGACGGAGGACCGTGAGGAGTGGAAGGAGGAGCTCGACAAGTTCGTTCGTTTCAAGGTGTCGTCCGAGGAGGTGCGCAATTCCACCGACAGTATGATGGAGGAGATCAGGATGAGGGCTGTACATGAGGTACGATCCACATCAGTTGTGGGAATTAGTATGGCGCTGCTTCTCAGAGCACGGGCTCGGCTGAAGACCCAGAGGGCTACTGGGCCAGACGGGATACCGTGCGAGATTCTAAGGAGCTTGCCGTGGTGTGCTCTCAGAGCGATCCAGAAGTTGTTCGATAAAATCATCAAGCTCACGATTCCGTATCCTCAGTCGTGGCGTGAGATTCTCGTCTCTTTTATGCCCAAAATTCCAGGGATTACTAAGTTAAAAGACGGTCGTTTGCTGTGTATGCAGAATGCTGTTTCGAGATGGTTCAGTTCCTGTATTGTTCTCCTGGTTGCGGGCCATATTGAAAGAAACGGAGTGTTTCGTCATATTGGGTTGTATGGTTTCCAGGAACATCGTCGTACACACGAAATCACGGCTAGCATCAAACACATATGTCAACATGCTGCACAATGGGGAAAAGGGGAAACGGCACACTTGGCGAACGCTGATGTCCTCCAGGCGTTCGATCACTGCACGGTGGCCAATGTCAGGCGCGGGTTGGATCATGCGAGTGTGCCCCTGTACCTACAGTATGCTCTACTTAACCCCTTGTGTGAATGTGTAGGCACTGTCTATTATGATGGGATTGAGGTTTTGGAGGTAAGGTGGGACAAATGTATTCGGACGGGAGGGCCTGAGGGCCCGTTGGCTTTCAACCTTATTGTTGCTGCTATGTGGAGTTCCACGACTCGAGAATGGGACGTACTAGGACTAGGTTATCGTATTGAGTTTGCGACTGGCTCGACTAGCTGTGTTTCGATTATTAATCACTTCCTGTTGGCGGACAACTGTTATGTTCTGGCTCGGAGTCGGGAGGAACTCACGCGCATGTTATACGGTCTAACTACACAGTTGCATGACTATGGCATGAAATGGAAAGGGTCCAGTCTATTGTACATGGTGTTCGGGGTTGATCCTCCGCGAGATGCGGAAGGGGAAATATTACGCACTGCTGATCTTGTTCTCTCGATGGGGTCGGAGGAGTCGGGAGTGTATCGATTAAGAAGAGCGACGGAGATGGAGGTGCTTGGGGCTCATATTTGTTCTGAACTACATGTGAATGATCATCCAGATTTGGATGCTAGTATTGACGCTGCTCGCAGGGCTTTCTGGCGGCAGGCGACCTTCTGCCGCTCCACGGCCATCCCGTTGAAAGATAAGTATGAGAGGTATGCACAGAGGGTTCAGAGTATTGTTCTCTACGCGGCGGAAGGATGTACGGTCGATTCTAGTTCATTGAGTGCCCTACATATCTTTGAGGTAAGTGCCTGGCTGTAATGTCTCGTTGTATACGGAGGGAAGGGGCAAGTTCTCAGGAATGGAATACGAGGAGGTATGAACGTGCGAGACAAAAATTTCATGATGCACACTATGCGGGTATTGTACAGAAGTTTCTCAGAGTGCATTGGATGTGGGCAATCGACATCCATGATTTTGCCCATAGGTTGATCACAGATCGGGAGGCGTTGGAGGCAAACTCGACAAGAGCTTGGAGAGATTCTCGTTTCTCATGCCTTGCGTTTGGCCGACTGTGGGATATAATGAGGACAGATTCAAGCGAGGCTCTCAGATGTTGGGGGAAATGGAAGGAGGCCAGCTCAATGAAACGACATCGTGGGGGACAGGAGAGTGTAGGACTTCGTCCGTGGTACTATTCATTGGAATCGTTTTATGGTTTATCCTGGTGGGAGTTCTTTGCTGTAAGTTTTGCACATTTCATGGATTTCGCTGCACATGTTTGTTCTAGTACTATGTTGAAGTGTTGCCAAAAGAAATGCAAAGGCTTGGCGTCCTCAGGGGTGCCTGTGTTCTTGAACTTGGATAAGGATGGAGGGGTTCATATTGGTCAGGATCGGGAGGGTGCACCAGCATATAGGGATCGTCTCAGCAAACGTATTGCGTTGCATAACATGCGTTGCACACAGTGGGACCTCAACGGATGGGATACCACTGGATATCCAGGGGGACTCACTGCTTGTGATTAACTGGCTCTGTGGGAGATGGAAAGTATTAGCTCAGGTTTATCAGAAAAGGGTGGATACTCTGATTAATAAGTTGGACGAGATGCAGGACACATATTCGGTGAGGCCTCCAGAGGCTGGCCGTGATTTCTTCTCTCATTCTTTTCGGGAATGGAACCAGAGAGCTGACTTACTGACCCATCAGGCCCGTCAGGGCCACGTGTGCGCCGATTTCATTTACCTCAGCGATTTTGAATCTCAGTGTTATACTCCTTGCCTTATCAAAGCCGGCTTTGATGGGGGCGTTTGTAGCCGCGGAAGTGCCTGTGGTGTGTGGATGCAGATTGGTCTGCGAAACAAATATCTTCTCGCGGACCGACATGATTTTCGAGGATGTGTATCTTGCGGCTTGGTGTCTGCCACCAAGCGCCACTGTCGCAGATGCGGAACTATCAGCGGCGGAGCGCATATGCGATGTGCTCCCACAGGTTGTGCAGACCTTCTTTGATCATTCGCAGTGATAAGTCACACATTGTTTCATCTTTATCTGTGTTCTTGTTTATTCCAACAGCTTCGCTGTTCATTGACTCATTCGTTTGTCTTTTGTGTGCTTTGCGTTTGATTGTGTCATTGCGGGCATGTGATTCTCTTTATTCCTACAGCTTCGCTGTGTGGTATAAGAGCTGACTGCTTGCGTGATAAATAAGAGGCTTTGTTTCGCCTGATACTTTGTTGGACCTGGCCTTAGTGGCCAAGACGGTCCCAGCAAAGACGCAAAAACCAGGTTGACGGTTTACCGCCGGCTCGAGTTGGACGCTGCCAAGTGTGACGACTTGGGGTCGGTTTTCCTATCTTTCCGTAAAATTGGAGAGTTCGTTTTAAGAACAGGTATTTGTTCTACCTGTAGCGGGGTATGCCGCGTCTGCCAGTTAAAATTACAGGTCTGTAGCTGCAATATTACTATCAGAAGACTTGAGGGAACCATCAGCCGTTTCGAGTCATCTTGACACTCGTTGACGGTTTTCTGGACTTAACTAGAGAAAAAAGGCAGCTACTTACAGAAAACAATTTTGAATTATCAGGCGCGTTCGTCTGTTCCATCGAGGGGTCTGAACTCGCTCTGCCAGTCGAGCTAGATCCACGAAACTATTCGTATTATACGAATAATTTTGACGAGTGCTGTCGGCTTCTAACTGCAGATCTAGAAGAGCTAGATAGCTGGTACGGATATGAACCGATCCAGTATGACCTGCCGCATTCTTTCCTCGCATCGAGGGGTCCGAACTCGGTCTGGCACTCGAGCTAGGTCCACGAAGCGAAGATGGGAAATGTTTTTTACGCTCGAGAGAGCTTTTTTTTTCCGAGTGCTTCGAACAGGCGCATGAGAAAAGAGCTCCACGAGGCTCCCGGCGGTTGCCTGGTTGACGGTTCACCGCGGGATCCCAGTAACTCGTAGATCTTCCCTTAGCTAGTTACTTGAAGCTTAAGAGTAATTCCGGGGCGCCGGAGAGCTAGTTGGCAAGAAAAATCTCGACGAACCTTTTGCTGACTTTTGGTCGGTTGAACATTTTGTTTTCGAAATTGAAGAATTCGTTTGAGCTCTAGTATTTTTTCTGACCATATTCGATCCTATTCCCGCTCGCGATCTTGATCTCAGCTCGAACGGGTACTTTTACTGCCAAAAAGCGTTGCGGCGGGATTGACCATTTCGAGTCATCTTGAAACGCGTTGACGGTCTTTTGTACTTCACTCGAGCTGAGCTTATACTCACAGACGCCGATTTAGAATCATCAGGCGCATTCGCCAGTTGAATCTAGAGGACTGAACTCGGTCTGCTATCCGAGCTAGGCCCGCGAAACTATTCCATTATTCGGGTCATCTTGATAGGTGCTGTGGGTTCTCTGTACTTAACTCGGGCTGTAGCAGAGCTACAGAGCTGGTATTTACAGAAAACGATCCATAACCATGAGGCGTCTCCGTCTCTAGCATTCAGGGGTCCGACCTCGGTTTACCACCCGAGCTGGGGCGAAACTATCGTATTTTACAATTTTTATTGCGAATACTTTTGATTCTCTGTGTTCAATTCGATATGTAGAGGAGCTAAAGAGCTGATGCGCGTACGTAACCGATTCAGAATCATCAGACGCGTTCTTGAGTTGCGTCTAAAGATCTAAACTCGGTCAGCTACTCGAGCTACATCCCGAAACTATTCGTATTCTTCGAGTTGACAGGTGCTGTCGGTTTTCAGTACTTAAATCGGCCTGTAGAAACGCTTCAGAGCTGGTACTCACAGGAACCGATTTAAGATCATCAGGCGCGCTTGTCTGTTGAACTAGGTCCGCGAGACCATCTGTATTCTTCGAGTTCTCTAAACAGGCACTGTCGGTGTTCTGTACTGAACTCGAGCTTTAGCATAGCTTCTACGCACACATAATCGATTCAGAATCAGAGATGCGTTTGTCTGAAGCATCCAGAGCTCTGAACTCAGTCTGCGACCCGAGCTATGTCGCAAAACTATTCGTATTCGACCGATTTTCCTTCGAAAGGACGCTACATTTCTTCACCTAACTGCTCTTTGGCACATAAATGAAATGGAAATAATGACACGCAGCTTGGCTAGATCTGTTCAGTACAACCATGGGAAGGGAGTTATCAGCGGCAATAGTATCTAGACGCCTGAAATCAGTCTTCTATCAGCGCTCGGACTAAAAATATATTCGTCCCCTGCTACTTCTTTGGACATGATACATGGAAAGGAAGCTCTACGAGTCCCCCGGCGGTAAGAAAGGTTGACAGTTTACCGCCGGCGCCCAGTTCCGGCGCGGGGTGGAGCTAGTTGGTCGACCCGACCAGAAAGGACAATATGGTAACTTTTGGATGGTTTTGCGAATATTTGGAAGATATTTGCCTATTTATTTTGAGAAAGCGGTTTTTCCGCACCTGTAAAAGGTTATGAGGGCCTCTGCGTCTTAATATGAGCTCTCTAGGCGCACTTTTACTACCGAAACACTTGGGGGAACTAACCTCATTCCGACATGAAAAAAATCAATTTTAAATTTTTCGAGAACTGCCTCCAGAAGCTCTCTCTTTCGAGTCTGAGCTCTCTCACGCGTGCAAGGGGCTCTACGAGGTTCCCGGCTCAGCTTTTGTTTCCCCTTACTGTACACGGTACCTCAGTGTCGGTTTTGCCTGAGTACCGTACACTTTCATTCATTACCTGAGTGCACATTGCTTTTTCAGTCTGAATTGTCGGAGGGCACAGTGATTGTCCAGATTATCGTACATCTGTTCAGATTATTCAGACCGTTGGAGAACACATTGGTTTGTCATTGTCATTGTTCATTGCTCAGATTGTCGGAGAACACATTGTCTGTCCAGATTGTCGGAGAACACGTCCGCACATCTTGTCATTGAGCAGATTGTCGGCGAACACATTGTCTGTCCTGAGTGTCCGAGTACACAATCATTCATTTCTTGGCAAAACGGCTTCAGACACTCAGAGGAGCCCCTCGTGGGAGAGTGGGAGGCTTCCTCCCAGCGTTCTATCTGAGCCAGACACAATCATGGCAACTGAGATGGCTGCGCCAGCTGCGCCAGCTGGACCAGCAAACGTAGCAATGAACGGACAGGAAACAGAATTCGAGAGGTCGGTCCGTCATCGGGGAGATCAGGGAACACAGGACGAGGACGCACTGCAGGCGGCACGACAGGCACTTGATAAAGCAAGAACACAGAGCCTGTTGACTGCCAGCGAAGCTCCCCCCTGGTTTCAGAATATGCACAATGAGGTGATGGCAGGACAGGCAGTCACACGTGAAGAAACACGAGTGATGAGATCAGAGATCCACCGTATTTCCAATCAGCAGCAGGCGACATATACACGGATGACGGAGTTAGAACGGCAGTTCCAAACGTTGCGCTCCAATCCGACAAGCAACGCCAGTGTTTCAACCTCTGCAGGGGCCTCCCTGGGGCCTGGGGGTGCTCAGAGGCTTCGCTGGAATCGCAGCTTTGTGGAGCTCACGGGATGGACCAACTGGAAGGGCACGACACTTCAGAGATCTCAATCGATGATGCGTGACAGCGATGCCACCCAACTCACTGTCAATGTGAAGGCCACACTTCCCCAAGAAATCAGTGCTAAGTTCGATGATCTGGGAACCCTGCGGTTGAATGGCAATCGCATCATGATGAGCTCTGTTAAACTGAAGTTTGTAGCGGGCACAGAGGACTCAGTCTTTTGGGAAATTAAGCAGATTCTGGAGGATGCTTTTACACCTGATGCGGAGCGTACGGCCCCGCAGCTGGCCCGCGCCCCACCGCCGAGAGCCAGCGTGTTTGTCAACCTGGCCACGGCGCCTGCTACGGTCAAGGTCAGACTCGAGGCTCCCCCCTGGAAGAAGGACCATATCGCGGCCTGCGGACGCTTCTACGGTACGTGGCGTGAAATGATTGGAATCAACCCCACCATGGACATCAAGGCAGAGACTGGGTCGGGCCAGGGGGTCAGCTCCATCTGGTCGAAGCCCTCGGACCCTTCGCGCCGACCGGTGGAGGTTGCCGTATTCAGGATCTCCACAGGGACCTGGACTGTTCATCGTGAAACGTGGGACGGTGCGATCAGACACAATACCAACATTTCGTGCACGTACGAGGGTTTCACAACGGCACTCAATCGTTGACGGGGCTCAAAGGGTTCCAAGGGTAGGTCGCCTGGCTCCCTGCTAGTGCAGCTTGGGACTTTGAACATCAATAAACTTGGAAAGAGCCAGGATAGGGGATTCAGTTGCATGCGATTGCTAACAACACTTGGGGTCAAAACACGGGTCGGGATACAACAGGCTTCACCTCTAAACACGGGTCGGGATACAAGCTCGTGCTAGCATGTGATGCGAATGTGGAGCTCACGCCTGGACTGAACACCAGGTTCGGCATCCACACAGGCGAAGCTTTGTCCATTGCCATGCACAGAGGGTACGGAGTGAAGGGGGATCATGAGCAGAGAAGGTGGAGGGAAGATCATCTGAGGGAGGAGATGGATGGGGTTCATGCAGACAATGCGGCTTTGTGCAGTCAACACGCTCGGAACTCAGAGAAGGCCCACATTTGAACCTCTCGGCAAACGAGTTGGGCCAAGAGTTCAGCGAGTACTAGACTACGTCATGGTGCCAGCGTGCTGGCACGATTCCATTGTAGATCTGAAAGTGGACATGCTGTACGAAGCACCAGATGCCCGCATCAGTGACCATGCATTGCTCTGCGTGGAAATAGATGTTGAATCCAGACCCCCCTCTCGGTACCGACCAGCACCTAGACATCACAGTGCACACAAGCAGCTCGAGACACATCGGGAGGAGGACATGTACAGAGTGATGACTGACGTGCAGTTTCCCCACAAGCGCCCCGAGGAGCTCGCCCAAACCATCAGGGATCATGCTCTCCCCCTATTATGTGCCCCGCGGTATCGTAGGCCGCCCCCGACGAGGGCCCCACAGCAGGCCCTTCTTGAGAAACAAGTTCGTGAGCTCAGAGGGGATCCTCAGGCACGTCGCGAGGTTAGACGACGGCTTCGTCCCCTACAGGCCGAATACAATCGACAGAAAGCGGAGTTCTCGGTGGAACCGACGAGGGGAGGGAGGAGGACGAGAGTGCGCAAGCTGAAGGTGGAGGGTATCGTGACGGAGGACAGGGAGGCGTGGGAGGAGGAGGTCAAGGCACATGCGGCACGCACTATGGCATGCAGCACGGAGCGTGGACGTAACATACTACTTGTACGCAATCTTCGTGCTCGCGCTGCTCTCCATAGCCACGCAGAGGCTCTCACACTCACGCCATCTATTGTTTATCGTGCACGCGCACATCTTCGCAGTGGCAAGGCCTGCGGGCCCGATGGTGTCAGTATTGAACTGTTGAAAGCATTGCCGTGGCGCTGTGTTCGCAGAATCATTGCAGTATTTCAGGATATTTTCTCAGGGGCAAGACGTACCCCCAGCTCTTGGTGTGATGTGTACTTGAATTTGATGCCAAAGATGTCGGAGATGAGCTCTCCTGAGGATACTCGTAATCTCATTGTGTCCAACACCCTGGGGAAATGGTACCTCACATCAGTGACGCTGCTGATCGAGGAGGGGATTGCCCTTTGGAAAGGTAAGCTCGGGTTGTACGGCTTCGCAGGAGGTAGGCACACCTGGGAAATCGCTGCTGCTCTCAAGGGTATCGCGCAGCACGCATCCATCTGGGGCAAAGACCAGAGCGCGTGGATTGCATCGGCGGATATTGCACGAGCATTCGACAATGTGACTCTGAGCACGCTTGCACGGGCGATGGATAAGCTCGAGATCCCAGCACGCCTGCAGTACGCTTTGCTCGAGCCGCTCGTCGAAACGAAATTGCACGATCGTCTTCGAGGGTATCGAGCTTCGTGGTGTGTCTTGGGATAAAAGCTTGAGGACGGGGGGCACAGAGAGCCCGCTTGCCTTCAACATCGTGACAGTGGCCATGTGGGCCAGCGTAGTTGCCTCCCTTGACGCCCGCAAGATAGGTTACGAGATCCCCAACCCCCACGACCCCAGCACCTATCATATCTACAATCATGCACTCTGGGCTGATAATCTTTATCTTGTGGGGAGGGGCTCGACGGAGATCCAGGACATCGTCAATGTATTCACTGCTGCCCTAAATGACTGGGGGATGAGTTGGAAGGCGTCGTCTTTGCAGGTCCTCCGTTGTGGCACTCCAGACAGGACACCAATTTGGGCGCAAGTTGGGGACCAGCAGGTACCGTTCAAGCAGGTTGAGTCACTCAATATCTTAGGCAGTGTAGTCTCCAGCAGCTTTCATGAGGGCCATGAAGATCTTCAGCGTCGTCTCAATTGTGCACGTGGCGCGTTCTTTGCTCAGATATCATATTTTGGGTGCAGGGCTGTGCCGCTGAAGCACACACATCGACGATATCAGTATCAGGTTCAGTCGAGGCTCCTGTTTGCAGGGGAAGTCATCACGCTAGATGCCGAGGCTGTCCGTGCTATTCATGCTTTTGAAGGCATGTGCTTGTTGCGTATGTGGTGCCGACGCGAGCCGTCCGACGTAACGTGGGGTGTCTGGAGACCCCAGATGCTCCACAAGGTACGCTCACACTTTGCCAGCGGGTGCTTCCCTTCGGCCGTGCAGATGATTGCATGGAAGAGCTGGACGATGATGCTGAGTGTTCGCAATTATATTCTTGCTGACCCACGTGCACGGTGTACTCTAGCCGCGGACGTGGCTACACCGAGGGCAGATGATGTGGGCGAGCCTTCACAGAAAAGAGTCCGATTTGAGGGGCCAGCATCACAAACTTTGGAGCAGAATATGACACAGATTGCACAATATGTCGATTCTTTGACACATAGACTGGAGGTTATTTCTCAAAACTTGGCTCAACATATCAACACTCAGCGAACGGACATCAACAGACATAATCTCAAAAGACGCAGGCTCTCAGGATTGAGACTAGGATTTGGTGGTACAATATCGGGGAGTCAGACGGCGACCTCTGTGCGTGCTTCTGTGCCTTCCGTCTCCCCGCCTACTGCTTGTAGTATGGCCCAATCTCAGGATAATCGTGCATATGTTGATTCTCGCAGAGGCCTTCTGATGTAGAATGTTGAATGGACTACGCGCAGGGATACTTTGAGTGAATGTCTTCGATTGCACGCAAATCGCACGCAGGCATCATCGGGCAAGAGAATACGCAGTGGACCAGAGAGTGTGGGCCAGAGGAGCTGGCAGTATCCATATATATTATCATGCGGCACTATGTGGTGGCAGGTTGTGGTTCCATCATACAGAGCTTTCCTCGACATGTGGCAGGATATATTATGCACATATAACAAAACAAAGATCTTTGAGTATTTTGTTCAGAATTGGAAAGGGATCGCTATCCAGAGTACGCCGCCAGAGGGGATTGGACAGGAGGGGCATGCACAAAGTGAAAAAGAGGCCGTGAAGATGGCCAAGCGTTTGGCTACGATCAATGAAAGACAAACCGTTTGGGACATCATCAGCCCTGGGTTTGCAGTTGAAATGAAAGGGGACAGCATGTTAGTACACTCATGGTTGACGGGGCGATGGCGGTGTCACAACAAACAATATCAACGCCGTATTGATCATTGTATTGACGTTATGGAACGAACCGCACATGAGTTGGGGATTAGATGTTCAGGGCTGGGGAGAGATCTGTACAAACATGAATATAGGGAGGATAAGACACGGGC
Organism: Prorocentrum cordatum; assembly: GCA_963575745.1. Lineage (NCBI taxonomy): Eukaryota > Dinophyceae > Prorocentrales > Prorocentraceae > Prorocentrum > Prorocentrum cordatum. The sequence goes on along the minus strand of CAUYUJ010001552.1, from coordinate 15,199 downwards.
TGACGAGCTTACACACCTGGCCCGCGAGGGCCATTGCTTCTACAATGAGTATGAATACACATTCAATTTTGAAAACTATCTTCAACCTATCGCCTGTCGTGGTTTCTTCGACGGGGGAGTGTGCAGCAAAGGGACGGGATGCGGGTTTTGGCTTCAGATCGGGCTTTTGAATCTCGAATACGATTGTAATGAGTACTTATTATTCCCCTCTTCCTTTCTCCTCTCCTTATTCTGTGCCCTCCAATACTCCCCTCGTTTGGAGGGGCGTGTGCGAAGCCGCGTGGTGCCTTGAAGAAGGTGCTACGATAACCGACGCCGAGCTTAGTGCTGCTGAGGCGCCCTCAAGCGCTGTTGTGCATTTGGCACGACAGATCCTCGCCGCCAGCTGACCCTGCTGGACGAACGGTGCGGAAACCAAAAAACTAGGTTGACGGTTCACCGGCGGCGCCAGTCACTCACCACTTGCTTCAGAGACTGGGGTTCATCATGGAAGCCAGCATCTCTCGAGTATATGATTGCAGGAGACTCCCCACCGACTCCCCACCGTGCTCTTTTGAGGTGGATATTGCAGGGGCCCCCTTCCCGCTCAAGTGACGAAGATGCAGGTGCTGGGCGCGGTGGTGGAATCAGAGTTTGATAATACACATGGAGATATTCGTCATCGGATCACGATGGCCAGGAGGGCATTTTTCGCACATGCATTGTATTTCCCTTCTAAATGTGTGAGCCCGCGGGCGAAGTTCGAGATATATCAACAGAGAGTTCAGAGCGTCATGTCTTACGGCCTCGACTGCTGTGCACTGGATGCAGAGGGGCTACGATTATTGCACAGTTGCGAAGGGAGTTTTCTCATGTCTATGTTTCGGCGCAGGACGCCAGCCAATGAGAGCTGGGACATATCGAGAGCACGACGACTGGACCACGTCCGACGGCAATTTTGTGATGAGGGTTTCCAATCTATCACGCAGCTGGTATGTGCACGCAGTTTGCACGAAGTGTGGCTCAGTATGTGCAGGGCCAGCTTGCTCCATTCTCGTTACACTGCCAGGGAGACGGATACGGAGAATGGGAGGGATGTGAGACGGAGGATCGACAGAGGGGACGGACAGTGCGTACCTTTTTCGACAGCCTCGACAATCCCGAGTGGACGTCTCGGAGAGACGACCGGTCATCTTCTTTGCATGCATCGGGACAGCTCTCACTGGCACGCTCGGGCACCAGGAGACGTTTTCGTCCAACGAACCTGGCAATGCCCGGGAAGTCTTGGGACCCTGCTGGTGAGACGGCTTTGGCGACTCATACGCAGGCTTTGTGAAGTTGTGGCGGACGATCTTGGGACACTTCAATAAACACAAAATCTTTGAATATTGGTATTCTGCCACCACGGGTCCCAGTTGGAGCTCCACCCAGTTCGAGGCCAAGCAGCCCACCGAGGGAACGACTCCTGAGGCCCTTGAGAAACAGTCCAAGCGTTTGGCCACTAGATGTCAGCGTGCTACGTTTGGGACGTCCTGAGCGAGGGAATGGGCGTGAACCTCCAAGGGGACTCACTACTGGTCTCATCGTGGCTCCAAGGGAAGTGGAGGTGCCATGATCAGGGTTAGGCCGACAGAGTTGCGGAGTGTGTGGAGACCATATACGAGCTGAGCTGCCGCGCGAACATCCGTGCGGCGAACATCGGACGGGACATATATCGACATGAGTACAGGGAAGATAACACCAGAGCCGACGAGCTCACCCACCTGGCCCGAGAGGGCCGCACTTTCTACTCCAATCAGGTTGCATGCAGTCCGATTGAGTCACAATATCTTATACACGTCGCCTATCGTGGGGCATACGATGGGGGGGAGTGGACGGCAACGGTTGCGGATGTGGTTTTTGGCTGCAGAAAGGCTTCTTGGATTACAGTTAGTGGGGTCCGACCTACCACACCACTCCTTCTCCGTTCTGCTCTCGTCAGATAGCCCGCAGGAGGACCCCAGGGAGTGAACCGCGTGATGCCCTCGTTTGGAGGGACATCGCCTCCAGTGCCTTTCTTTTACCACCGCACTCCACGATCGCAGATTGTGAACTGGCTGCCGCCGAGGCGCTCACGCGCGCCCTCCGCTTTGACCTGCTAGGCTCGCAAGGCGCCCTGTCGGGCGGCGCTGCGGACAGCGCCCTGGAGCCCGCGCAAACCCAAAAAACCAAGGTTGCCGCTGGGGCTCGTGGGCCTCCTCGTGCGGCTCGAGCCGCATTATGCGGAAGGGCAGGGGGTCGGCCGCGCGCACGGGGGACCGTGCGATCGCTGCGGCAGTGGAGCTTGCAGTCTGGCAGCTGGATCTCTGGCAGCTGGTTCTCGGCAGGTCCAATTCAGGTACATGTGGGTTTGTTGCTTGCAGCTTATCTCTTCTGTATCTTCCTTGTCTCTTGTTGGTGCAGGATTGGTGCACGCGCTGTCGCTTGCTGTTGCAGTTATTGCTCGTGCAGTCACGTGTGTGCTGGTCCACCTTATCCAGTTTTTTCCTCCGACACAGTTGGGTGTACATTTGTTGACGCCACGGCTTTCTCTGACGATTTCGACAACAGTGGGAACTCAGTGTGAAACTCTTTCCAGAACGCTGTATATCATCAGGACAACTTATTGTTTCGCAGGCAGGAGTGTGTACATATAGATATCGAGGATATTGATCGTGACATACCCCTTGAAGAGGCACCTGAGGAGGACGACTTTCTTCGGGCCCTTCATCTTAGCAGAATGGCAGCAGGAGCTGGTATGGAGGTGGATGATGCAGGTTTACGTGGTGAGGAAGCTAAGGGAGCTGGAGGAGGAGGTGCGACAGGTTCTCGTGAGTGAGAGGCTTGGAAAGGGGGCCCTGGAGGCTTCCGTCCAGCCCCAGCCCCTGGAGGCCCGAAAGAGCAGGTGCCCACGGCCCCCAGTGATGCCTCACCGACAGCTGTTAAACCAGGACCTCCAGTGCAGGCCAAGTCATCAGCAGCATGCGATCCAGGTGTGGGTCGCCCGACTCTGCCTTCCAGGAAGGCAGCTCCACCACCGCCACCGCCAGCACAGGGTCCTCAGGATGCTGATCATGCCGTTGGGGAGGGACTTAAAGATCTCCTGGCCATTAAGTTTTCCAATCAAACCAGAACGATGGAATCCAAACTCGAGAGTTTCAACGAAGAAACACGTGCTTTAGTTCGGGAGGAGGTTGCACCTGTCAGGGACTCGTTGAATGACGTCGCCAGGGATGTGGAGGAGATGAAACGGAAACAGTTAGAGCAGGAGCAGGCTATCACAAAGCTTCAGAATAAACATTTGGACCCAGCACGTCTTCTCCATGGGGCCAGCACTAGGGCGGGCACTTCTGGACCGCCCTCTGATGCTGGGGGTCGAAGGGGTATTGACAACACGGATTGTTCGCCCAGAGCATACGCCAGGATGGATTGTTCTTAAGGGATGTGCCACAGGTGATCCGAGACAGGTGGTTGGACGTACTGATCGAAACTTGCCTCTTGATCATACAGAGCAGACGGTGAAAGTACTCATCAATGACATTTCTGGACATCGTGAGAGTGAGGAAGTTAAGATCTTCGATCGCATCGCGACCTCTTGAGCCAACCACCGACGGGGTGGAGTCTATCAGATTAAGGTCTTTTTTCAAGCCAGGAGTATCCAAACATACGGTGTGGGAGGTGCGGAGAGAGTGGTGGGAAGGTATTCAAAATAAAGATGGGAGGTTACGCAGTGAGGACTCCTTGGGGATCAGGATCGATCAACGTTTGACCCTGGAAGTTGAGAACCCCCCATGGAAAGAGCCCCAAGTTCGAGCAGGTAGGAAGCTCACGGCGATCTTTCACAGTATGAAACAAGTATCGACGGCCCAGTGCAGAGTTGAGCATGGTGGAAGTACCTTGGGTTGGGCGTGCGCACGCCCGCATATGCAGAGAGCACATGAGGTATGCTTTGGAGTCTGGACGCGAGGAGATGGATGGAAGCTCACAGCCTCGGAGATTGCGAGAGTCGACAGATCGATTAACGCACAGGAGCCCCAGGCAAAGGGCAACAGGTCGTAGTAGGGGTGCCCAGGCTGCCGTGTGGCAGGCTGGGGTGTTAGGCGGCTTGGGACGCGTCAGGCTGCCGCAGTTTTCAAACGTTTCACTGACATGGGGTTGGAAGTCATTGGGCTCCAAGAATGTCAGTTCATGCAGGAAGAGGTTGTTGATGCTGATACGCCGTATCATATCTTCCGTTGTGATACGGGAAAGGCAGGGGTTGCCGTGGGAAAAAAGCTATTACCACTCTTTCGCAAACATCAGCCTGGAGAACGTTTCGTTTTCGGTGTCTTCCAGGGCTTCCTCTTTGTATCCCTATACCTACCACACAAAGATACTCTCGATTCTTCTGGAAACTGGGAAAAGCAGCGGGACACAGTAGCATGGTATCAGCAAATACTACTTAGTATGGCGTTATCCGTCCAAGACCTTAAGAAGGAGTTCGGGATCAAGCATGTGATTATCTCGATGGATGCGAATGTGGAGTTTTTTCGTAACTCGGTCAGGGAGGGTTTCCAGGTGTCTGGGGAAGCTACCTTGGGCTCCGAGGCTCCACGACGGGGGGGGCATGAAAAACAGAAGCGCGCTATCAGAACCTGTATGGCGGATGCTTTATGTACCACTATGGGCGCTCTGGGACTCCAGCTCACCAACACTTTTGGGGATCGAAGGGGATCTCGGGAGGATGTGAGTGCATGTGCGTGGCGTTCCCAGTATGGATATGAGCATGTGTACGATTGTTTAGCCATCCTGCGCAGTTGGCAGCATCTTACTGTTGCCAAGCATTGGATTCTCCCATGTAACATACCATCGGACACGCCCGTGACGCTCTTGAGTGATCACAAGTTGTTGGAAATGAATGTGCCCCAATTGAGCAAGATGAGATCTCGAAAGGCGGTGCCAGCTATTCCTTCCTTTACCAAGTGGAGAGTGCCGCCAGGGATGGAGAAAAGTGTGGCGAGGCGTCTTGATCATGCCCTTGCTCCCACATCTCATCCGTTTGCAGAAGGAGAGGAGGAGGATGTGATTTCCACTGAGGACGAGATCGATATTGAGGTCCGGGCAAAGGCTATCAGGAGAACAGCATCATCGTTTCCTGAAGGGCTCCAACATGACCCCCTGGGGCCCCCATCGATGACCAAGGAGGAGGTGGAGGTGAGGAATCAACACTATCAAAAACACAAACAACGGAAGAGGGGGGAGATCACGAAGGAGGAGTTTAGGCAGAGTCGACGGATCTGGAATAAAGTACGACTACATTATCGTAGTCGCCAGGTCCAGTACAAATTCAGGGACGGAAAGAAGACACGTAAGCACATCGCGCACGTCATGGTTGATGGGGTCAAAACGGAGGATACGATAACTTGGGAAAGGGCACTCCAACAGCATGGGGTAAACAGATACGCGGACAGCTCCCAGAAGGTTGCCAATGATGAGCGTGTTCAGAAGTTACTCCAGGAGACTGAGGCGACATCTCTCGATGGAAACCCGATTACCATGGGGCTCTTACTTCGGGCCAGGGCGAGATTAAAGATGGGGAGGGCAGTGGGAGCGGACGGTATCGGTGCATCTCTGCTCAAATCTTTACCTTGGACATCTCTATGTATGATATTGCAGGCCTTCCAGAAGCTCTTTGTCAGGAGATCTGTCACTTCTCAGGAATGGAGAATGCTTTGTGTCACGCTACTCCCCAAAAAGAACGGGGCCCTTTGTTTCACAGAAGCACGAGCCATTGTACTTCTAAGTGTATTCAGCAAGTGGTATAGCAGTTGTCTAGCACAACTTTTGGAAAGGCATGTCAGATCGATTGACGGCCGCAAGCATTGTCAATTATATGGGTTCATGCCTGGAAGGAGAACCCATGAGGTGACGAGTGGCCTCAATAATATTGTGAGGCGCACGGCCATGTGGGGCAAATCGTACTCGCTGTCTTGGGCGTCACTCGATGTCGCCAGAGCCTTCGACAATTTCACCATACCTTGTGCGGCGGAAGCTATGAGGTTCTCCAACGTCGACCCGAATTTAGCATATGCATTGCTCGAAGGATATACCAATAAAATGGCCACATTTCGTTTTCAGGAGATCGAGACGTCCAATATTCCTTGGGACAGTTGTATTAGAACTGGATCGATGGAAGCCCCAATGTTGTGGGTTCTCGTCAGCATCATGATTTTCGAGCCGGTGTGTACTGGATGATTTGAGCGTGGCCTGGGGTACCCTTTGGGACCAGTTGGGGCGCCAAACGACTGGAATATCACTAACATGTTATGGGCTGATAATGTATTCTTGTTTGCAGCTTCGGATGGGCAGCTGGAGATAATGATCAGAGAGATGACGACGGCACTGAGGCGACACGGCTTTGATTGGAAAAAGGAGTCACTCATGTATATGAACGCTATATCGCCAGACGAGCTAGAGGAATTCCGGCGCGGGGTAGAGCTAGTACCTCGTAGAGCTTTTCGGCATCGATGAGCCAGAGGAATTCCGGCGCGGGGTGGAGCTAGTTGGTCGACCCGACCAGAAAAGAAGAGTGATAACTTTCGGTCGGTTTTGCGAAAATTTGAAAGTTGTTTGACAACTCATTTTGAGAAAGCAGATTTTTATTCCGAGCATCAGTATCTTGATTTTCTTCTGCGAGCAGTTCAGCTCGTTCGTGAGAGTTTTACTATCTAAACATTTGGAGGAACCGACGTATCGTTGACACCGAGAAATGCAGTTATGATGTTTTTTCTAGAAATGCTCTAAGAAGCTGTCTGCTTCAAATCTGAGCACTCTTACGCGTGCAAGGAGCTCTACGAGGTTCCCGGCGGTGGCCAGGTTGACGGTCCACCGCCGGCGCCAGTAACTCGTAGAGCTTCCCTTAGCAAGTTATTGCTGGAAGCTTAAGAGTACCTCTTAGAGCTCTTCGGCATCGCTGAGCTAGAGGAATTCCGGCGCGGGGTGGAGCTAGTACCTCGTAGAGCTCTTCGCAGATGAGCTAAGAGGAATTCGGGCGCAGGATGCCGACCCGACATTAAGAGATAATATGTTAACTTTGGCTCGGTGTTTGAATCTTTGCGAAAAATTTGAAATTTCGTTTTGAGAACCGGTATTTTTCTCACGTGTAGTGGGTTATGCCGCGGATGTCAGTTAAATTCTGAGGTCCGCAGCTGCAGTATTAATATCAAAACACTTGCTGGAACCGATGGCCGTTTCGAGTCATCTTGACTCGCAACGACGGTTTTCTATACTTATCTCGAGATTTAGGACAGCTACAGAGCCGAAGCTTACAGGAACCGATAGGAAATTATAAGGCGCGTTTGTCTGTCCATCTACAGCTCTGAACTCGGTCTGGTGCTCGAGCTAGGTCCGCAAACCTATTCGTATTTTTCGAGTGATTTTGACGAGTGCTGTCGGTTTTCTTTACTGAGCACACGATTCAGAATTGCCGCAGAGCTGGTACGCACATGAAATGATTGTATCATTTGGCGCGTGCGTTTGTTGCATCGAGAGCTTTGAACTCGGTCTGCTACCCGAGCTAGGTCCGCAAAACTATTGGATGAAAACACTTGGTGGAACCGTCTTTTGATGCAAACATAAAACGTGTTTTTTCGAGTTTTTGGGGTCTTGCTCCAGAGTTTTCCTGCATATGTACCGAGGAACGCCGTGCGAGAAAAGAGCTCTACGAGGACCCCAGCGGTAACTTGGTTGACGGTTTACCGCCGGTTCCAGTTGGTCGACCCGGCCTGAAAGGATTAAGTGGTAACTTTTGGGTGGTTTTGCGAATATTTGAGAGATATTTGGCAATTTATTTTGGGGAAGCAGATTTTTACTCGGAGCATTGGTATCTGAATTTCCTTCTGCGAGCAGCTCAGCTCACTGGAGGGAGTTGTAATATCCAAACATTTGGAGGAACCGACATCATGTTGATACCGAAAAATAGAAATTCGATGTTTTTTCTAGAAATGCTCTGAGAAGTTGTCTGCTTTACATCTGAGCAATCTTTCGCGTGCAAGGAGCTCTACGAGGTTCCCGGCCGTAAGCAGGTTGACGGTTCACCGCCGGCGCCAGTAATTCCGGGGCGCTGGAGAGCTAGTTGGCAAGACAAATCTCGACGGAGCTTTTGGTGACTTTTGGTCGGTTGAAAATTTCGTTCTCGAAATTCAACCATTCGTTAGAGCTCTAGTATTTTTTCCCGGATATTGGATCTTATTTTCGCCTGCCATCTTGATCTCAGCTCGATCGGGTACCTTTCACTGCCAACAAGCGTCCAGGCGGGATCGGCCGTTTTTTTTTTCGAGTCATCTTTATACGCGCTGTCGGTATTTTGTACTTAACTCGAGCTCTAGGGCAACTACAGAGCTGGTAAGCACACCTATGCCATTCAGAATCCTCAGGCGCGTTCGTCTGTTGAATCTAGAGGTCTGAACTTGGTCTGCCAGCCGAGCCAGTTCCGCAAAACTATTCGTATCATTCGAGTCATCTTGACAGACACTTTCGGTTTTCTGCACTTAACTCGAGCTATAGGACAGCTACAGAACCCGATTCAGAATGATCAGCCGCCTTCGTCTGTTGAATGCAGAACTCTCAACTCGGTCTGCTGCCCGATCTAGAATCGCGGAACTATTCGTATTGTTCGAGTCAGCTTGGGAGGTGCTGCCGGTCTCTGTGCTCAACTCGCGTTGTAGGGGAGCTACAGTGGTGGCAGCCACAGGAATCGATTTGAAGACGTCAGGCGCGTCCCCCTGAGCTCTGAAATCGGTCTGTTGCCCGAACTAGGTCCGCAAAACTATTCGTATTGTTCGAGTCATGCTGAGAGGTGCTGTCGGTTCTCTGTACTGAACTCGGGCTGTAGAGGGGCTGCAGGGCTGGTAATAACAGGAATCGATTCAGAGACATCAGACGCGTTCTGTCGCATTGAGAGGTCTGGGAATCAGTGTGATACTCGAGCTAGGTTTGCGAAACTGTTCGTATTCTTTTATTCATCTTGAGAGGTGCTGTCGATTTACGCACGTTACTCGGGCTGAAGGAGGGCTAGAGAGCTCGTACAGAAGACAATACAGAAGCATCGGGGGCGTTTGGTCGGCTGTTGCTTCGAGAGGTCTGAAATCGCTTGGGCTTAAAAAGTATTCGGTCAACATTTTTTCCACATTATATATTGTCAGGAAGCTCTACGAGTCCCCCGGCGGTAAGAAAGGTTGAGGACGCGGAGCTTACCTCCCGCTCTCCCTCGGCCTTGTCCCGCCGGGGGGCTCACTCGAGCTGCATTGTGCAGTAGGGAGTTGGGTTCCACATACTGTACACTCTTTCGCACATCTTGGACAGCCTGCGGCCCCTCTGCTGGCATCAGGCTCCTGATTGAACTGGTTACTGGGAGGCAACGCCCTGCTGGTACGAGTGGAGCACGCATACGTCTGCATCTGCTTTTGTTCTTGGGAGCGTGCCTTCTTCCATTTTTGCTCTGGTCCATTATCCATTCTACGAGTGCGAGTTGAGTATTGTTGTATCTTTCTGTGCAGTCACGAACAGCTTCGGAGAGCCAGCAGGAGGGTGGAACGTCTTATATCCTCTCGGAGAGCCCAGCTGTGTTTGGGATAGATTCTTTGCAGATCTGGAAGACTTTTACTGGGAGGAGTATTGTCGCTTAGAGTGTTGCATATTTCGTCGTTCTCGACCGTATCGACACTACTCGAGTCGCTCTTGGTGCATCTGTAAGTTCAAGAAGGGTCGTTTCATCCGTTCTTTCCAGAAGAAATGGAGGTTGACGGTCAGGGTAGCAAGAGGATGAAGACGGATATGGAGGAGGAGGAGAAGGTGGACAAGACGGGAGGTGATCTTCTTGACCAGAAGGCCATGAGAGAGAAAATTCTGAGCCTTCAAAAAGATGAGAGTTTGCGATTGTTCATGCAGATGTCCTTTCAGAATCATGACGAGTCGAAGGCCGCCTCGGTGGCCACTGACGTGCGCATCAGCGGTATGGATCAACGTCTCGGGGTTCAAACAACGAAACTCACGGCCATTGAGAAAAAACAACAGGAGCAGGAGATTAGGCTTAAGAACTTGGAGACTCTGGCTAGCCAGGACACTGCTTCGATTGGATCTTCTAACTCCACGATAGCAGCCCCGAGATTCGCAGGACGAACATCGACGGCAAAATTTACTCCTACATATGTAGAGTTGTACGGATGGGTTCAGGACTGGTCGAATCGTACGAGTAGGGAACTTACGATGATAGATGATACGGATGCCTGCACCCTACTCCAGAACACCCTGGGTCTTTTGAAAGCGGACAACGAGCAGTTGCACGGTCAAGTGGATGTGGTCAGCTCTGAGAAACTTGCCAGATCGAAACCGATGACGGGGAATATCAAGATTAGATTTAAGGCCGGGACAGGGAGTGAAGTGGTTTATGCTGTACAACGCGCTCTCACACGTATAAATGATGACGCAGATCTCAACCACGCCTTTTACACCAAGGTGAAGTCGAAGATGTCTCGTTTGAGAGTTCGTGCAGAGGTCCCAGACGAAAAGATTCCACACAATCAAGCGGTTGGCCGATTTTATGGTGTCTGGAGCAGGACGCACCCCACCATCTTTCTCAAGGGATCGACTGGGTACGGGAAGTCACCGTCCACGATGTACTCTGACCCCGTTGAGGGGAAACGGAGCTTGCTGGCCGAGTATCATGCGGCTAGCTTCGGAGGATCTGGGCAGTGGCGAGTTATTCCAGCAGCTTGGACGTCTTTCGCCCAGAGACACGGCACCACCATGACGGCGGCAGAGCTCGAGGAGTTAGTCACGGACTCCAGGTCTGCTTCTCAGTGACGCCTACGGGCGGAGCCGACGGAAGTCCGCTTCGCCACGCTCAACCTTCAACGTGCTGGGAGGAAGGATGACAAAGCTTATAGTGTTCTGTCGAGGGTAGTCTACGGAGCACACCTAGGCTGGGATTTCCTGGGGGTACAGGAGTCTCAGAACATCGACGTTAAGGCGCAATGGTTTGTCAAAATGGGACTGTATTACCACGTTTCGGAGGATCGCCGTGCTATGATACTCTATCGGAGGGCTGATAGCGTTCGAGGCCAGTGGGCCTCAGAGAGGTGGTGCGCGATCCTTGCTGGACGGATTCTCTTTGTCTCATTGTACTTGCCTGATGCCAGCCAGCCCGAGTTTCTGGAGATATCGCATTGTGCACTCCAGGCGGTCAGCTTGCTCAGAAAGTACGTATGCCGTCGTTATGGTTTCTGTCGTCTTGTTGTTGCCATGGATGCGAATGTTGAGATACAGCCACACTTGCAGCATGAGGAGGAGGTTTATTCGGGAGGAGGCTTGGAGGTAGTGCAGATCCAGGCCACGGGGACCAAGGAGCGGGAGAGGAAGGAGAAGGTGGAGAGCTTGCGACAGGAGGTGGAGGATTGGTTGGTTCAGGAGCGTATGTGTGCTTCGAATTCTTTTGGAACTAGGAAGCCGACTTGGTTTGATTATCGGAAGGGGTCCCGTCGTGAAGTGCTTGATTATATCCTTGTTCCGTATGGATCGCAGGTGTCGGGGTGCTCGGTTGAGTTTCTTTACGTAGGACAGCAGCAGGGAGCCGTGATGAGATTATCAGATCATGCCCTTGTTCGAGCTTCTCTGAGAGTGGCTTCCAGGGAGTTGGCGAGACGGAATCTCTCACGTCGTGCTCGTGCTCTAAAAGGCTGGGACCCACTCAACTTGTCTGCTCGTCGATCGTGTCGCCAGTTGTTGGATGCCAATCTATTTTCGTGCCAAGCTATGTGTCAGGCAGAGAGTGTTATCTATTCATGTGCGTCGGCCACGGAATGTACCCCTAAGCGCCCAGCTCGAGCCCCTGAACGATCGGAATTGTTGCGGTCCTTGGAGGTGCAGGTCTACCAGAGGAGGGCAGAGAGGGGGACGTTAGCCTATCGACTTCTACGCAGAAAAAAGAGATCGGGAAGCCAGAAAATTCAAACGAGCGAAGCTGGAATGGGAGGCGGAGCGTCCACGTAAAGCAGCTTTGAAGGCGGTGAAGATTGAGGGGGAGGAGAGCGTGGACAGGGAGAGGTGGATGGAAGAGATGATGAAGTTGAAGGAGGTCTGCGAGGATGAGGAGGAACGTCTGCGGTCGATCGAGATTGTCCAGGGCCTCAGGGAGGAGCTCCAGGGGTCCCCCAGACCCCAGGAGGCGACGCTGACGATGGTGGTGGTCCTTCGGGCCCGAGCTCGACTCAACCCTGGAAAAGCCACGGGGCCCGACGGGGTGGGGGCAGAAGTAGTCAAAGCGCTGCCGTGGAGAGCCGTTCGCACAATCAAGCGATTGTTTTGTGATATCTTACGTGGCATTGTTGTACCTCCATCTTCGTGGCATCGAACATTGACGACGCTACTTCCCAAATCTTATCCGATATGCGATGTTTCTGATACGAGACGTATTTCTGTGGAGAGTATCTTTAAGAAATGGTACAGTACTTGCCTCTCGATCCTGCTTGAACCTTATTGTCTCCAGGCCGGCACTCATGCATCATTATTCGGCTTCGTTCCCAAAAGATCGTGCACAGAGATATTTGCAGGACTTAAAGCAGCAGCCCAACACGCCTCACAGTGGGGGAAGGATCGACGCCTGGTTCTTGGGTCAGCGGACGTGAAACAAGCATTCCAGAACACGAAAATCTCGACGGTCAAACGTGCATTCGACATCCTCTCGATCCCTTCCTGGCTCCAGTACGGTGTGCTCGTGCCTATGCCGTGTGAGGTCACTTCGCTTCTCTTTCAGGGGCTGCAGCTGCCGAATGTGGGAATCGATACCCATATCAGGACAGGCGGGAACGACAGCCCCTCCTTGTGGAACCTGATAGTCGTTGCGATGTGGGCTCCTTTATTTAAGCTTTGGGATGAGCAGGGGATTGGGTTTCATTGTCTGGATCCAAATTCGGTGGGAGAAGTTTCGGCCTCGGTTCCTGTACACCACTTGCTATATGCTGACAATATCTATATCTTGGGATCTTCGGAGGAGGAGTTTAGGCGACAGGTAGGAGAAATGACAGAGACTCTGCGGGGATGGGGATTCGAATGGAAGATCGAGTCGCTCGAGGTCGCGTTTATCGGTTTCTCGGAGAAGCCAAAACAGCCTATCCTGGTTCGGGTTCAGGATCAGATGGTGCCGTTCAAAGTAGTTGACGAGATGAATGTCTTGGGGAACAGCATATACTGTAGCTATAGGGAGGCGCACCAAGACCTTCGGCGACGGATCGGGTCCGCACGACGAGCCTTCCATGCGCATGCAGCCTATTTTAGATCGAAGGCAGTCCCTTTTTCGGCCAAGTGTAGGAGTTATATCACTCGGGTTCAGAGCATCCTCACTTATGGAAGTCAAGGTATTAGTTGGGACAGGGACTCTTTGCATAGCCTGAATGTCTTTGAGGGAAATTGCCTTTACCAGATGACGTCACCCCAAAAGCCTGCCTCCGAAAGTTGGGTAGTTTGGAAGCCAGCTCGACTCAGAATTGCTAGACGGATGTTCTTTGAAGCCAAGTGCCAGAGTGCAGTGCAGAGAGTCCTTTATTCCTTGTGGCAGCTCGGAGCGGACATAGCATCATATTTCGGAGCCAATGTCGATAGCGGATATCAGATTCCTGAGTCGGAGCTGAGCCCAGGGATGGTCGCGGTCTCTTCAGTTACCAATGGGATGGTGGAGGTCTCTTCAGTTGCCAATGGGATGGGTGCTGTCTCTTCAGTTACTAATGGGATGGGTGCGGTCTCTTCAGATACGAAGGGGATGGGTGTGGTCTCTTCTGATATGCATGGGATGGTCTCTTCTTCAGTTACCAATGGGATGGGTGTGGTCTCTTCAGTTACTAATGGGATGGTGGAGGTCTCTTCAGTTACCAAGGGGATGGGTGCTGTCTCTTCAGTTACTAATGGGATGGGCGCGGTCTCCTCAGATACGAATGGGATGGGCGCGGTCTCCTCAGATATGCATGGGATGGTCTCTTCTGCTATGCCCTCTGATAGGGCCTCTTCTTCTCGAGATATTGAAGTTCCCTGTGAGCGGGGGGGGCCTAGGGATCCCCCCAGGGGGGGGCCTAGGGATCCCCCCAGGCCCCCCCCGAAGCGTCGGAGGGTGGCAGTTCCTGGACCTGGACAACAGACGGTGTTTCCTCGTGCGCATCGAGACGCACGCCGGCTTCTGATGTGCTGTACCCCGAGGTGGGAGGAGAAAAGGACACTTGAGTCAAAATATTTGCGTTCCCAGTGGAAGTGGAAGGAGGCCTCGAAACTGACACGATTAGGCAGTACTAAGGGGCAGGCGACGGGTGAACATCCTTGGTGTTTCATGTTCCAGACGATATTTCCCTCGTTTGTGAATCTGGAGGATCGTTGGTGGAGGGCGTGTTCTTTCTCTTACTCTGACTTCGTTCAGTATTGCAGGCAGTTCCTGGAAGCTTGTACTTTGGGTTCTCTGTTTGACTTGTTTGTTGTCCGCGGAGGAACTGGAGGACGAGGAAACTACATGAAGGAGAGGGGGGAGGAGATGATGGCTCGTCCGTTGTCGGTGAAGGAGTCTGAGAAGCTGGCCCAGAGATTGGCCTCGAACAATGAACAGGAGCCGACTTGGGATCTGAGTGATGACGGGATCGGTCTGGAGCTGACGGGAGATTCGCTTCTTATCTGTAATTTGATCAACGGTCTCTGGAAGGTTGAGGGAGGAGAAGGAGGAGATGGGGCTTCTTATCGTAGGCGGGTGGCAAATATTATTTCTCTTTTGGAAGAGTTGGAGGAGGAAGGAATACGACCCCCCTCATGGGGCAACGACTTCATTCGACACATATATCGAGAGAGTAACACAGAAGCTGATGAACTTACCCACTTAGCACGGGAAGGCCAGATATTCAGAGAGCTGTTCCACCACCATATCTTTCGTTCTGATGTCCGAGACAACTTTCGAGTTATTGGCCTCCGCGGATCCATCGACGGCGGAGTGTGTGCCCAAGGTGTGGGCGTTGGCTGGTTTCTGCAGATTGGATATATTCCTCGATTCCATGACCCTTACCCTGACGGGTAGTCTCCCTCTTCCCCCAAGCCTCCTCTCCTTGTCCAATCATATGGGAAGTAGTAGGGCGTTGTGCACAGGCACTCCCCTCCCATAGCAGTATCACTGACGCTGAGCTTTCGGGTCTCGAGGGCC
>CAUYUJ010001551.1:69684-99895 GCA_963575745.1 Prorocentrum cordatum | reverse complement strand
GCGCGGGCTACTAGCGCCTGCTGCGCGCACATCTTTGGCGGGAGGGGCCGCGGTAAACAGCAGGGGGGGAAACCTTCCCCCCCCAGCGCCGTCAGAGTTGGAGCACGACTGGAAAGCTGCGCCGGGCGCGGCGACCCGGGTGTGGCACACCCGATCCGCGCGCCCGTGGCGGAGAGAGGCCCGGGGCTACAGTGGGGGCCCATGCCAAGACACACCCTGCTTGCCTCCGGGGTTCCTTGGGTTTCTTGGGTTTCGATGGTTCTGCGATGGAGAGCGTGACGTTCCCACACCAAAACTGAATGGACGTCCTGGGGTCTCAGCATGCGTGCCTCCAGGTCCCATTCCGGGTGGGCGCCCCCGGAAGGGCACCCCCCGACCGCGACCCCAGGGGCGTGGACCGTGGAGCGTGTGCAGCCAGGCATTCGCACGGCGCCACGGAGGAAAGAAGGCTAAGGGACTGCTGCGCTAGCAGTGAGCTTCGGGTCTCGCCTGGATGACCTCGTTGAGGGGAGCCCCAGAGGACAGAGGCGGTGGAGATCAGTGTCGTTTAAGCGATCCCTATCCCCGTCCCCATCCGCATCTCGAGCCCCACCGCCTCACCACCTCAGTGGGGGATACGTCCCTCGAAGCCCGAAGAGAGCAGCCTATATCCCCCATCCAGAGAGATAGATCGGCTGGTGGGGCCCAGCCCACGCTGAGCTGGTGGGGATGAGAATCGGTTAACCGATGCTCAAAAGAGGCGGTGGAGACGCCGCGTGGATGGCGTCCCGGGCGGGCTGGGCTCGTGGGGACCGCGCGAGGTGGCCCGCCTGAGCCCCGGCGCGGCGCAGTGTTTGCACGAGGCGCGCGGCACGCCTTTGGCGCGCGCAGAGGGGTCAAGAGAGGGAGAGGAGGAGAGAGAGGGAGAGAGAGGGTGGGAGAGCGAGATAGACAGGAAGAGATGGGAGAGGAAGGGGGGAGGAGGAGGAGGAGGAGGAGGAGGAGGAGGAGGAGGAGGAGGAGGAGGAGGGAGAAAGGAGGAGGAAGGAGGTGAAGGGGGAGTAGGAGGGGAGGATGGAAGAGGAAGACCGAGGAGGGATGATGAGGGGGGGAGGGATGGTCGGCAGGAAGGGATGGATGGTGGTGAGAGGAGAGGAGGAGGAGGAGGGAGGAGGAGGAGGGAAAGGGAGGGAGGAGTCTTAGGCGCCGCTCGGCGCTCTAGGGCGCCGTGAGCGAGGAGCAAGGAGAAGAAGGAGGAGGAGGAAGATGAGGCGGGGGAGGAGGACCAGAGGAGGAGGAGGGAGCGAGGAGCGAGGAGCGAGGAGCGAGGAGCAAGGAGAAGAAGGAGGAGGAGGAAGATGAGGCGGGGGAGGAGGACCAGGAAGGAGGGAGCATGCAGGAGAGCCGTGAGAGGACGAGGCGGGGGCATGCACAGGAGGGAGGATGAGAACGAGGGGAGAGGGATGAACGGGAGGAAGGGGGGCTAATAGGTAGGAGGGTGGATGGCGGAGAGGGGGAGGAGGGCGACGAGGCAAGCTAGGTGCGGTAGCGTCACATCTGACGTCCTACCCATCCCTCCCATCCCTTACCATGGCGTAGATCTCCGATAACGATATTCGCGCAGTGGGATTCCGAACATGGAAATGATCCGGAGAGGGTGCGCGATGGATGGAACAGCATGGCGTAGAAGATCACGGCATATCATAGCATGTCATAGCATGGCGTGGCATTGCGTAGTGAAGCATTGCATCACAAAACATAGCAACGCACAGCATGGCATCGCACAGCGGCGCACAACACAGCATCGCATTGCATGTCGTGGCATGGCACCTGATGGCGAAGCCATGACCGAACATTGAAATGAGGCCACCGCTGCAGTAGGAGCACGATCTGGAAGGACCGCAGCACTGGAACGAGGCTAGCGCTGCAGCGACAGCGCTACTTGAAAGGACCAAGCACGCCAGTGCTGCTGCGGGAACACGATGTGAGACAACCGGACGCACGGGAACGAGGCCAGCGCTTCAGCGGACGCACGATTTTGAATGGCCGAAGCGCGGAAATGAGGGCGTGGCGCTGCAGCGCGAGCACCATGTTGGAAGCACCAGGCCGGATTGAGAAAACACATCGGGAACAACGCACAACGACACACACTGTCCGGACATTTTCGGGGGAGAGAGGAGAGTAGTCTTGACATTTTCGGGGGAGGGAGGAGAGTAGTATTCATATTGTGTCATTTCGGAGGTGAAGGAGAAGGAGGAGGTGGAGGAGGAGGAGAAGGAGGAGGAGGAGGAGGAGCGAGGAAGGAGGAGGAGAAGAGGACGGGGAGGAGGAGGAGGAGGAGGAGGAGGAGGAGGAGGCGGAGGAGGAGGAGGCGGAGGAGGAGGAGGAGGAGGAGGAGGAGGAGGAGGAGCAGGAGGAGTATTCATCTTGTGTGATGGTAAATGCAGGAGGCCACGGCGGACGAGGCCGAGGCCCGACCTCTCATCGGGGGCGGGGGCGGCTGCCGGGCGGGTGGCCAGGCTGGAGCAGCCTTTCCAGCCCCGTCCGCGCGACCCCCACCCCCCCATCGCAGCCCCGGTGGGCGGTCGGCGCGCTCCTCCATCTCTCTCTCTCGGGCTCCTCGTCCGCTGCATTCCTCCTTTCCTGGTCCACCTGGCTCCTGGTTCCCGACGGCTGGAAAGAGAGCGTCGTTCGTAGCCTCCCCCCCCCATGGGCCGGTCGGCCCTGGGCCTGGTCCTCCTCCTCCTCCTTCTCCTCTCCTTCTTTTGTTGCTCATCGGGCTTCAAGCTCGGGGCTCGCAGCGCTCTTCCTCCTCCTCCTCCTCCTCCTCCTCCTCCTCCTCCTCCTCCTCCTCCTCCTCCTCCTCCATCCTCCTCCCCTCTGACTCTTCCTCAACCTCCTCCACATCTTCCCGTCGCCGCCGCGGCTGCTCCTCCTCTTTCATCCTTCTCCCCCCTCTTCCTCCTCCGCCTCCTCCTGCAAGGGAGCGGGCAGCAACGGTATCGTCCTGAGCAGCGTAATTAGCTTTTACCACAGTGTAGCTCTGCCCAGCCAGGATCCGAGGCACAACCTTCACCGACCTCTGCTTCCTCCGCGCTTCCTCCGCTCCTCGGCCCCTTCCTCTCGCCCTTCTCCACCGCATCGTCCTGCCGCCGCTCCTGCTGCTCCTCGTCCCTCATCCATCTCTCCCCCTTGACATGGGAAGAAGGATGAAGGATGAGGAGAGGGCGATCAAGGGGGGAAGCGGAGGAGGAGGAGGAGGAGGAGGAGGAGGAGGAGGAGGAGGAGGAGGAGGAGGAGGAGGAGGAGGAGGAGGAAAGGAGTAGGAGGAGGAGGGAGGAGGAGGAGGAGGAGGAGGAGGAGGAGGAGGAGGAGGAGGAGGAGGAGGAGGAGGAGGAGGAGGAGGAGGATGAGGAGGAGCTGAGGAAAGGAAGTGGGGAGCGGCGAGGAGGGAGGGAAACTAAGGCAGAAGGGGGGGAGGAGGAGGCGGAGGAGGACGGTTCCTCCTCGGCCTCCTCCTCACCCCCTTCCCTGCCTCCTCCTCGTCCTTCGCTCCCTTCCCCTCCCCCCCCTCCCGAAGTCAGGCTGCAGGCGCTGATGCAGCGCATCCAGGCCAAGGAGGCCAGGCAAGGAGCCTGCCCTTGCCCTGATCTTTCCGTTTGTTTCATGTGGTCCTGTGACATGTCTTCGGATGCTCATTCATTCATTCCCGCTCCCTCCGCGGGCGGAGGGGCCCCCGCGGCGGGGCAGCGGCGGCGGGGGGGGCCTCGCCGAGGGGTGGCGCCTCGGCGGTGGCCCTGCGCGTGGCAGCGGCCGCTCTCGGGGCGCGGGAGCGGGCGCCGCCCGCTCCGAGCAGAGTCGAAGCCGATCGTGAGCGCAAGGGGACCCAGACCCCCTCGCGTTGCGAGGGAATCGCGGCGTTTTTTTTTTTGTTTGCGAACAGCGCGTGGATTTCGCGGAGGGGCGCCGTGGCCCTCTGGCGGCGCCTCTGGCGCCGTCCCTGGCGCGCTCCGCGCGCCGGGCAGGGGGTCCAGCGCGGATCCAAGAAAATCCTCGCGGACCTCGGCGCGTTTATGTTTGCGCCGTGATTCGTTTTTTATATGTTATTTGAAAAAGAAACCCCGCGCGCCAAAGGTCGCTGCCCAGCGTCGCGTTTGCGCGTGGTCCCGAGGGCGCTTCGCGCTCGAGCTGCCGAGCGTGAGACGCAGCAAGACTGGCGGCGCGGTCGAAGCCGATGTTTCTGATGGGTAGCCTTCCCAAGGGTGCCTTTGCACCCGTGCCTCTTTGGCCCCTCCTTGGCTGCGCCCCGCCGTGCTCTGAAAAAAAAACCTAGGAGGGGCGCCCAAGGGGCTCGCATCCTCCTTGCCCATCCTCACTCCGAGTTTTGGCAGTGTACTTCTGGCGACGCCCGGGCGAAGCCCAGCCGCAGGGGTGGGCCGAGGGAAGCGCGCAGCGCGACGGGCGGAGCATTCGCCCGCGGTCCCGGACTTTGGCCAGCGCGTCGCCCCTCCGGTTCTGGCCTGCCGCGCTCCGGCGCGACTCGCTATCCGCGACGCCTGGTCGGCGGCGGCCAGCGCCCCGAGCCTTCCATCGAAGAAGACACGAGCGCTCTGAACGTAAACTTTTTGGCGCTGCGCGCGGATTTCGTGGATCCGCGCTGGGCCCCCCCCCGGGCGCGCGGAGCGCGTGCGCCAGGGGCGGCGCCAGAGGCGCCGCCAGGGGGGCGCCGCCAGGGGGGCCAAGAACTTCGCGCGGAGCGTAACAAATGGTTATGTCTATTGTTGTTTTTCGCCTTCTGCTCCCGAGCCTCTCTCGCCCCGCGGAGCGGAGCGACGCGCCGTCCGCTTGCCAGCGCGGCGTCGCTGGGGCCGCCGCGCCGCGGCGCGCGAAACTCCGCAGGGGCCCCGGCCGCAGAGGCAGCGCCCGGAGGCGCGTTGGCCTGGGCGTGGCGGCTGCCCGCGTTACGCGAGGCGGCCTCGCGAGGGCGCGCAGGCAGCCGCGCGTGCCGGGCACCGCGGGGTTCGCGGCGCGCGGCAGGCTTCGGAAAAGATTCAGCGAACACGCATGCTGCATTCATCTGTCAACGCAATGCCCCCCCCATGATCAACATGTCGGCGGTGGGTGGACCGATGGCTGCACTTTGGCCAGGTCTTCCCCGCGCGTGGCAGCTCTGAGTCTGGGGGGGCGGGGGAGTGTCCACCAATCGCTTCTCTCTGCCGCAGGTCAGTTGACCCGCAGTCGAGCCTCGGATACAGAGACCTCCTCCCGAAAAGCTGAGCCGGCGTCTCTCGACCAGCCTGCTGGCAAGTTGGCCCAGTTTCCTGTGCACGCTCGGCCCTCCAGCGTGAACTCACAGTTTGGCCCAGGCTTGTATTCAGAAGCCTCGAGGAGGCCAGCCCAAAGGAGGAGGACGAAAAGGAGGAGGAGGAGGAGGAGGAGGAGGAGGAGGAGGAGGAGGAGGAGGAAAAGGTTTTTAAGCTATATGTTTCTTGATCGCATGCTCGGCTGTCGGAGTACAAGGGTCCAGGCGCGCGCTCGGCGCGCCAGGCGGCCCTGGGGGCGCGCATCCCGCGCGAACCGACGCCGCCCATCTCCCGCGCACCACGCCCGCGCAAGCGCCCCGCGCGCCCCCCCCGCAGCCTGCAGCCCCCAGCCCCGTTGTGCCTTCGTGCCGTGTGCTGGCCTCGCCGCTTCAACAACTCCTCGGGAGCTGCCGCGCGGAGGGTGGTGACCAGGGGGAGGGGGGGGGACATCGGGGCGGGGGCAATGGTGTGTATCCCCAGATCTTGTTATTCCCCTTCTGCTCTCGATGCTTCCCCTGATGCCCCCTCGTCCGCGCACGTGCCTCGCGCCATGATTTGCGAACCCGCCCCCTGCACGCCCCCCTCTAGGACGCCCCCGATTCCAGGTCGGTGCGATCGAACCGGGTGCGACAAGAACGGGAGAGGAGACCGGCACCAACTCCTCTGCATTTTGAGCAGGACCTCGCGGTCGGCGCCTCCGTGGCTGCTGTCCGTCGGGGGCAAACGGCCGGCTGCCCCACACCGGCCCCGCCTTCGGCTTTGGACTACCACTGCTGCTCGGTATCGTGCCCATGTTTCCTGTATTTCCGTTTCGGGCGTCCAGGTGAGAGTGAGGGGGCCGAGCGGTCATTCACGGTCCCTGTCATCGAGACCAAAAATAAAACCGTAATTCTAGTGACTAGACGATGAAGACGAGGCCTCACTCAGGTCTCCGTCTCAGCACTGGGGATATTACTTTTGGGCGGTCTGGCCTGATACATCTGCACCAAAAGACTCCCTATCCCTAATGTTTTTCGCCCTCCTAACTTCGGTTTCCCCTCAAAGGGTTAGGGGCCGTTTTTCTCTGTGAATGCCCTTGGGCACGTGGCTGAAGTGGGGTTCTGTCGCCTGGATTGCTGTTGCGTTGTTGTCGTCGTGCTCACCCGCGACCCCCGGCAGCCGCCCCTGCGACCCTTTTCCGAAGGCTCGGAAGTCCCTTGGCCTTTTGGGACGTTTCCCGAGCCTTCCCTGGCGACGCAGAAAACTTTTCACAAGGCGCGAGGGTTTCTGAGAAGTCCCGCCGCCTTCTGAGAAGGCCTTCCCCTTTTCACTTTCCCCCCTCGCTCGCCACCGAATCCTGATGCGGCCGATCCGATTGGACTCCGACTCCTCGCCGTCGCGGCCCGTTTCGCTGCACGGTCGCATGTTCGGTCTGGTTCCCTGATTCGATGCTGACCGTTCTTGCCCTTCTCGCCCCACCAGCTGCTTTCAGGAGGGACAAATACAGACACAAATCATGGTCGATCCAACTTGGGAAGCTATGGGAGGCGTGGGCGGGGGGCAGACGAAACTCCAGAACACATGGGACATTCTGTGGGCTTCCTGGGCCTTGTGTCTGCCCGTCGGTGTGCCCCTGGGCCCCCGCCTGTGCTTCTCCTCGTGCCTTCCCAGACGCCTGGGAAGCCACGAGGAGCTCAACTCCGACGGGTCCACTCCGACGGTTCCCCACGACCCCCGACGTCATGATTTTTTCATGACGTCGACCCTCAGAGGTTTCGACCTATTCCCGGGGACCGGTTCTTCATCATGAGTCGTTTCTTGACAGTCCCGACGCCCGGTAAGGGCCTCCAGAAGCCGAAAATGGCGAAAAACCTCCCGTCGTGATTTTTTCACTGCTCGAGGGGGTCTGGGCCTCGTGGCTTCCCAGACGTCTGGGAGGCCACGGGGGCCCGTCGGAGGGGGCCTCCCTGCGGGGCCAGCGACGGCGCCCCCTGTACGAAGGGCTGTTCGCCCCCAAGGGGGCCCCGCCGCTGGCCCCGCAGGGAGGCCCACTCCGACGGGCCCCCTTTGCGCACTTGCGGGCTCTGCGGCCCTCGGCGGCGTGCGCTCCGTCCCTCGGCGGCGTGCGCTCCTCCTCGGCGGCGTGCGCTCCGTCCCTCGGCGGCGTGCGATCCTCCCCGGCGGCGTGCGCTCCGTCCCTCGGCGGCGTGCGCTCCTCCTCGGCGACGTGCGCTCCTCCTCGGCGGCGTGCGATCCTCCTCGGCGGCGTGCGACCCTCCGCGGCGGCGTGCGATCCTCCTCGGCGGCGTGCGATCCTCCTCGGCGGCGTGCGGTCCTCCTCGGTTTTGCCCGAACTCGCGGGCTGCATGTTCGAACTCATGGGAAGGAGACTGTATCCGTGGGGGCAACAGTACACAGTCGAGATCGTAAAGTAACCATGTGCTGCGACATCTGAGCTTCGGCGCTCCGGCGCCCCCGCCGAGGTGGAGGACCCTCCCCTCCCCTCCCCTCCCCTCTTCGCGCTGGCGGGCAGGGCACAAAGGGCGCTGGGGGGCAGGCTCCAAGACGGCCCCAAGACGGCCGAGGACCGCCCACAAAAACACCACAGGCGGCCCGTGCACTGCAGAACCACGGGGCCGTAGGGCTGGCTCGAGCGTTCGCGACCGACTCTTCGTGTTTCAGTCTCTCCGTGCTTCTGCGGGCCGCGCGGGTCCCATGCCGGGAGGGGCGGGGCGGATTCGTGCAGGGGGGCCCGCTTGGGCGTGCGAGCGGAGGCCTTCTGACTCGGGATGCGGGGCCCGCAGGCGCCACTGTGGGCATGGCTGGTGGGGCTCACCATGGTTTACACCTGTTGCTTCTACTTGTACTGGGGCGACGAATTTTTGTCGAGAGGCGGGTCGGGCTTTTTCTTGGGGCGGCCAGAGGGAGCTGGTACGGAGCCTCCAGCCGAGGGCTCTGGGGAGGCTCACGAGGACTGCTGGGCGGACTTGTCCGTCATGTCGCTGAACGTGGAGGAGTTTTTCGAGCCCTGCCTGCGGCGCCTGAAGAGGTGGCAGGGGACCTCGGGCGGCGGCAGTATCGACGACTTCGCGCGCCAGTACCCAGACGTCCTCGAGGCCGCGTTTGTGATGCGGCACGGGCCCTCTCCCGCCACGCCGGATGCGTGCGGGAACCAGAGCGCCAGGCAGTGGGGCAACGCCAGTCGTAGGAGGGCCAGTTGAGACAACGGCGGCTTTCTCTCGGCGGCGAGCGAGGGATGGCAGCGAGAAGGAGAAGGTCTGCTCAGAAGGCTCGGAACCCCCTGGGCCTTCTCAGAAGTTTTCCAAGCCTTCCCCTAAGACGCAGGAAGCTTCTCAGAAGGCGCAAGGGCTTCTGAGAAGTCCCGCCGCTTTCTGAGAAGGCCTTCCCCTTCTCACTTCCCCCCTGGCTCGCCGCCGAGCCTCGCCCCCACACGCGCTCCAGAGTCGGTCCCCAGACCCCTCCCCGGGCCCATCCGGACCCGTCTCCCGAGGCACGCGGCCGGCTCCGTGGCGACGAGGCGCGCCTCCAGGAGAGCGCCTTTTTACATCCCCCTGGGCGATCACGGGCGCTCTGGCGCTCCAGGGGGGGGGGGGGGGAGCGGGGAGGGCGTCTTTTTACACCCCCCTGTGCGATCACGGGCGCTCCGGGGAGGGGCGGGGAGAGCGCCTCTTTACACCCCCCTGGGCGGTCACGGGCTCTCCCAGGGTTTGGAGGGGGGGGAGCGGGGAGAGCGACTTTTTTTACATCCCCCCTAGGCGACCACGGGCGCTCCCGGGGGTTGGGGGGGCGGGGAGAGCGACTTTTTTATATCCCCCTGGGCGATCACGGGCGCTTCGGGGGGGGGGGGGGGAGCGGGGAGAGCGTCTTTTTATATCCCCCTGGGCGATCACGGGGGCTCCGGGGGGGGGGCGGGGAGGAGGACGGTTCGCGCGGGTGCCGTCTGGGCATGCTTCGGACGAGCCGTGGCGTGCCCTGGCTGGGCAGGGGGGGGTCGGCCGGGGCCCGGGGGCGGCCGGGGCCAGTCACGATCGCCACCGCGAAGAGCAGAGCACCGCTCTCTCCAGGAGGCCAGCACAGAGAGGGAGCACGCCAGAGGGGGGGCCGCCCTCGGCTCGGCGCGGCCCTCCTGCGAGCCGTCGCGGCCGTGCGCGAGCTGATCCTGCGCGCTGCCGCGGACGTCGTGCTGCTGCAGGAGCACGCCCTGACCCGCTCCGCGGTCGTGCCGCGGGGCTACCGGCTGGCGGTCGTGGCCGACACCGGGGAGCCGGGGTGGAAGGACGTGCGCCTGGCCAACGCCGTGCTGGTGCGGGAGGGCCTCGACGTGCTGGGGTCGTTCGCCATCTCGGGGGGCGTCGGCCGATCGCTCGAGGAGGAGAGCAAGTCCTGGAGAGCCCTCGTCGCCGCGGTCGAAGTCTCCTCATGGTCAGAACGCACCCTGGGGGATCATCAAGCATGATGCGATCCCCCAGCGCTACGAACACAACGGCTTCGTGGCCAAAACTTTGGTAGGCCATCGGTTTTCAGGGTGATCCCCAAACGTGTGGGTGGTTTCGTCTGAGACATCTGCAATGCAGACCCCCTGTCCCTACTGCAGTTGACCCTCCATACAAGCGGTATATCGGTACCTCCTTGTCCCCCCAGGCTCGCAGGCCTGGAGGTTGACACTAACACCATGATCGGCGATGTGCCTCCACCGAGGGAAGACGATCCCGGTCTCGGTGATGGTGGTCAGATTCTGGCTATCAAGGTGACCGACATATTACCTCCAACACCGAAATTTAGGATCATCTTCCCCATGTGGAGGCACCCCCCTGTGCTGGTGTTGGTGCCAAGTTCCAGGCCTCCAACAAGCCACCTCACGGATCTCGGCCGGGCCCCCTACTGGGCCCAGGGCGGGTGCGCCCGGCCGCCCGGCTCGACCGGGCCCAGGGAGGGCTCCACACCGCTGCTGGGCCCAGGGCCGGCCAGGCCAGGGCCGGTGATCCGCCAGCTGGGCCCAGGGCGGGTGCGCCCGGCCGCCCGGCTCGACCGGGCCCAGGGAGGGCTCCACACCGCTGCTGGGCCCAGGGCCGGCCAGGCCAGGGCAGGTGATCCGTCAATGGATTGCTCCTGGGCCTAAGGGGAGGGTGGCGGGGTATAAGTCATTACTGAGAGCTAGGCCTCCCAGGTGGGGTCCGAGCAGACGGGGTCGGAGGATCGCGCCGCATCGCTGGTGCATTACCGATGCGGCTCGATGTGGAGCTCGAATTGCTCCATGCCAACGGTGCCAAGGCATAGCCGACGTCGCCGATGCATCGCCGATGCGGCGCGACCCTCCGACCCCATCTGCTCGGACCCCATCTGGGAGGCCTCTTTGGAGAGCCAGCGGCTTTATCGCCGCCGCCCTCCCTGCAGGTATATGCAGAGTTCGTCGAGGAGGAGGAGGAGGAGGAGGAGGAGGAGGAGGAGGAGGAGGACGAGGAGGAGGCAGAGGGAGGAGGAGGAGGAGGAGGAGGAGAAAGAGGAGGAGGAGGAGGAGGAGGAGGAGGAGGAGGAGGGCGTCTGTGTCTGTGTCTGTTTCCTCGTGGCGCATAGGCGAGGGGGTCGGCTGGCGCCCCCCGAGCGTCGGCATCGGCCAGGGCGCCCCTGTGCCTCGCTCCGCCGCGTGCGCGCTGGTGCGGGGCCTCGGGGGGCAGGCGCCCCGGCGCTCGGGCTTCTCCTTCTGCGCGTGCTCGGTGCACCTGTCGGGCGGCCGCTTCGACGACCAGGCGTGGGAGAGCATCACCTCGGTGCGGGCGGCGCAGCTGCGCACGGTCGCGGGCCCAGCCTGGCGTCAGAAGCTCAGCTGCCCCGATGCGCCCGCTTTGACACGCAGCACGTCCCGTGTGCAGGGCGTCCGTGTCGATGCGTTGCGTGTTGGCTCCACGTGTTGGCCCACGTGTTGGCGAGCGTGTCGCTTCACTTCAAGCCCACGTTTCAGCCTGCGTGTTGAGCTCCGTATCCATACGCTGCGTGTTGCGTGTTGCGTGTCGGGGCAGCTGAGGTCAAACGCGCTGGGGGCGTTCTCGTTTTGTCGTTTTCTTGTGGGTATTGGGCTGCCCCGAGCGGAGCAACACACGGCAGCCCCCAAAAACCGAGAGGCACCGGCAGCACAGGCCGGAGCCGCACCAGAGACGGCGCGAACGAGAGCCCCCCAGCGGAACGGCAACATACCTCCCAGCGGAACAAAACACACGTCGAGCTCGAGCACGGAGCCAAAGCACCCCCAGCATTCTCAGCCTCATCCGAGGTCGTGGACGCGGCGAGCGGCATGCAGGTCCCAGGCGCGGCGGGCCCCGCGGAGCCGGAGGCTGCCGCTGCGTGGCAGGCGCCGCTGATCCTCGGAGGGGACTTCAACGCCCAGCTCTCGCCCCAGGTGGCCCGGGACACCCTCGAGAGCCACCCCGTGTTCGCCCGCGCGCGGGCCGAAGGCCGCGACGCCGACTTCCTGGAGTACATGTCGAACGGGCACCGCTTTCTGCACGACCGCGGCTTCCGGGCGGCGTACTACCCGGCCGCCCCCGCGGCGGACAGTTTCGGGGAGTTTGTCAGGGGTGCGCCGCGCGTCAACGCGACGAGCGTCTTCGGCGGGGTGGTCGATTGGATCTACCTCCCCGCCAGCATTGCGAGCGCCCGCCGGCCATCGGCCGTGAGCATCATCGATGCCATCGGCACGGGCGTCTCGGACCACCAGGCCGTCCGCGCCTCGCTGCACATGCCCTGCGCGCCTCTCGTGGGGGGGGAGCCCGAGCCCAGCAGCTCCCAGGTGAGCTTCTACGAGGGACTCGGGACGTCCGTGCCCACAATGGTTGCGCACTGGGTGCTGTATCCGATACAGGTGAGGCAGACGAGGGAGGTGGCTGGGAGCGGTGCCGCGCATCACGAAGCCGGAATGCGCTCCAAGCTGCTTGCCACCTTTCGGAGCGTCCTCTTCCACGACCAGCCTGGCCGTGTGATGTCTACGTTTGCCGTGGGATTTTCGACATTTACATTCTGGTTTACTTTTTATCTCAGGCTCCTGCGGAGGGAGACCGCCGCCTGGCCATTCGTTCGGCCAACGCGTGGCCAAATTAGTAACTAGCCGGGGTACCCCCCTGGCATTCGTGGAAGCCATTTAGGGATCATAGGTTTTACGTACATGTCTCCAACTCGGCTCTGTCGAACATATTCTTATTTGATGTTGAAGGGGCTCAGGCTCGGCCTATGCCGCTCAGCGTTCCTCGGGTTCCCTGGTCTTGGTTCCGTGGTTCCCCTGGTCTTGGTTCCTTGCTGCCTTCCCTGGGTTTCTTGGTCGTGATTCCTTCGTTGATTGGTCTTGGTTTCTTCATTATTTGGGCTTGGGTCCTTGTGTCCTTGGTCTTGGTTTCTTGGTTTCTTTGTTCTGCTTCCGCGCTGCCTCGCCACACAATGCCAAGCAATGCCAACCAATGCGACGCGACGCCAACCAAAGCCAGGCAATGCCACGCAATGCCAAGCAATGCCAAACAATGTCGAGCAATGCGCAGTGCCAAGCAATTTCACGCAATGTCACGCAACGCCACGCAATATGCCAAGCAATATGCCACGCAATATGCCAAGCAACGTGCCAAGCAAGGTCAAGCGCTGACAGTCAATGCTTCAATGTCATAGGAAGCTCTCCACTAATCGGGGTCGCGGCGGTGTTATCATCTGTTTGAACTTCTTGGGAGACAGGGTTCGACAGACAAGATAGCTGAGACAGGACGAGGGGAGGAAGACGGTAGAGACAGCAAGACGGCAGTCCAACCCCCAGATCGCTGCTCTTTGCCTCCGGAAGGGGCCCGCATACTTCGTCTCCGGGCACGTGATTGGTGGGACAGTCTGTGCAAGCGTGGTAAACGTTATCGTGACGACCCCATTTTGGCTCTTGATTGTGCGGATGCAGGTCGACACTTCACCAACACCGAGATCGTGGATTGACCATGGGTACCAGGTTTGGTTAGAAGACGGTGTTCTGGGCTTTTTCACGGGTGTGGTGCCGAATTTGATCATGATAATGTACCCTCTCCTGCAATCCCAAATCTACAAAAGGCTCGTCGACTCGCTGGTTTGGGCTTTCCACTTCGAGAGTGACGTAGATATGCATTCCAGTGTCATTAGTATTGCTCCTATTTTAGGGGCCCTCGCCACCCTCGCATCCACTCTGATTACATATCCTATGCAGTATGGCCGGTTACGCTGGCAGAGTCGCTTGCCTTTCTTCCCACCTCGAATGAATAAGGACGTCGTGTCAATTGTTGTTGCGATTTACGCTGGTCTGAGATGGAAGCTGGCCAACTCGATGCTGACGGCTGCCTTCATCTTCGCCTTCAAGGAGCAGTTCTTCGCCTGGGTTCTGGACATGTGAGACGCGCCTCCGAGCTCGTAACCACACGGACCGAATTCTGAATGCTCCATTTCAGACCTTCCCTCATGAATGGGGACCAATGCATTTTGCGGATGATTTCAATATATGTATACCCGGTGGACGAGCGGGGGGCATTTGGCAAGGGGGTGGTCGGGGGCGGCCAAGAGGGGGGCGATGGCTAAGGGGGAGTTGGATATCATGGCGTGGGCCATGCTGTTCCCCAGATCTCATGGGGCGCCTCTTCTTGTTTGATGACGTCCCTGGCCCTCCCACCCCTGGGCCGCGCACATGCCGCCGGCCATTATTCTTGCGCGCCCCCCCCCCCCCCCCCATCTTGGACTAGGGGCACGAAAAGTGACGTAGATATAACAACTCTGAGGTCCGCGCGGATTTCTTGGATCCGCGCTGGACCCCCCTCCCTGGCGCGCGGAGCGCGCCAGGGGCGGCGCCGGAGGCGCCGCCGGGGGGCCCCAGCGCCGATGCGAGAAATCCGCGCGGACCTCAGAGTTTCTATGTCTATGTCATTGTCTGGTCCCCTATGGACGCCCCCCTCTCGGCCGCCCCCGAAAGGGGGGGGGGGTCTGCGACGTCTGCTACATGCCAGCCGGAGGCGGCCTCGCCGCTGCGGGGCGAGGCCCGCGGCGCGCGTGCGCCGCGGGCGCCCGCATGGCCCATGGCCTGGCCCGCCGGCCGCGGCAGGGGCGTAACGGCCCATAGGGCGTGCACGCGGGGGGGGAAAGGCACCACCGAAGGCTCCCAGGGGCTTAGTGTTAAGTCGGGCCTGCCCCCCTACAGGGGGATTTTCGACGAAAAATAGAAGATACCCCAAAAATAATAGAACAAAAAATCAAACATAGTCAGGGGACAATTTTTTGTGAGTATTTGTTGTTACCTTTTTGGTGTATTTTTGGGGTATCCTTTTTTTGTCGAAAATCCCCCTGTAGGGGGACACGCCCGACATAAGCTTAGTGGGCCCCGGAAACGGCAGGGCCGTTTTTCACCGTTTCCGAAGAAGTGCCCCTTGAAAATGGAAGCGGCAAGGCAACGGCGACCGGAGACGGCAACAAGAAGGGCTCCAGGATTGGAACCGGAGCGGGGAACCTGTAAAAGAACGGCGACGGAACCAGTAAAAAAACGGCGTCGGAACCGGCAAAAAAGCGGCAAAACGGAACCGGTAAAAAAACGGCCCTGTCGTTTCCAGGGTCCACGAATTGAAAGGCACTACTCGGAGGTTGATAGACCTCCTACCCTGACACGTCGATGAGCGAATTGGCCGTTTTCGGCTCGCGAGAGGGCTTCGCGGCCGTGACTTTTGAGGGTCCGGTCGTAGGCCGTTTTCACTAAAAAAGGTGGTTTGCTACAGGGAGGCTTGTCCACCGCCGCACCACCGAAGACGCCCAGGGGCACACACACAAAGAACTGGATACGCATTACAAATCCCAGGGTTCCCAAAAAGCCTTTTCCAAGATCTTCGGGGTGCTCGTCTTCGCCCCCACTTTCCCAGATGTTCCCATATATTTTCTGGGGAATCGGCGCTTCGTGGTGCCCGTGTGCTGTTTTTTCCCTCTCCCGCGAAAGCTGCACGTGTTCAGCCCAAGGAGGGCCTCTCCGACCGCCCCACAATATGTCTTGACGCGAGGCTCTCCCCGTCGCACGCTCGCGATGCCCCCCCCCCCCCCCAGTGGCTGTTCGAACCCTTCTTGCTGGGCTTGTTTTCCACCACCACCACCATGAGCTGGAGGGGGGCAAGGAGGTGGAGAATGAGGAGGAGGAGGAGGAGGAGGAGGAGGAGGAGGAGGAGGAGGAGGAAGAAGAAGACGAGGGGGAGTCGGTCCAACTTCTGGAGGAGGTGGTGGTGGTGGTGGTGGAAAGCAGGCCCATCACTTCCTGCCTCCGCCGATGTCCGCCCCGCCCGTCCGACCCGCTCTTCGCGCTCCCAGGCATCCAACGCATGGACAAACTCCCGACGGAGGTTGTTTTTTTTGTTGCAGCTGTCCGCCTCGCGGGGCCTTCGCCGGGCCCGCGGCCCCGTCCCGGGCGTCGGGGTGGGTGGGAGTGGCCGGCAGCACCACCACCGCTCATGCGCCTGGCGCGGAGCGCGCGCGGCCGAGCAGGGGGAGAAACCAGGGCGGCGAGAGGGTGGTGCCGAGGACGTGCCGAGGACGTGCCGAGGAGAGGGTGGTGCACGACGGAGGTTTTTCATAGTTTTCGGCCTCCCGGGGCCCTCGCCGGGCCCGGGGACCGTCCGAAAACGACTCTCCCGGGGTCCAGACCTCTGGGGGGCGACGTCGCGAAAACAAATCACGACGTCGGAAGTCTGGGTGGGTGAGGGTGACGAGACGGAGGAGATGAGTGTGAGGATGATGGAGATGCCGCGGCCGAGCAGGGCGAGGACGAGGGTGGAGAAGGAGGCCTGGAAGGAGCTCAGAGAGGAAGGGGATATGGGAGAATACGCACCGCAGAGGAGAAGGATGGCGAGGAGGATCGGGAGGAGGGAGAGCAAACTGGCGAGAAACCTCTTCGGGGAGCCAGGAAATTTACGAGGAGCCTATGGCTGCTGCTGCTG
Source organism: Prorocentrum cordatum (assembly GCA_963575745.1). NCBI lineage: Eukaryota > Dinophyceae > Prorocentrales > Prorocentraceae > Prorocentrum > Prorocentrum cordatum. Next base: position 83,664 of record CAUYUJ010001551.1, on the reverse strand, counting down.
CTGCTGCTGCTGCTGCTGCTGCTGCATTGGGCCAAGCTCCCTCGGAAGCCGTGGGGCACCTTCGACGAGCTGCCTCCAAGAGGCGTTGGGCACAGGACCGCTTCGATCTGGGCCGGGCGCGCGTCACTCCGCTGCCCAGCACGCACCCGTACTTCCAGCGTGAAGTCGGGCCTGTCCCTCTACAGGAGGAGCAGCCAAACATAGCAAGAAACTCGTCTGGGGACGATGTTTGTGGCAGTTGACGATGTTTTTGGCAGTTTGTTTGTGGTTTTATGCACGTGCTTCACTCTTCCCTCGAAATCCGCCTGGACGAGGACATGCCACGACCTGACCGTACTTCCAGCGCCGCGGACCAGCACACATGACGACGCGTGGGGGCAGAAGCCGGGCCCCGGTGCCGTCGAGCACCAGCCCCGACGCTCTCCAGACTGGCCACCAGGGGTGGGCCGAGGTCCACAGCTCGGGGGCCGGCGCTGCGGAGAGCAGCTCCACAGCGTTGGAAGTCTGGTGCGGGGCGCCGCGGGGAGGCCCTCGCCTTGAAGGGATCGAGGGGTTGTCCTCGACGACGACGACGACGACGGCGACGGCGACGACGACGACGACGAGACGACGACGACGGCGACGACGGCGACGACGACGACGACGACGACGACGACGACGGCGACGGCGACGGCGACGACGACGACGACGACGACGACGGCGACGTCGATGGCGACGACTTGCCCGACGGAGGCCATGCCGGCGGAAGGCGGCGGAAGCAGAGCGCGAGGCCCTCCGCCTGCGGACGCCGGCGGGAGGCCGGGGCTCGCCGGCGGGCGTCGTGAGTGCCCCCCCCTCCCCCGCCTTGCAGGGGGTGGAGGCGTGCTGCTTCGGCGGCGAGCTCCTCCTCCTCCTCCTCCTCCTTCTCCTCCTCCTCCTCCTCCTTCTCCTCCTCCTCCTCCTCCTCCTCCTCCTCCTCCTCCCTCCTCCTCCTCCTCCTCCTCCTCCTCCTCCTCTCCTCCTCCTCCTCCTCCTCCTCCTCCTCCTCCTCCTCCCCCCGAGGTGGCCCCAGGACTTCCAAGGAGGCCGCCACGGCCTCCAGAGCACCCCTCACGGGCCCCAGGGGCTCCAGAGTGGAGCCCGAAGCTGGGGGAACCTCGGGCCAGGGGCATTTCAGGCGGCGCGCCCGGGGGGGGGGGGAAGTGAGACGGGGCGGCCTTCGCAGAAGGCTCGTAAGTCCCCCAGCCTCCCGAGAAGTTTCCAAAGCCTCCCACGAAGGCGGCACAGGACATTTCTTAAGAGGGCGCGAGGGCTTCTTAGAAGTGCCGCCGCCTTCTCAGACGGCCTTCTCCTTCTCCCTTCCCGCCCTCGCCCGCCGCCGATTGCTGAATGCAGGGCTTTGGAGCGGGCCGCGTGAGTGCGCTCTGGAACCGAGGTGTGTTGACGGGACGTGCGGTCGACGAGAAGGGGAGCGGCGGGCTGGGGGCGCTCGAGCTGCTTGCCGCACCAGCCCAGGCAACATCAGCTTCCCCTCCGACGGCGAGCACACTCCTGCTGGTGTGCTCGGCGGGGGCCTGGCTGGGGAGGACTTCGTGTTAGGCGCACGGGAGGGGGCATGTGATCGTCTTTCGGAGCCGTGGTCACCCTCTCGTTTTTGTTGTGCTTGTTTTCTGCTGCCCCACAGAACCTCCAACCCAAATAACACGATGGAGGCGTGGCCTCACTTAGATCCCCGTCTTCGCATTAGGGAAAATACTTCCGAACGGTTTGCTCTGATATATCAGCTGAAAGACCCTCTGTCCCTAATGTTCTTGGCCCTCCAAACTTAGGCTCCCCTTTCAAAGGGTTAGGTGTGCCTGTATGCTTTCCATTGTTGTTGTTGTTGTTGCTGTTACTGCTGCTGCTGCTGTTGATGTTGAGCTTTCGCTTCTGCAGTTTAATATTTGTTGACCCCCCCGCAGCGCAAATGGTATTTTTCCGATCGAAGTGCCCCTCCCGGAGATCGTACCCGGTTTTTTTTCCGGCAAAGTCTTGAGGGTCAAGCTGGCCCCTGGCCCCCGAGTTACAACAACAACGGCTCCCGCCGGATACTTCGCAATGTGTTGAGAAATCGTGCTCTCGCGCGGGACTTCCATACAATTAATGCAGGAATCGTACTCTCGCGTGGGACTCCCTCGCAACTTATTCAATCGCTGCCCTGTCGACGCTCAGAAATCACGCTCTCGCTTTAGATTTTCCCGCGATTCACTGGGAATCGCACTATCGCTCGAGACTTCCTCGCAATTCATGCAGTTCTCACGCTTCAGCGACCCGCCTGCTCGACCTGGCCCCTTGGGCCCGCCTTCCCGACCCGCCCGTTAGGGTGTTCTCGCCTGGTCAGCCCGTCTGGTTCTGCCAGGTGTTTTCTATTCCGAGCCCCCCTCCTGCTAATCCCGTGCTCCATCCTTCCCCCCCCTTCCATCCGTCCTCTCTTTTCTTGTTTTGGGTATTGCACTAATCACACGCGGCATGTAAGGAAGATATGCCCCCATAGGGGGTACGATCGCAGACGAAGAGGGCGGGTATCGAGGGCTTGGGATATACGTTTCGGATGGCACGCGTGCAAGTAAGAACGATCAATCTTAAACTGCTTGCTGCTGTTGCTGCGGTTGAAGATTATGAGGCTGTTTTTTGTTTTCCATTGTTGTGGTTGTTGCTGCTAGTGTTCTTGTTGTTGCTATTGGTGTTGTTGTTGCTGTTATGGTTGTTATTGTTATTGTTATTGTTATTGTTATTGATGTTGTTGTTGTTGTTGTTGTTGGTGGTGGTGGTGGTGTTGTTGTTGTTGTTGCTGCTATTATTTAATGGCTTCGCTCATTCCGCCAGCCCTGGAGCCCTCTTTAGGGCCTCTTGGGGACCTCTTGGGGACCTCTTGGGAGTCTCTGGGGGCTCCTTGGCGGCGTCTTTGGAGCCCCCAGGGCCTCTTGGGGGCTCTTGGGGGCTTCTTGGGGCGGGAGGGGGGGTAGTCGATTGCGGCTCCCCCCTCGGAGGCCACGATCCTCGTGAGGGGTGTCGAAAAATTGCCCGGTCCGGCATCTCTGACCCGACCCTCCCGGGAATCGCGCTTTTGCGTGTGACCTCCTCCCAATCTGTTCAGTCGCCGCGCCCTCGACATTCAGGACTCACGCTCTCACTGTGTGTTTCCTCACGATTTACTTCAGAATCGCGCTATCGCTCGAGACCTCCTCGCGATTGATGCAGGACGCACGGTTCAGCCACCCGCCTGCCCCATGTGCCTTCCTGCTGTCCGTCCTCTCTTCTTCTGCCTTAGGGGCTGCCCGAAATACATGCTGCAGGTAAGAAAGATATACCCCCAAGTGGGTACGATCGAAGACGAAGAGGGCGAATTTCGAGGGTTTGGTGTATACGTGTTGAACGGCACGCGAGGGGATAAGAGCGAGCAGTCTTAAAATGCTTGTTTGTTTGTTATTGTTGTTGTTGGCATTGTTGTTTCCGCCTTAACTCTTCCTTTTTCCAGTATTTAGCTGGTACTCCGTCGTGCGAGCTGCCTGGTCCTTCCACCCTCCCCTTCTTGTCCGCTTCCTCCCCTCCCCCGCGCATTTGTACAGGCGCCTTACGGCCAGGTCTCCTGTGTCGCACACCCCGCGGCTACGTATTCGCCGCTGTCGCTCCCCTCGTCTTTCGACTCCGCTTCCCTCCTCCCGCGCTCTCTCCGCCTCATTACCGTTGCTCGGGAAGCTGTCGCAGCAAGCGCCCACCATTGCTCGGCAAGCTGGCGCAACAACCACTGCCGCGATCCAGGATGGCTTGTAGAGGTGAGTTGCCTGGGTCGGAGTTGCGGAGGACTGTCTTTCGCTGTGGCCGCCCCCAGCCAAGTAGGCGGGTCTGCCAATTTGGGTTGACGTTGGGCGCAGGGTTATGATCAGTAAGGGGGGGTTGAGAAGGGGAGGAGGACGAGGAGGAGGAGGACTGCACAAGCAGCCGTTAAAGGAAAGATGACGAGGGTGGTAGGAATCGATGGATGGATGGACGGAGGGATGGAGAAGGAGCAGGAAAGGGGGAGAAGAAGAGGGAGGCACAGGAGGAGAGGACGGCGGAGGGGGATGACCATGAGAAGCAAGGACACCTTTGGGGGGAAAGGGGACGGCCGCGGACGGTCAGGAAGTCAACGAGGGAATGATGGTGAGGATAAACGATGAAGTATGCGGAGGACAATGATGATAATACCAAATGGTATGGGAGGGTTCGAGGGGTGAGGAAGGCTGAGCGGGGGGTGGGCTGGGGGGTTGAGATACGGATGAATTTGTGCGGGAAGAGCAGCGTCCCAAGGGAGCACGGCCAGTGATAGGGAAGATAGGTACATGACAATAGCAGGGACGCAGCTATTTGTGAGGATGATGATGAAGCGACAGCGGATGTCAAGGAGGAGTAGGACAATGAAGACGAGGAGCATGAAGAGGCGGATGAGGAGAAGGGGGTTGGACGATGACGATGACGAGGATGATTCACATGATTAGGCCGATGATGGATATGCTGATGACGGTGACGATGCTCATGATGATGATGCTGATGCTGATGATGATGATGATGATGATGATGATGATGATGATGGTGATGCTGATGATGCTGATGCTGATGATGATGCAGATGATGATGATGCTGATGATGATGGTGATGATGATGATGATGCAGGCGATGCTGATGATGCTGATGATGCTCATGATGATGACGATGATGCTGAGTCTGATGATTGTGATGCTGATGATGATGACGTTAATGATGCGTATGATGATTATGATGCGGATGGTAACGTTGGCGACGTCGATGACGATGACGAGGCTGATGATGCTGTTGCTGATGATGATGATGCTACTGCTGATGTTGTTAATGCTGACGACGATGATGGCGCTGATGATGATGATTGTGCTGATGATGATGCTGATGATGATGATGATGATGATGACGATGATGATGATACTGGCACTGCTGCTGATGATAATGCTGATGAGAATGCGGATGCTTATGGTGCTGCTTCTGACGATGCTGCTGCTGATGATGATGATGCTGGTGCTGTCGAGGGGGATGATGATGATAATTATAATAAGGATGGGGATGGGGATGGTGAGCATGATAGTGAGGATGACGATGTGGATGCTGATGATGCTGATTCCAATGATGCTGATGATGCTGATGATGGTGGTGGTGTTGGTGATTGTGATTATGATAATGCTGATGGTGATGGTGGTGGTCGTGGTGGTGATGACGATTCGGCATGATTACGATGGTGACGATGCTGTTGCTGCTGATTATGATGATGCTACTGCTGACGCTGATGATGATGGTAAGGCTGCTGCTTGTGATGATTATGATGCTGACGCTGATGATTATGCTGATGCTGATGCTAATGATGATGCTGATGATGATGCCGATGGCGATCATGTTCATTCTGATGAAGTGATGAAGATGATGAGGATGATGACGATGCTGCTAATGATGGTGGTGATGATGTTGAAGGTGGTGATGATGGTGATGACGATGATGATGCTGATGATGCTGATGCTCAGGCTGGTGATGATGCTGATTATGATGAGGATGATGGTGAAGATAATGGAAATGATACTGATGGTGATTATGATGGTGGTGGTGATGATGAGGAGGAGGAGTAGGAGGAGGACGGTGATAATTATGTTGGGGCTGCTGCTTAGGCTGAGGAGGACGAGGAGGAGTTGGAGTTGGAGTTGGAGGAGGAGGAGGAGGAGGCAGAGGAGAAGGAGGAGGAGGATGTGGAGGAGGAGGAGGGGGAGGAGGCAGAGGAGGAGGAGGAGGAGGAGGAGGAGGAAGAGGGAAGGAGGAGGATGAGGAGGAGACGGAGGAGGAGGAGGAGGAGCAGGAGGAGCAGGAGGAGGATGATGATGATGATGGTGATGATGATGATGATGATGATGATGATGATGATGATGATGATGATGATGATGATGATGATGATGATGATGATGATGATGATGATGACGAAGACAAGGCAACGGAGTCGTAGAACATCGGCCAAGGTAACACGGCTGTGTGCCAGGTCCGACGCCCCTCCCCTGTGGCTAATGCGCCAGCCACTGCTCGACCCTCCCCTACCCTTCTCCTGTTCTGCCTTCCCCTTCCACATTCCTCCATCCCTGTTCTCTCCCTCCTCCTGTCCCTCCTCCCCCCCCATCCCTCCCAGCTTCGGCCCTCCCTCCCTCCCCCTTCCCTGCCTCCTCCTTCCTCCCTCCTCCCCCCCCCCCCCGTCCCTGCTCTTCTGCCCCCTCCTGCCCCTCCCCCTCCCCCCCAGGCGTCCACGCCTCTGCGCTCACCCCGGGCCAGTACTACAAGGTCTGCGTCGACGTGGACGGCGCGGGCGCCGGCAGCGCCTTCGAGGAGCCCAGCGCGCCGCGCCCGCCTGCTCCGCTGCTCCCCGGCTCACCTCACAAGACATCAATGTGGAGGACGGGGGAAGGACGAAGGAAGGGAGTGAGGAGGAGAAGGAGGAGCGGGTGGAGGAGGAGAAGGAGGAGCGGGTGGAGGAGGAGGAGGAGGAGGAGGACAAGGAAGAGGAGGAGGAGGAGGAGGAGGAGGAGGAGGAGGAGGAGGAGGAGGAGGAGGAGGAGGAGGAGGAGGAGGAGGAGGAGGAGCGAGGAGGAGGAGGAGGAGGAGGAGGGAGGGAGGGAGGGAAGGGAGGGAGGGAGGGAGGGAGGAGGGAGGGAGGGAGGGCGGGAGAGAGGGCGGGAGAGAGGGAGGGAGGGAGGGAGGGAGGGAGGAGGGAGGAGGGAGAAGAGAGGAGGGGGATGATGATGCTGCTGCTGCTGATGCTGATGATGTTGCTGACGATGATGCCGATGATGATTATGATGATGATGATGCCGATGATGCTGATGCTGATGCTGATGATGCTGATGATGCTGATGATGAGGATGGGGGTGAGGATAATAATGCGGATGCGGATGAGGATAAGGATACTGATGATGATGATGAGGATGATGAGGATGAGGCGGATGAGGAGAAGGGGGTTTGGACGATGACGAGGACGATGATTATGCACATGATTAGGCCGATGATGGATATGCTGATGGTGACGATGCTGATGATGATTATGATGATGATGCCGATGATGCTGATGCTGATGCTGATGATGCTGATGATGCTCATGATGAGGATGAGGTTGAGGATGATAAAGCGGATGAGGATGATGATAAGGATACTGATTATGATGATGATGTTGATGATGATGATGATGATGAGGATGAGGATGATGATGAGGATGATGGGGATAATGAGGATGACGAGGATGATGAGGATGATGTTCTGGAGAAGTGGTCACAGCGGGTGGCCTGCATGGGATATGTGGTGGGGTACGGTCGGAAAATTTTGGATCGTGTGTCGCTCTGTCGGTTCTGGCCCACCGTGCTTCGGCGCGACACGTTATCCGCTTCCCGGTCCCGAGGCGTCAATTGTGTCAAGCTTTTGCTGACCTCCCGCCCCGCGGAGCGGAGCGACACGCAAGCCGCTCGCAGGGCACGGGGAGTCGCCAGGGCCGCTGCGGCGACATGCTAAGCAAAACAGCTCGCGACCGCAGTGGGTGGGCGAGGGTCCGCTTCCTCGCTATGTAACTTTGCTTTGATGGGTTCACGCGCGCAACAGTTGTGAAGTCACTGTCCTGGCTGCAGTGTCTGTTGCAGTGGAGTTCCTCTTGCTGCCCCTTGCGCACCAGAGCGGTGCGCGGAGCATGCGGGGTGGCAGCTGACTGGTCGTGCCCTGCCAGCCTCCCAGGATCGCGGGTGTTGTGTTCCTCCTGCTTTTTTTGTGTGTTTTTTTTGGCGCGCCGAGAAGCCAGACGAGCTCGTATGTCATCGGCCTCGGAGAACCACCCTGACCCACAGCTCGCCCTCCGGCCCATTCGGTCACGCGAAAGCGTGGGGGGGGAACGGGATGGCAGAGGTGTCCCCACCAGCGGGTTCTCGGGAGTGCTTGGGCTGGCTGGCCCAGGCCGATGTATTGATTCAGCGGGCTCTATACAACGGCCCAGGAACGGCAGGTGCGAGGAGTGACGAGGTACGGTCGGGAAACTTGGGATAGCGCGTCGCTCCGCCGCTTCTGGTCCACCGCGCCTCGTTGCGACACGTTGTCCATTTCACGGTCCCGAAGCAACAGCATCCCGAGCTTTTCCGAGCCTCCTGCCCCGCGGAGCGGAGCGACACGCCATCTGCTTGCAAGGCACCGCGTGTTGCCGTGGCCGCCGACGCGACACGCCAAGCAAGAACTCTCGGTCGCAGGCAGGATGAGAGAGAGGAGGGAAGAGGTTCATTTCAGCGGACAGGGAGAGGGAACCGAGACGAGCGAAAAGGTCGGCGGAATGTGAGGGGAAGAGCAGGACACGGACACGGTAGGATGGGTGGCTTCGAGGCGGAGGATGAGGCGGGAGAGGGATAATGGCGGGAGGGGATGGACAAGTGTGGGGAGATGAGGATGATGGATGGAGGAGGGCGGGTCGGGGGGGGGGTAAGGGAGGAACAGGAGGGAGGGGAGCGGAGGGGAATGGGAAGGATGGAGGAGCGACTAGGGATGAGTGAGGGAGGTGGAGGGAGGGAGGCAAGGTGAAGGAGGGGGGCTCAGTAGGAAGGAGGAGGGAGAGATAGGTTTGATGGAAAAGGAGGGAACAGGGGTGCGATGGGATGGATGCAGGGTGCGGTGAAGAGGAAACAGAGAGGACGAGGAGGAGGAGGAGGAGGAGGAGGAGGAGGAGGAGGAGGAGGGGGAGGAGAAAAGAGGAGGAGGAGGAGGCGCGAGGAGAGCGGAGGACGAGGAAGAGAGGAGGAGGAGGAGGAGAGAGGAGGAGGAGGAGGGAAAGAGGAGGCGGAGGAGGAGGAGGAGGAGGAGGAGGAGGAGGAGGAGGAGCAGCAGGAAGCAGAGGAGGAGGGGAGGGAGGAGGGTGGAGGAGGAGGAGGAGGCGGAGCTGAGTGGGGCAGGAGGAGGCGGAGGAGGAGGATGGGATGAGGATGAGGGTGAGAGGGGAGGGAGGAGGAGGAGGAGGAGGAGGAGGAGGAGGAGGAGGAGAAGGAGGATAACGGATGAGGCGGAGGCGGAGGCGGAGGCGAATCGGAGGCGGAGGAGGAGGAGAGGAGGAGGAGGAGGAGGAGGAGGAGGCGGAGGAGGAGGAGGAGGAGACGGAGGCGGAGGCGGAGGCGGAGGCGGAGGAGGAGGAGGCGGAGGAGGAGGCGGAGGAGGAGGCGGAGGCGGAGGCTGAGGCGGAGGCGGAATCGGAGGCGGAGGCGGAGGCGGATGCGGAGGCGGATGCGGAGGCGGAGGAATCGGAGGAGGAGGAACAATTAGGAGGAGGGGGAGGATGAGGATGAGAAGGAGGAGGAGGAGGCGGAGGATGATGATGATGAGGAGGAGGATGATGAAGAGGAGGAGGATGACGATACCACTATTAGTATGAAGAAGGAAAAGAAGAGGAGGAGGAGGAGCAGCAGGAGGAGGAGGAGGAGGGAAGAGGACGAATAGGTCTCAGTGGGCAGCAGCTTGGGCGGAGGGACGCTCTCGCCGGCGCCCTTTCCGAGGACACGAACCTCCGCGTCTTCACGCTGGGAGCCTCCACGGAACCGGTCGCGATGGAGGGCAGCGGGCTGAGCTGGAGCTTCCCGGTCGACGCCCGGTCGTTGGTGGCTGGCCTCGTCTACAGGATCTGCACCGACCTCGACGGGGACGCGCAGGACGCTCGGCCCGCGCCGTCGACGAACCACTCGAACGGCACTCTGCCCGCCGCGCCTGCGGCGGGCCTGTCCGCCGGCGACACGGGGCTCACGGTGTACGTCTCGGGCGTGCAGGGCCTCGGCGTGGCGGCCGTGCGCAGGGGCAGCGCCGAGGTGGTGCCGCTGTCGTGCCTGGCGGGCTGCGTGAGCGACCCGAGCATCCCCGCCTACACGGCGGTGTACCTGGCCACAGCCTGCGACAGCTCCGAGAGCGACGGCGATCACTCCGCGGACGCCAACCTGTCCACTGCGTCTGCGTTCCTGAGCGCGGCGACGGAGGCGGAGCTCGACACGAGCAACCTCACGGTCGGCTCGCACTACGTGCTGTGCGCCGACATGGACGGCGCCGGCCCGCTGGCGTTCGGCAGCACCGGGCTGCAGGTCTACGTCATCGGAGACCTAAACGTGGAGCAGGGCACGGTGTTCCGCGGGCCGCTCCAGAACTTGACCCTCACGTGCACCAGCGGGTGCTCTGGGGCGAGCACGGGGTACCTCGGGACCTCGTGCGACTCGGCGTGGACGGACGGGGTGCGTGGAGTGCGGCCTGGCCGCGCGACGGCCAGTCGCAGCTTTCAGGACGTCGGCTCGAACTCCACATGGCCGCTGACCCTGGACACCACGTACCTGGAGTCAGGCCGTTACTACCGAATATGCGTCGACTTGGACGGCCAGGCCTCGAGCCAGTCCTACGGTGACTCGTCGCTGCAGGTGTACGTGTCTCCGGTGGCTTCCCTGCAGTCGCAGTGGACTCTGCCGTCGATCGTGGCCCCGGTCGTCTTCACGTGTGCCGCATCCTGGTCCGCCGACGCGGCCCCGGCGACCAACGCCACCACTGGCTCCTCTTCCTGGTGGGGCTTCACCTTTGGCAACGGCAGCTCGAACACCTCCCTCTCTGGGCTTGCGCACAGCGTGGTGCCCTGCTCTGAGGCTCGGGGCCCCCCCCCAAAGGGGTGATGACCACAACGCGTGGTGAGTCGGTAGGGATTCGGGGTCGCCGCACGGGTTTGGGGCCTGGGTCGTTCTCCGAGACTGTCTCGGACGACTTGGGCCTCCATGGGTCCCCACGCCGTGTGGTGGCGGACAAGGTGGTGAGGTTTTTGGGGGGACTTCGAGGTCACCGCTGGGTCTGTCAGCACACGGTTCCCAGACCCACGACGTCATGATTTTTCCATGGCGTCGGCCCCGGGGTCTCGACCCATTCCCCGGGACCGGTTTTTCATCCTGAGTCGTTTTTTGGCGGTCCCGCGGCCCGGTAAGGGCCCCCAGAGGCCGAAAATGGCGACAAGCTTCCCGCCGTGATTTTTGTTACTGCTCGAGGAGGTGTGGGTTTGGGGACCCCCGAGAGGCCACCACGGCCTACCTGGCGACCTCGTGCGACGGCTCCGTCGCGGGCGGCGTCGTGCTGGCCTCCGGCGCCGCCCGCACGAGCAGCGCGCATCTCGTGGCCGCCGGGGCCTTCGTGGCGTGGCCCGGCGTCAGCCTGCTCGGGGACGGCTCCCGGGCGGCGCGCCAGAGGGGGCGGGGCTTGAAGTCGGGCGTGTCCCTCTGCGGGAGGAGGATTCTCGGAAACTGGAACATATACATTACCAGTGGCGGGCTACTTTTCAATCCCAGGACTTCTTGAGGATCGAGGACGACGCTGGGGCGGTGTGGTGTATACTTTTTCCCCCGATGTTCGGGGGAGACAGCGAAACATGTCTACACGAAGGTCCCATATAGACCAGGATCCGCTCTCCAGTGCAAATTCCAAAGCAGGGCCAGAAAGAGCGTCGGTGTATAGAGTTCGACTCCCTATACTCTTCAGAACTATTGTAGTCAAAAAATTGTCTGGGGACGATGCTTCGACTTTCCCTGGCTATTTTTGAACATTTTTGGGCTCCTTTTAGTGCGAAGGCCTGACGGCCGGTGCCGCCGACCTTGCATGGCGGCGACAACCATGACGACAACGACGAAGCTCTCGAGGGCCTCCTGGGGGTAGTTTGGGGGCCTCTTGGGAAGCTCTTGGGGGCCGCTTGGGAGCCTCGTTGGGGCCTCTTGGGGCTTTCTGGGGGTCTCTTGGGGGCCACTTGGGGCTTCTTGGGGGGCTTCTCAGGGGCCTCTGGGGGTCTCCTGGGAGCTTCTCATGCCGAGGGCTCGAAATGCCCGTTCGGGTCCCCCGTCTGGGCTCCCTCTTACAACGGTCTTGGGAGCCTCTTCGATTGTCTTGGAGGCCTCTTGGACGGTCTTGAGGCCCTCTTGGGTTGTTTTGGGGCTCTCTTGGACCCCTCTTGGGCCATCTTGGGGCAGTCCTGGGGGCCTCTTGGCCTGTCTTGGAGCGTCGGGAAACTGACAAGGCGAGGATGCCGAAATCCTTCAAAAAGCTAAGGGGAATCGATTATTATTGTTCCTTGGTGCCGCCCTCTTTGAAGTCCTCTTAGAGGCCTCTTGTGACGTTTTGGGAACCTTTTGAGCCGTCTGGAGGCTACTTTGCCGACTTGGACCGATACTTCGGCGATTCGGAGCCCTCGAGGACCGTCTTGGGGGCATCTTGGGGCATTTCTGCCGCGTCTTGGGGCTCCGAACCGCCCGGGGGGGAGTCGTATCTGACCCGCCCCGGGACTTCCCCAGGACCCCCCCCCCCGGCGGGAAGGGATCAAAGGGAAGGGGTTTCCCTTCGACTCCACTTCAACGTTGCTCAATTGTGCTGTGGCTGGCGCGCTCGACGACGACAACCACGACGACGACGACGACGACGACGACGACGACGACGACGACGAGGCAAACGCAGCAGCCCCTTCCACACGCCGACAGGGTCGGCGGGTTTTGTTCCTCCAAAATGCCCCGAGGTGCCCGACCGAAGGCCAGGCGAGGGCGGCGGCCCTCTGCCCAGATCGTCGGAGATACAGACGTTTTCTTCGGTTGCGATCGGCAGCGACCGATCGGCGCTTCCAGAAGGGTCGCGACCGATCGGTCGCGACCGATTTTGAAGCAACTCGGTCGCGACCGATGCCCAAATTTGAAGCAAGGTCGGTAGCGGCCGTTCTCGTCGGTCGCGACCAGCCGGGGTGCCCCCGGCCCAAGGTTCCCAGACCCCCTCGCGCCGTGACAGAAGTCACGACGGGCGGTTTTTCGCTGTTTTCGGCCTCGGGGGGCCCTTCCTACCGGGCCCCGGGGCCGTCAACATGTCAAAAACGACTCGGGACGAAAAAGCGGTCCGGGGAAGGGTTCCAGAACTTTGGGGGTCGACGCTGTGGAACAGTCACGGCTTCGGGGGTCTGGGTTTCCCCAGGGTTCCCGAGGAGGCCCCCGCGGCCTCCAGAGCACGCCTCCCCCGCGAGAGGCCCCTAAGGGGCACCCAGGGGCCCAAGGGTGGAGCGAAAAGCTGGGGGCACCTTCCAGGGGAGGCCAAGCGTACCCCAGAGCAGACGCACCCTGGAGAGGGTGCCTCGGGGCCCGCCCCGAGGCGCCCGGCGGCTGCGCCTTGGCGCCCGCCGTGGCCGCTGCGGCACCTCACTGGGGTGACGCCGTCCTGGGGGTGCGTTTGGGCCGTCGGCCTTCCCCGACCCTGGGCCAGGGGCACCTCCAGCAGCCTTCAGCCACGCGCAGATAGGAGGAGGAGGAGGGAGGAGGAGGAGGAGGAGGAGGAGGAGGAGGAGGAGGAGGGAGGAGGGAGGAGGCGGAGGAGGAGGAGGATGAGGAGGAGGAGGGAGGGAGGAGGAGGAGAAGAGGAGGAGGGGGAGGGGGAGGAGGGGGAGGGGGAAGGCTTCTTAGAAGCATCCCTGCTCCTGAGCAAGCGCGGGCCTTGCGTGTAGACGCAGGGCTGCAGAGGTAAGGAGGGCGCCTTCTCAGAAGCAGCCTCCTTCCAAGAAGCCTTCCCCCCTCCCCATGCCAGGGGGGGCCTTCCGGGAGGGCCGCTGCCCCCTCCCCCCGCGCATTCCCCCGCGCATTTTCCTTGGGTGGAGGGCAAAGGGTGACATCTGAAATGCCGTTTCAATGGATCTTCGAGGCCTGAGCCAATCTGCAAAAGGCGAGTCACGAGACGGATTGGTCTTTGAGGTGCAAAAACCACATGGATTTCACCCTGAGCTCTCCACCCTGAGAGAGTGCTCAGTCCCCCCCCCCGATCCCAGCCCCTCCTGCTCGCCGCGGAGGCTCGCTGGCCGCGTCCCGCGAGGTGGGCCTCTTCGAGGACCGCTGCCGCAAGCGAGCGACGCAGTAAGAGCGAATTTCGACGGTGCGGACCCTC
>CAUYUJ010001551.1:32500-69584 GCA_963575745.1 Prorocentrum cordatum | reverse complement strand
GCCCCCACTCAGCTGCGGACAAGTGTGAGTGGGTTCCGGGGCTGCCTGCCGCGGGCGTCGATCTCTGCCTGTGTTTAAGAATACAAGGTTGATGGGTCAGTCGGACGCCGCAAGTGCCGATTTGGTTGAACCAGTGAGGATGGGTCGCAGGGCGCGTCGTCGCGCGGCCGCGAGGGCGAGGGTGCACAATGGTGTCCTCCGAAGCCAGAGTAGGGCAGCCCGCCGCAGGCTTGACTCGGTGGAAGCAGTGTCGCGGGTGGTCAGCAGTGCAGGTCGTTGCGCGGTCGGGTCGCGGGTGGGTCGCGGGTGGGTGGGGGTCGGATTGCATGCGGGTCGCGGTTGGGTCGCGGCGCGAGTGGGTCGCGGGCGGGTCGCGGGCTGGTCGCGGATGGGCCGCGTGTGGGTCGCGATTCGGATGGGTCGCGGGCAGGTCGCAGGCAGGTCGCAGGTGAATCGGATCGCAGGCGTATCGTGGCGTGGGTGGGTCGCGAGGAGGGGCCTGGGCGGACGACACAGCAACAATCGTGTCAATTATGCTCCTTCTTACCCAGCTGTCTGCGGCAAGTCCCGCCACCGTGCCAGCTCAGCACCCTCGTCACTCTGGATTGGTGCCTCCCAGGAGGCCTCAAAAAGCATGGGAAGACGAGGGAGAGGTCGAGGTGTGGGTACAGTGCCTTTTTTAATACATGCTCCGCGTGCGCTTCAGTTATTAAACATGCAGGGATCTAGTATTAAGAACATAGATGAGTTCATGCATACATTATTCATTCACTAATACTTTAAAACATTAAAAACATTATTTTTAGAAAACATCCCATGTATCAAAAACTGCCCTGTACCTTTTCCTCCTCTCGAAGGACCGCGCCTGCGCCTCTGCGGCCCTGGCGCGCGGCTACCCCTACTGGACGCGCCGCGTCTCCGACGGCGCCTGCTGGCCCATGCCGCTCGCCTCCCTCGCGGGCGCGGCCGCCGCGGCGGGCTTCACCTCCGGGCCCGTGGAGGCCGCCCGGGTTTGCCCTCCGCGCGCGGCCGGCGGGCGGGGAGGGGGCCCTGCAGAGATCGAGGCTGTGTTTTTTTGTTCCATTTATATATATATATATATATTAAAACAAAAACCAAATACTATGTTTTAAAACATGTTGCTCAATGCGGCGTGTTTTTTTCAGTATGGCGTGTTTTTCAATCTGGCGTGTTTGTTTCCAATATGGCGTGTTTTTCCATATGGCGCGTTGTTTTCCATCTGGCGTGTGTTTGTTCCTGGAGGTCGGCCTCGGGGGGGCCCGTCCTCGGGCCCGGGGGACCAGCAACGATGGATCTATGCTGGAGGAACAGTCACCCCAGAGGGAGGAGGAGGAGGAGGAGGAGGAGGAAGAGGAGGAGGAGGAGGAGGAGGAGGAGGAGGAGGAGGAGGAGGCGGAGGAGGAGGAGAGGAGGAGGGGGGGAGGGGTCGGGGCCTCTGGGGCCGCAGGCTGCAACAGAATCAGATCCGCGGGTGTCTGGGGAGGATTCGCCACGCGGCGCGGTCCGGCAAGGGGCGCAGCCCTCGAGGATCGAAGCAGTTGGCATCCCGCCGCCTCGGCGGGAGTCTGAGGAGGGAGGGGTACGGGTACTGCTACCCTTCCGTGGGTCTTCCGCTCTTTGGGGGGCTTCCTGGGTGTCCCTCGTCGCCACCGTTGGCTTCGCCTCGACATTCTTGTCAGAACGCACTCCTGGAGAGGGCCGGGGAGTATCGGTAGCGGTACCTCGCGGTTTCCCCAGGAGGACGGCGGAAGGTCGGCGGAGGCCAGCAGAAGTATACAGCGGCGGCGGGTCCGCCAGCACAGAAGCGGGCGGGAGGCCGGCGGGAGCTGCTGGCGGGAGTAGAAGCGGCGTCCCCGAGAGTCACCACCCGCCAAGCCTTCCCAACCCAATCCGAAGGCCCCAATTTGCCCTCCATTCCCAGTGGGGGGGGGTCGGGGAGCGTGGGGAAAACGCATACGGAGCCCGTACACCCCACCCAAACCCGAACTTCGGGTCTTCGGGTTGGGTTAGGGTTTTTTGGTAGGCAGTCAAAGAGATAGCCAGAGGTTGCTCAGCTCAAGGCTGCTGGGCTCGGCCGGGAATGGACCCCGAGGATCGGGCCGAACGACAGGGGGGATAGGGAAAGGGGGGTTCACGAAATCTGCTGCATGCAGCTGGTTTCGGCCCCGCCGCCGGGCTTTACTCGGGCCTTGCTTGATAACCATGGAGAATTAAAACGTTGGGAGTCTGTGTCGATTTTGGTGTTGTGCGTTGTGTCGACGTGCCGATTTTCGAAGCGTGCGCTGTCTCAATGCGTTGATGGTTTTTTCGTGTCAAAAAAGTTACAGTGCTACTGCGCGGGAAGCCACATTCTGCAACTTGCGTTTGTTGTTGTGTATGTGTATGTTATTGTGTTGTGGAGATCGTTCCAACATGTGGGTTTCGTCACGAAATGCGTTGATGCGCGCGCGTTCTGTTAGCAAAAGTGTTGCAATGCCGCCCATGCGTTGTCAAACACGTCGGTGCTTGAAAACCGTGTTTGCACACGCGCTGATCGCTCGAAAACTCGATTTCCACAGTGTCATTGGAATCAGGTTTGAACGCGACGCCTTGCACATCCGACAGCTTCGCCACCTTTATTAAATCAAGTCGTACATTCTCCAGCCAAACAGCGCCCGCGCAGGGCGTGTGGGGGAAGCAAAAGGGGAGAGCCAGAGGATATTAATTGAGGAGAAGGGGTAGGAATCACAAGGAACAAGAAGAGGAGGAGGAGAGAGAGAGAGAGAAGGATTCTGGCCGTGGACGCCGTGGATAATGGATTGGACCCTGGACTCTGGCCGTGGGGTCCTGGACTCTGGCATTAAGATCCTGGACCCTGGGCCTTGGGCTATCCTGAACCGCTGGGCTCTGGTCGTGGGATCCTGGATTCCTTCTTTCATTGTGTCAGAGTTTCTTATGTCTTAGGTTCCTCTCCTCCCTTTCCCTGACAGTCTCTGCTCTGGTGCAGCGCAATGACAGTATATGCAGCACATACACAGGAGCATACGCCGCGCGTACATTATCGTTATGTGTGCTTGTCTTTGCTTCAACAACTGGCATTGTACATTATGTCACATTGTATTCAGTTGTCCGCGCACCGAAAATCGCGCGTTATCACGCGTTGTGACTTGTGCAACGTGTGAAGTGAGGTGACAAGTAGTAGTTGGTGCATGTGTAAGGTGTACGTAATTATCCGACCCTCTTCCGCCCTTTCCCAGCTAATGTTTGCCGGCGTCCGTCGGCGAGATGCCCGCTGCTGGCAGGCGATTGCGGGACCTGCCGCTGTTGCTCCTCCTCTCCTCTTTCCTCCAAACTCGAAGCTTTCGAGTTCAGCGCAAGTTTTGTTGGATGTGTCGCAGCCATGCTGCGTTGCATGGTGCGTGCTGCGCGCGCGTGCGCGCGCAGAGGAAAGGGGGCAGCGTCGGGGCTGCAGGCGCAAGGCCAAGGGCGGACGCGCTCAACGGAGAGCTGCCCGGCAGAGGCCTCCACCGTCCGCCGTTAGGTGTTTCTCCAAGTTCAAGAGCTTCGAACCAGGCGCAATATCTCTTGGACTTTTTGCGAACTCCCAAGGCAGTAGAAGTGTCGATTTCGTTTTCGATTTTGCTTTCGATTTCAGAGTCGGCTCCCAAGGTCAAGTTTGATGATGCCTAGATTGATATAAATTCAGTGAGAGTGTCGATTTCGGACTCGATTCCAGAGCCGGTGCCCGACGTCAATTTTGATGCCCATATTGATGCCCGAATTGATACCCGACGTCCATTTTAATTCCCAAGTTGATACAAACTCAGTTGAAGTGTCGATTTCGGCTCCGATTTGGGCGTCGATTTTCGAGTCGGCTGGCTCACGTAAGAAATGACGCCCGAATGGATGAGTTCTAGAATCGCCAACGCATTTGAATTTTACAAAGTACCCCCCCTTGCTCCCCCCCTCACCCCAGCGCGTCGGGTTAGATTTCTGCTCAGTCTCCCCTGCCCCCCCCCCCCCCCAGCGCCCGCAACGTGGTCGCCGCGTGGCCGCCGCGCCCCCCCATCCACCGTCGTCCCCTCGCGCGCCCCAGCGTCGCGCGCGGCAGTTCTGCACAGCCCGCCGCCCCCCGTCGGACGTAATATATTCGCGAAGCCCCCCCCTCGCGCGCCGCGCGTCGAACGCGAGATTGTTTTGACGTCCTTCCCACGCCGCCGACGCCTCCTGCGCGCGGCATCGGACATGCGATTTTCGCTAGAGCCCCCCCGCCCGCCCGCCGGCGCCATCGGGCGCGCCTTGCGCGCGCTGTTAACATAGGGCTCAAGGCGCACGACGACGTTGTCTCCTCCCGATTCGCTTGCCCCCCCCCCGCGGCTGCCGCGCCTCGGCCGACGACGGCCCAGACGCTTTGCGAATTCTGATTGCGAGGAAACGCAACGGCAGAGCGGCTCGTGCGGCGCCAGGGTCGATGGCCAGCGTCGGCGTGGACACTCAGGCGCGCAGCTTGCCGCGCCTGGGCCCCGGGGCACCCGCCGCGCCTTGCGCGCGCGCCCCAAGGACCTCGCCCCCAATGCGGCTGCCACCATCCGCCCCCCGCGCCCCATCCCCTTCCGCCCCCGCCCTCGCCCCCACGCCCCCCCCCGCCCCCCCTTTTCTCCCCGCCCCGCGCCGCGCGCCAACCCCCTCCTCCCCCCCCCCCGCGCCCCGCCCCCCCACCCCCCTCCCCGCCCTCGCCCGCCCCCCGCGTGAACGCACGCGCACGCACGCTCGCGCGCGCGCCCACGCGCGCACGCGCGCGCACGCGTGCACCGTGCGTCCCCAGCGGGTTCGCTGGACAATCCCGAGTGAGTGCCCACTGGCGATTTGCATTTTCGCTATCTCACAGCATCCGACGGTTTTTTTGCGCGCCGCGCCCTCCGTGCCCTTGCGCCCCGGAGTGAACGCTTTGGAACGGGCGCCCGCGTGGGCAACCACGATGGGCGGCGGTTCCATGCGGTCTTCCAAACTGGGTCCATCTCTCTAACAAGTGTCCGACCTCCGCTCGCCGCTGCCACCTCCCATCGCCGCCGCCGCCGAGAAAACCGCTGCCGCGACCACCTGCGCGACCGCAGCCGCCTCCCCGTTTGACACGTCCCACGACGAATTTCGAGCGGCCAGGGACAGAACACACCGTAATTCAGAATTGTTGGCGAAGGCCGAAGATGACGCATCAAACGTGTCTGGAAAGTTACCGAACCTCCAAATCGACGCATCGAGAACACAGTGACATACCAGCAACACAGAAATCGACACTTATGCGAGCGGGACCAACACCAACAACGTAGGATTTGATCCTGTAGTTTTAGTTCCACGTTTCTGGGCGAGGTCATCAAACGACATTTTTCCCATCCGAATTTCACAACGTCGAAAATGAATCACATGTCGAACAACGTAACACATGTGGATGTTAGCTGTCATTACACAGGGCCCGAGTCAACGCCGGGCCCATTCCTCGATGCACGGGCGCATCCCAGCGCCTGGAGGAGCTGGGAAAATCAGCCACGCGAGCTGGTTCTCTCTCCTGCCCTTTGCTATCCCCCCGGGAGGACAAGGGGCCCCGGGAGGGGTCGGGAGAGACAGCCTGCGGCCCCTGAAGTGTAGCCCTGCCCGACGCACGCAGGCCCCCGCCCTGCCTCTGCGCGAGGCCCTCCCGGTCGGGGTCTGCACCTCAGGGTGCTTCTAAAGTAAAGGTCTCGCGAGGCTCGGCCTCTCGGGGTCTGCTTCTGGCCG
The DNA here is from genome assembly GCA_963575745.1 of Prorocentrum cordatum. Classification (NCBI taxonomy): domain Eukaryota; class Dinophyceae; order Prorocentrales; family Prorocentraceae; genus Prorocentrum; species Prorocentrum cordatum. The sequence continues at coordinate 63,812 of CAUYUJ010001551.1, read as the reverse complement.
GGGTCTGCCTGGGCGCCCCTTTGGCGCGGGCCTGCGCCTTGAGGCCCTCCTCGCGCGTCTGCATCTGGGGGGCTCCTAGCGCTTCGCCGCTGTCTCGGCCTCGGGGGAGGGGGGGGGCGTTCCCGGCCCCCACGGGCCGTCAGCCTGTTTTCCACCACCACCACCATATGATGGAAGGCGAAAGGAGGAGAGGAGGAGGAGAGGAGGAGAGGAGGAGGAGGAGGAGGGAGGAGGAGGAGAGGAGAAGGAGGAAAAGGAGGAGGAGGAAGAGGAGGAGGAGGAGAGGAAGAGGAGGAGGAGGAGGAGGACCCCCCCCCCCTCCAACTTATGGTGGTGGTGGTGGAAAACATGCCCATGACAAAAAACACGGCTCAAGGTGAAGGGCTGGTCCGAAGGGGAACGTCCCAGGGTCCAGGGGGCACGGTGCTGCCAGGGCCCGCTACTCCCGGGGCCCAAGGCACGGGGTTCAATGCAAACGGGGGTCAGCCAGATCGCCGGAGCTTGCAGGATCCTGCAGGGTGAGGGTCGCACTGGCCCGGGCCTGGGTGCAGGATCTTTCAGGATCGTGCACAATCTTGCGTGATCCTGCAAGTCCTGACTGACCCGGGTCTGGATTGACCCAGGTCAGTCGATCCCCGATTCTCGCGGCACCGTCAGACTGGTCCCATCCAGTGGGCCAGGGTTCCTTGGCGCCAGCAGGAGATGCAACGGCTCGTAAAGCGCAGCCTATACATGTTCTATGCAGGGCCAGGCAGACTCGCCCCTCCTCATTCCCTATCCTTCTTCCTCTTCCTCGTCTTCCTCCTCCTCCTCCTCCTCCTCCCCTTTCTCTTCCTGCCCCTCCTGTCACACGTACTGATGATTCACCGTTTCGCGGACTCGTTGTTTGATGCATACCGGCCCTTCCGTGCGCTTCGCGTACCATGGAGCCGTCCCGCTGTGCGGCTGTTCGGCCCTCGCTGCGCGGTCGCTCTAGTCTTTCTCCCCCCCCTCGTCGTGCACGCCAGTTGGTTCGCCTTGCGCTTGGCTCAGGATAGCGGCACGCTGGAGCGGACTGCCTCTGCCTCGCCGCCGACGACAAAAAGTGTTTGGCCGTCGCTCGCTCGCTCGCACCGCCGTGCCCCCTCGAGGCGGGGGTGGACGCCGCGCCGCAGCCCGACGGAGGCGGCACCTGTCCCCACCTGCCAGAGGGGGATAGGGGTCGGGCAGCGGGTCCAAGGCCGAGTCAGGTTCTGCCACGTGCCTTCCGCTCCCGGCCCCTCTCTCGTGCTCCATCCTTCCCCCTCCCCAGCCAGTTGCATCAGTCCTCCCTTCTCCCCCCCCCTGGTTCCAGGGGGCTGCACGTGGCAGGTGGGGAGAAGAGATGCCCCCCCAGGCCCAGACCCCTGACGTCGTGATCTTTTCGCAGCGTCGACACCCCCAGAGGTCTGGACCCCTTCCCCGGGACTGGTTTTTCATCCCGAGCCGTTTTTTGACGGCCTCGAGGCCCGGTAAGCGCCCCTGGAAGCCGAAGAGAGCGAAGAACCCCCCGTCGCGTTTTTTTCTCACAGCGCGAGGGGGCCTGGGGCGGAGGGGGTGCGATCGAAGACGACGAGGGCGGGTGACCCAGTTCCCGCCCTCGCCTTACTCGGGGGGGGGGGGGGTGCACGGCCCGGGCCCGTTCTCTCTCGGCGGCCAGGTCGCGGGCTGGCTGCTTACTGTGGACGCGAGCGGGCTGCTGCCGGGCGGGCGCTACGCGCTGTGCCTCGACGCCGACGGCCTCGCCACGACGCGGAGGAGCCGCGACAACTCCCGGCCCTCTCGGGGTCCTCCCCACCGTCCGCACCTCTGGGCTTGGCATCGCTCGGACGTGTGCATCTTTTGTCGTCGTGGACCGTCGAGTAGCATCCTGGATCATCTCTTACGAAAAAGGCGCGCACGACGCCGAGTGGACGTCCGAGCGATGGCAGGATGGCGGCGCGCGCAGGAGGGTAGGGGGATGGGGGGATGCTTTTCTTAGAGGGAGGCCTTTTGTAGGAGGAGGGGGGTCGGGGGGTGGGGGAGGGGGGGAGGCTTGTTTTTTGAAGGAGGCTGTTTGTATAAAGAGGGGGGAATGGGGTAGGGGGAGAGGATAAGGCTTTTGTTAGAAGGAGGCCTTTTGTAGAAGGAGGGGGGATCGGGGATAGGGGGAAGGGGCTTCTTGTAGAAGGAGGCCTTTTTTTTAGAAGGAGGGGATGAGGAGGGCAGGGGGAGGGGGGAAGGCTGCCTTCGTCTTAGAGTCGGGCACGCGCAGACGGGGGTATTGGGAAGGTGGGACGGCGTTTTTAGCACGAGGCCGTTTCTCAGAAGGCGTGGGCCCTACACGTTGTTCATTTCTGATTCTTCTAAAGTTCTTTGTTTTTTTTGGGGGCCAATATCCTTTCATTTCTAATTGTTCTATCCTGGGCCTCTTCCTGGCCACTAGGGGGCCAGGAACAAATAGAAACGAGCACAATTATAACTGAGCACGATTAGAAATTAACGACAGGTACATCTGTAGTGAAGGCCCGCGCCTCCTGAGAAGCAGCCTCCTCCTAAGAAGCCTTCCCCCCCCTACCCCCCGTGCGCGCCGCCTGTCCTCCTTGGGCTTCCTTGGGCCGCCCTCCTTGGGTCTTCCCCGCCGTCTGCTCTTCCTCAGTATTCCCAGGAACATCTTGAAAAATATGGGAAGTGGGGGAGAAGACGAAAACCCAGAAGATATAGGAAAATATTGGGAATCCTGGGTTTGGTGTGTTTTTATTTGTGTTTCCTTGGGCCCCTTCAGTTCCTTCCTCGTGGAGGCGTGAGATTCGAGCTCTCCGGAGCTCGGGCTTGCCGACGCTTTTGGACGATCCCGTCCTGCGTTTTGACGGTCCGGTTTTCGCAGGATGTCTGCAGCGGGCGCTCGCGTCACATTTCAGGCGGGGTCTCGCAGTTTGCCCGACGGCCCCGTCAGGCCCACCCGAGTCGCCCGAAGCCGTGTCTTACGTCTCCCCGACCCCCTGCTCCTCCTCTCCACGTGGGAGGATCCCGGCGGCGGGCTTCTGGCAGTTTTCGGCCCCCTGGGGCCCTCGCACGGCCCCGAGGCCGTCAGGCTACCTACGACCCGGGATGGACAGCGCGTCCCGAGGCAGTCGACTACACGTAAGAGTGACCTTTCGCCGGAGTGACCTTTGGTGCGGGCACAATGGGGTCCCCCGATCACCGATTGCGATGCGGTAGTGGCGTCTTGCGCGCCTGAGCCTGGTCCCCCCGCGGCCCCCCAAAAGCCGCGCACCAGAGGTCACTCTTACGCAAGGTCACTCTTGCGTGTAGCCGAGGAAGGGGTCCGGACCTCCGGGCAGCCACGCTGCGTTTCCAGGCACCCCGCAGAGCGTCGGGCGTCGGGGCTCTCGAGGGAGGATGAGGCGGCAGAAGCGGCCGCCCTCTCGGAGGTCCGCGCGGATCCCCTGGGTTGGCGCCGGCCCTCCCCCCCCCTTCTTGCTGGGCCTGTCTTCCACCACCACCATCACCACCATACGTTGGAGGGGGGGAGGAGGAGGAGGAGGAGGAGGAGGAGGAGGAGGAGGAGGAGGACAATTTGAATATTGGCGCGTCTTGGGGACCCGTGAGGGCCGTCTAAGTTACCTCAAGGTCAAGAGTCACGCGACCGACCCCGAGGTGCGCGCACGTTTTCCCGAATGGACCCTGTATGTCAATGACCAGGCAGATCGGCTCGCAAGCGAAGCCGCTGCCCAAGCTGCTGTGCCCGCTGACCTAGCGCAGAGAGTGTTGGCCCTCGACACCTTCAGCGAACAGATCAGAGGGCGACTGGCAGCGGTCCAAATGTTGTGGTGGACCCATTTTCCAGTAGCTGAAGATAGCGCCGAATGCAAGAGAGCTCGCAGACGCGAGCGGAGCGAACGTGCCCTGCAGCATCTGCTCTCACCCCCCCCCACTGGCCCCACGTCAGCGAGACTCAAGTTTCTTGCTCGAGATGTAGGAAGCAGACCCACAGGAGGTCATGCGCCAGGTGGCTCCGCACCCGATGTCCTGGCCCAGCCAGTGGCACTGTATCAGGGAGTGGAGGCCCTAGTGGGGGATTAGTGCCCAGTTTCGAATTGACGGAGGGCGACGGACCCGCCCTCCATCCCAGCCACCGACCCCATCTCGCCATCTGTCGCGGGGTTCTCTGGTGTCGGCGGTGCGGGTGTTGGCGGGTTCGGGCCTCCAAGAAGTTTCGTGCCCCCTGTGCCCCACCCAGCAACAGCCAGAGTGGGGGTCACAAGGCCCTTTTGAAGCTCACCAAGGGGAAACTGCCACCAGGGTTAAAGGCCTGGCCAGGAGCAGACCCGTGAGCACGCATAGTCCTCCTGGAGTGCAGGGATCGGACTGGCCGAGGCGGCGTGCGCGGAGGAGGAGGAGGAAGAGGAGGAGGAGGAGGAGGAGGAGGATGAGGAGGAGGAGGAGGAGGGGGAGGAGGAGGAGGAGGAGGAGGAGGAGGAGGGAGGAGGAGGAGGAGGAGAGGAGGAGGAGGAGGAGGAGGAGGAGGACCCCCTCCCCCTCCCACTTATGGTGGAGGTGGTGGAAAACAGGCCCACCACTCCTGGTGGCGCCTCTGGCGCCTCAGCTTGCCGCGCTTCCTGCGCGGGGGGGGGAGCGGGTCCCGCGCCGATCCGAGAAAGCCTTCATAAGTACGCTTCCTCCGTCGCCTCCTCCTCGCGATCAGACTTCGGCCCCGCTGGCCTTCTCAGGCGATCGCAGACATGGATCAAGGGGGCGTGGATTAGCAGACGTGGATCAAGGGGCCAAGGCTTGCGACGCCAGGGCCGCGGAGTCAACGGCCCTGGCGTCGCAAGCCTTGGAATCGAACGCGCAGCACCATGTGGCCGTGGAATCTACGGCCCTGGGGTCTAGGCGCTTGGCTTCTAGGGCCCCAGCGCTTAGACCCTCGACTAACGCCCTGGAATCTGGGAGTGCGCGAGCGCGCAGGGTTCTGGAGTCTATGGCCTGTGAGTCGCGGGGCGTGGAATCGCGGATTGCCGCCGCCGAGCGAGGCGGCACCAGCCGCAGTTGGGGGGAGGGCACCTCCCCCGATCCATGGATGTGGCGACCGCGCGCCAAATCCATGGATCGCTAATCCATGTCTGCGCGCCCCCGGTCATGGAGGCAGGGTGCAGGGCTGCCGCCAAGGCGGACAGCACCGCCAGGAGCCTCCTGCGGTAGGCGGACACCCAAGACAGCCGGCCAGGGCAGAAAAGCTGGGTCGGGTCGGCCGGTTATTCTACCTTTCTCCTTGGTGATGCTCCCTCCTCCTCCTGCTCCTCCTCCTCCTCCTCTTCGTTTTCCTCTCTTCAGTGCGTTGCCATAGCTGACCATCTTCATTACGTGTTGCATGGTAGTGTAACGAAGGGCGGACGCATTTGCAACACGCCCGGCGACCATATCGAAACAGCTCGTGGTGCCCGAACGGGCTGAGGTCGCCTTCCGCCACGGCTCGGCTGATCGTCGATAGTTCTGAGGCGCTTGGCACTGCAGTACACGCCTTGGGTGACTGAGCTCATCGATTTCAGGAGCTTCCTCCTTCCTCATCTCCTGCCTCCTTCCTCCTGCCTTCCTTCCCCTTTGGGGTGGTTAGCACCTGCGCGTGCTGCCTCCTGGCGGGAATCAGAATGGGCATTTGCAAAGTACGCTGTGGACCACCAAACCACGGATAGAACGAGATGAGCGCTTGCTTCGCCTGGCTTCGCTTCGCTTCCTCCTCTCCTCGCCGTCGCCTCCGCGACGAGTTCAGCAGCTCCAGCAGACCTAGTCGGCTCGGGCAGGGCTGCGAGCTCGAATACAGGCCGATCCCTGGTCAGTGGTCTGGAGGTTTTCACATGCGGCGGAGTCCAATCCTCCGCAAACACATGCTTGGCGGCTTGCACAGGGTGTGCGTTCGTCATGTCATGCCGCGTTGGTGTGGTATGTATAGACGTGCGCACGCTCGGTGTACGCAGGACCTCGCTTGTACCCTCCTCGGCCTGTTTTGTACACAAGCTTATGTTACTGTCTGCGTGTGCACAGGCCCTGTGGTGTACACAGGCTGCGTTTTCTTGCCTGCGTTTTCTATTTTCGCATGCGGCGCTCAAATGTGCACACTGTCGCAGAGCTTGCGATCGCCACGAGGCCAAAAGTGTCCAGGCGCCTCCTCCATCGGTGACAGTCCACCTCCCCGTCCCATCGTTGTGTGTTGCGCGTGTCTGCTAGGGAGGGGGTCGTCACGTACCGCCCGCAGTCTCCATGACTCCCACCAGGCCCCAGAATCAAGACACACTCAAATCGTGCTGCTTTGGTTCCTTGTCGGGCAGTAGTTGGGCTCACCGGGCTCGCGCCCTCAAGAAGGAAGCTGATGTTTGACTGTAGAACGAGCTGTATTGTGGAATGGTTGTGGGCAAGCACAGCTGGTGTGGAGAGTCCAACTCCGATGGCATCCTGTCCAGTGGCCTCCGAGCGTGCGCCAACTGGCAAACGCAATGTCGCGAGTGATGCCAGTTCTCCTCCTTCGGAACAGAAAGAGTGAGAGCGCCGTGGTTTTCCAGTGCTATCGGCTGAAGCTGTTGTCTACTGCGTGTATGCGTCCCAGCCCACGCAACAGGAAGACCACATGTCAGCGACATCTGAAACTTCCTCTGCAGGTGTAGAGGAAGAGGACGTGAGACTCCGCCAAGTTCCTGGCAAGCCAACGCTGACAACGAGAAATTGAAACATGGCCTCGGAGTCTGTCGCGACGCTGTTGCCACTGCTCAAGTCGGAGAAGAGTTTGGCTGTAAGATAGCGGGCCAAGTCACCGCGCTCGGCTTCGGGATCGCTCGTGGCATTCTCGGTGGAATAAGTCGGTCAGGAGTTCCCGCCTTGGCCCAGGTGAGTGGCGTCAGCGACAAAATCGTCGGAGTTGCGACTTAGAATGCAGATTTCGCACAGAAGTCTGGCCAGCTCATCACACAGACCTCCCTCACCGCCCTAGGCAATTGGCTTGAGCCAGGAAGGGGGTGGAACGATGTGAGGGCGCGAAGCTACATTTTGCTGTGGAAGAGACCAGCGCGGTGATTGCTCTGGCCGCTCCGGTGGTTCTCTTCCCGAAGCTCGCGCCGCTAGCGACAGAGAGCTTCAACAAACTCGGCTTCATCATTGGCCTGGTCGAGTGGAGCTGGCTGCAGCGGGCACGTGGCGCGGAACGCACGGATGTAATTACAAGCAGATTCGGCGGCTTGGGGCAGGATTGCGGTTGTAGTTGCCTATTCCCTTCTGTTCAGGAGGTAGTTGTGCTTATGTGCTGCAGTGTAAGGGCAGCTGTTCGATCAGGCTAATGGCACCTTCTTGCACATCTAGCAGCGAGCAGACGGACGAGCAGAGTTTTGTCCTGTCCTTGGCAACGGGAGCTTTTAATCATGGAACAACTTACTTGCGAGATGAAGACGGCAGTCGGGGCAGCACAAGCGTTCAGGCATGTACGACAAGTCAAAGCGATTACCGCGGTGAGGGGGTGTATGGACAGAGTTCGAGCAGTGTTTCTAGGCCGGGCTGTCCGTCATAAGAAACGATCACGAGGTATCGGCCAGTGCCAAGCGTGTTTCTTGACAAGGCGAGGAGCGAAGTCATCGCCGCTGTGCGAGGCACGGCCAGCATCCGTGACGTTCTCACAAACCTCGTATAGATTTCTGAATAGCAAAATGAAGCGGACAAAAGCGCAGTGTGTCTTAGACGTAAATGGGCAATGGAATTTGGAAATCGGCGAAGCTACTCGACCAGGATCTCAGTCCGGACGTGGTGGAATTGCTCAGGGAATGCGATGCCAATACAAGCGTCGTGACAGGCCATTCGCTTGGCGCGAGTACTGCTACTCTGCTGATTTCATGTGGGGCAGGAAGAATGTTTTTCAGACTCATCTAACTTGCTCTGCTGCCACTCGTCAAACATGGAAAGAAGAGGCTGCGCGCATCATGTGCGCGGTGCAGTTCCAGGGCGGCCGACATCCATTGGCCACGAGTGCCCCCGTTGGCAACGATCCAGTGCCCAGATGATCATTGAGATCGGCGTGTCAGCCTGCGGAGAGAGGCATGCGCAGCTGGGCGGCGACGTGGAGGCTTGTCACTCTGGAGGGCCTCAGCCGGCGCTGCTGCGGCCGCCCGGGGGAACGCCTCGATTTGAGGGCACCGGGTCGTGTGCGTGGCGTGGGTGAGCCCGCTGAGGCGGGCCAGTTGGAGTTTGGAAGTGGAAGATGGCGCGTTCCAGAAAGAGAAACCATACGGACGTGCTTCTTAAGCATGTGTGGATGGAGGCGATGGCTGTCATGGGAGCGGGCCAAGCGGTCGAAGTCGGATGGGGTTGATTCTGCGCTGTTCTACTATCGTACGGGGTGCTATGACACGACATGTGTGAAAATTGCTCCTCTTCTCTTCTCTTCCTCCCCCTTCTGCTCTTATCCTAGCTTGTCTTCTCTTCTCTTCTCTCATATCCTCTCCTCTTCTCTTCTCTTCTCGTCTCGTCTCGTCTCGTCTCGTCTCTTATCTTCTCGTCTCTTCTCTTCTGATATCGTATCGTATCTTCTCTTCTCTTATCTTCTCTTATATTGGCTTTTCTTATCTTATGTCATATTCTCTTATCTTATCTTCTCTTATCATCTCTCGTTTTTTTCTCTCTCTCTCTCTCTCTTTTATTATATTTTCTTCCTTGTCCCTCTCCAAAGCTGCGTTGACTCCGATTGTGAGCACTGCTGAGTCGCTTTTCCGCAGTCGCTGTGGCGCGGGCCGGAAGCAGAGACGGAAGCCAGGCGGAGAGTCACTGAGAGAGACATGTCTACGTTTTCGGTGCCCTTTTGCTGGGGACTGCAGGCTGGGCCTCTCCGACCCCCAGGGTTCAGCGTAGGCTCGGCTGGGGTGGAGGGGGACGAGGCTCAGTTCACCATGTACCCTGAGCTTGAAATGGCTGGTGGGCCCACGCCGTGGATGGCATGCCTGGTTGGCTGTCAGATAGTCCACCATCAGATCCCCAGCATCTTTCATGGCGCCTGCATCGCAGAGCGGATTTCGCTCGGAAAACAAAAGAATGGGCTTGTTTTCCACCACCACCACCATAAGTTGGAGGGGGGAGGAGGAGGGGGAGGACGAGGAGGAGGAGGAGGAGGACGAGGCGGAGGAGGAGGAGGTGGAGGAGGAGGTGGTGGAGGAGGAGGAGGAGGAGGAGGAGGAGGACCCCCTCCCCCTCTAACCTATGGTAGTGGTGGTGGAGAACAGGCCCACCAAATGGGATGGGCCCAGGGTGTCCTGGAGAATTGCGTTCCGCATTTCGAAGTGAACTTCGTGCGGATTGTTTGCCCAGGCGCGAAGGCCAACAGAACATCCGCGTGAGATGCACTCCGTTGTTCGCTCGCCGTCTTCCAGGGGTTTGCACCGGAGGAGAGCCACGCACAGATCCGCAGCAGCACGTCTGCAAGGTCGTTGCAGTCACCTTGTCCTTCTCCTCTTCCTTCCCAAGATGCAGCAGAATCGCTCCCAGCTTCGGGGACACCTCCCTGCGGGTCTACGTGTCCCCGGTCGCCCTGGTGGAGAACACCACGGTGCAGGCTGTGCAGAATCAGGCCCGCCACATTGCCTTCAGGAGGAGGAGGAGGAGGAGGAGGAGGAGGAGGAGGAGGAGGGGGACGAGCAGGAGGAGGAGGAGGAGGAGGAGGAGGAGGAGGAGGAGGAGGAGGAGGAGGAGAAGGATGACGACGTGTAGCCAGGACTCGCCATGTGTGTTCGATCTAATCTGTTATCGCTGCGTCTCTCTTAGTGCTCATTCATCCCTGCAGCTCGCTGGAGTCCCCTGCGCCATCTAGTGGTCTTCGGACCATCCCTCCTCCATGCCATGGTTGCGGGCCAGAGGCCCTTTTGAATGCTGGTTTGGGTCTCTTGGCGTCTCTTGGGGATGCCTCCCAGGAGCCTCTTGGACCCATCAGGGAGCTCGTGGGGCTTCTGGGTCCTCTCGGAGGTCTTTTGAAGGCCGTTGGGAGCCTCTTTGGGCCTCTTGGGCGTTATGTGGGGATCTTGAGGACATGTTTGGGGTCGCTAGGTAGTGTTTTTTGGGAGCGGCTGCCAATGCCCGTTCTTCCCCTTCGGGCCGACCGCATTGAAACACATTTGTGTTTCCGAACCGTATGTTGTGTTGGGTCCTCGTTTTGAGTCCGCAGCGCCGCGCTCCATCTCCCACATCACCCCCTCCCCTTCTTCCCTCTGTTCTCCGCGGCCCTTTTTCCTTGTCCTTTCGGCAAACCCCTCATACGTTTCGTGGCCCCGTAGGGAGGTCGCGCCACCGAAGACCTCAGTGGGCGCGGCGCATTGTGCCACCTCCTCATTTCGGCACACAGCTGTCGCGCTTCGTGGCCCCACAGGGGGGTGCACCGAAGGCCTCAGTGGGCGCGGACGCGTGGCACCACAGCGCCCGTCACACGATTCATGGCCCCATAGGGCGCCTCCGAAGACCCCGCTTGCGCAGGGTCCGCATGGCGCCACCGCCCGATTTCGGCACAACCCCCACAAGCCTCGTGGCCCCAACGAGAGCTCCGCCGACGGCCCCCGTGGCAACGCCCGCATGCTCGGCGGCTTCAATTTCAGCGCACCCCTCGCATGTTTCTTGGCCAGGCGGGGGGCTCCAACTAGGGCCTCAGTGGGTGCGTCCTCGTGGGAGCCCCCGCCCAATTCGTCGCACCCCTCGTGCGGATCGTGCCCCACAGGGACTTCGGCGCGTCTGTGCGCTTTTGCCCCGCAGCCCCCCATCCGCACTGCCTCGCGGCGCGCCGCATTTGAGACAAGATGGTTAGATCCTGCTCCACACGCAGCCGCGTAAGGTTTGGCCCTTCGCGCTGAATGTTTCATTGATGTTGGACCTCGGGAAAAAAGTCACGCGACACACCGGGACAAATCCGTTATGTGGGGCTGGGCTGGGCATATATATATATATATACACACATATATAAGTCTTCCCACTAGAGGCACATGAAGGGGGAGGACGGAAGAAACAATACGTGGAAAGCATCGAAGACAAGGCACATGGTATGATATTGGGGGGGCGAGATATGTATGAGGTACGTATACACAATGTTCGATACAGAGAACTCGGAGGGTTCCGTGGCTGAGTGCCAGTGCCAGCGGCACGATCGCGGATCGGAGCGTTAATATTCGGGGTTGCTGTTGCGGCCCGTTCTTCTTGTCCCCGCTCTCTGAGTGTTGCATCGCTCCTCTCCGCTTGCACTTGGTCACGGCGCAGTTGCCCACGCGCCTCTGATGTCATACGCGCTTCTGACCGTGCTCGTTTTCGGAAGGGGGCCGCCCCGTCGCTGGCTTGGGACGTCACGCCGCTTTTGGCGCCAACGCCCTCACCAAACCGCCGAGGCCTCGGCTAAGGAGCGCGTAAACAGCAACATTGTGGAACTCCTTCTGAGCACTTTCAAGCACTGAAGCAGCTTGTTTTGTCAGGTGGTGCACATTCCAGTTCTGGGGGCAGTGTGCCCTCCTCATACGCACCGTGGCCAACGCGGCTACAGGGCATTTCAAAGAGGGGCGATGAATGTGAAACGTGATGTTTTTCAACGCGCTTATTCTGGTCCCCGGGGAGTTGCCGAGCCCCGGGCTAGCCTCGCTCTGGCTGAGCGCCTCTGGCTAATACAGTTTCGGACCCTTCACTTCCGCACTTTGTAGAACGTGAGCCGCCACCATCCTACCCCATCTAACCTCCGTGCATTACAAATCACACGTGAAAACGTCCAGCTCAGCTCCGTCGTAAAACCGATTCAAGCTCGCAAGGCGGTGGAGTAGATGCTTGCCAGACAGTCTGAAGGTCAGTCTGACACCAGGGCACATCGTATACTCGTGGCTGCACATTCCAGTTCTGGGGGCAGTGCGCCTTCGACAGACGCAATGTGGCCAACGCGTTTACAGGGCCTTTCAAAGAAGGGCCTGAGCCAGCCTGGCACTGGCAGGAAGAAGAGTTAATCGATTGCGTTGAACATAAATCACAGGCCTCGCGAGTTTCAGCACCACGTCCGCGCTCGCAGCCTCGCATCGCCGAGCACCACCACGACTCGGGCAGCAACGATCAGCACCACGATGACGAGCACCACGAGGGCTGGCACCCCAATAGCTTCAAGCACCCCGCATGATGCTACACCGTTGAGGGCTCCCATGCAATCCAGGCCTTAACTCAGAGGAGCAAGAGGCCTTGACAATGATACATTCCAATATTACCAAGGTTTCCAGGACTTCCATACGTCTTCAAACGGCCGCAAGCACGAGGGCCTCAAACAAGGCCACAGTCCACAACGGCCGCGAACACGAGGGCCGCTAGATACCCTGGAAATTCTGGAGCGTATCCGGAGGCAAACTTATCATGACGGCAGGCTCATCCTATGCCGAAGCGAGGCTGTGCTTTGCCGCTGTGTGTGAAGATTCGTTGCATTCTCACTCGCGCAGAAGAGTGAGCAGCACGGTGGAGCCCGAGAAGCGATTCGAAGCAGTGATTCGCCTGCGCTGCAGGCGGCTTCGAGCGCTACAGCTGGTGTGGTCAAACTAAACATCGTTCAGAGACATAGGGGAAGGTTACGAAATGACATCGTGCTCGGCAGGGCTGGAACTAAACGCTGTCTTGCTGGACTTCGGCTGTGCTTTGTTATTCTTTGTTGGGCAGTGAGGTGCATGAAAGCAGGTAGAGCAAACCGAACAACAAAACGAAGCCAACACGAACAACAATGTTTAGGTCCAGCCCTGGTGCTCGTCCTATCAACCTCTCGGGAGCCGACACCGCCGCTCGGAGGTTGCCAGAGCTGCTCCTGGCCTCAGGTGTCCCCGGCCTTTCACGGCATCGTGGAGACCCTGGGGCCCTCTGGGTCTCCGTTGGGAGCGGGTGTGCTCTCTAGGGGCCGCTTTGGCACTGGGCCTCCCTGCCGAGGAGGATCGAGCATCGAGGAAGAGGAGGAGGAGGCGGCGGAGGAGGAGGAGGAGGAGGAGGAGGAGGAGGATCGAGGAGTATCGAGGAGGATCGAGGAGGATCGAGGAGGATCGAGATTGGAGAAGCCCAGGCCACTGGGCTGGGGGCACGGCACGCTCCACGGTGACCGCCCGTGCGGCAGGCAGCGGCCGGCACGCCCGCACCGTCGCTGGCGCCTGCTCGGCCCTCGGCAGACGCGCCAGGTTCGCTCGGAGAGCGCAGGCTGGCCGCCAATGTCAAGCAGTGGCGAAGCGTCCTGGCTCGCCTATAGCCCTACCAAAGAATGTTCTAAGAACCTTTTGTGGTCTGCACGAAATGTTCTTAGAACGTTTCTGGCCGGGATTGTCTTGTTTTGACACATCGGGTTCATGTTCTAAGAACATTGTTTTGTTCTAGGAACAGTTTTTGGGTTCTAAGAACATTTTGTGGCAGGACTTTGGGAATGCCGGGACGGTCGGTCCCTGCTTAGCAATGACGCGGAGGGTCCGAGTTGCCCGCGGATATACAGCGGGACTTGGAGGCATGGCGCAATTGAGGCCAGGCCTGTCCGTCTGTCTTCCCAGTACGGCCAAGCGGGGTCGGCAGGTGGAGGGAGGGTGAGGGAGGAGGAGGGATGGTGAGGTATGGGGCAGGAGGAGGGGGACGAGGAGGAGGATGCGGAGGAAGGCGGAGGGAGGAGGGGGGAGGAGGGAGGAGGAGGGAGGAGGTAGGATGAGGAGAGGGAAGGGGAAGGAGGAGACACCCCTGGCGTCCCCATACACCCATGCAGGTATTGTCTCTGACGTGCAGCAGCTGCTCGAACAACACCGCGGTCATGTTGGCCAGCGACTGCTACGCGGCGGCGCTCAGGCGAGACCTCGGGCTGGCAAGCCTCGTGGCCTCTCTCGTCGCCTTTGTACGTCTCAAGCTCCTCCAGCTTTACCTCCGACTCGTCTTCGACGTCGTCGCCGCCATCGGAGAAGGATAGCAGGATGATGATGGCGATGACAATAATGTTTATGAGGATGACGCTGCTGCTGAATATGATGCTGATGCTGATGATGATAATGATAACGAGGAGAAGGAGGAGGAATCTAATGAGCATGATGACGATGATGCTGATGCTGAAGGTGATGAAGGTGATGATGGTGGTGATGATGATGATGCTGAGTATGGTGACGATGATGGCGATGCTGAGGATGACGAGGATGATGCTGCTGCCGATGACGATGATGATGATGCTGTTGCTGCTGCTGCTGATGATGATGCTGACGATGCTGCTGCTGATGATGATGATGGTGGAAATGGCATGGTGCTGGTGATGCTGATGATGATGCTGATGACGACGGTGTGGTGGTGGTGGTGATGATTGTGGACGTGGTGGTGCTGCGGATGACGGCGACGCTGGTGAGATCGTGAGGCTGGTGATACTTGCGATGATGTTGCTGATGATGATGATGATGATGATGATGATGATGAGGATGATGATGATGATGATGATGATGAACATGCTTAGCATGATGATGATGCCGATGGCGATGCTGATGTTGATGCTGATGTTGATGATGATGTCGATGACGGTGGTGCTGCGGATCATTATGAGTACGATGATGTGGTTGATGATGGGAGCGATGCTTATTACGATCATGATTATGACTGTCATGATGGTGGTGACGATGGCACATCTGACGTTGATGTTGTTGCTGCTTGGTAATGTCGAAACTGAGCATGAGTATGCTGACGATGGCGATGATGATGACGATGCTGATGCTACTGCTGATGCTGATGCTGATGGTGCTGATGGTGATGCTGATAATGGTGAAGATGATGACGATGCTGCTGTTGATGATGCTGATGATGATGAGGATGCTGATGATGATGATCTTGATGATGATGCTGCTGATGATGATGATGATGATGCTGCTGATCCTGCTGATTGCGATGGTGATGATGCTGATGAGGAGATAAGGGTGCGGATGAGGGAGGTAAGGAGGAGAGGCAGGCGATAGATGCTTGCGAGGGTGATGATGATGATGCTATGGTGCGGATGAGATAATGAGGAGATGCTGGAGCAAGATGGCCACTGGAGGAGGAGGGGGGCGGAGCAGGGCCAGTGGATGAGGCGGGGGGCAGAGGGGGGGCGGTGGAGGAGGAGGGGGGCAGAGGAGAGAGGGGTAAGCGGCCGCCGAGCTCGCTGAAGACGGGCGTTCAGACCATGTCCGCCACCCTGGCGAGCATCGGCACAGGCCGCCGCGCTGCCTTGCGCCCCTGGCTGCCTGCGTGGGTCCCCCCCCCCCTGGCACGCCTCCTCCCCCACCCTTGACTCCTCTCTCCCTCCTCCCGCTCCCGCTCCTGCTCCTCCTCCTGCTCCTCCTCCTCCTTTTCCCTGCGCATCCATTCTCCGCCTTCTCCCTTCTCCTCTCCCTCCTCCTCCTCCTCCTGCTCCTCCTCCTGCTCTCCTGCTGCTCCTCCTCCTCCATTCCCTCTCCTTATGACTTTAGCTGCCTCGATACGCACGTTTTGATACGCAACACGTACCGTACTCGAGATGTCCGTGCCAACACGTTGCGTGTCGGCTCCACGTTTTGGACCACGTTTTGGCGAATGTATCTCGTCGGACCCACGTATTCAGGATACGTCTTGAGCTCCGTATCAATACGCTACGTGTTGCGTGTTGCGTATCGGGGCGGCTACGGATAACTAATATCTTCCTGTCGCACCCCGAGGCCAGTCTTGAGGGCGGGCCGGGCGTTTCGCCTGAGACTGCCTCACCACCTGTGACCCTGAAGCTTACAACTTGGCAACAGTTTCACGCATGGAGGGCGGGTGTTTTTTTGTTATGTGGCTTTCGCCTTAGCGCCGCGCACATTGGGTTTAAACACTTGCAGGAGCTGCACGGATTGATGACGACCCGTTTTCAAAATGTGGCTCTCGCCTCAGCGCCGCGCACATTCGTTTTAAACGTTCGCAAGAGTTTCACGGACTGAGGACAACCCGTTTTCAAAGTGTGGCTCTCGCCTTGGCGCCGCGCCCATTCGTTTTGTACATTGCCAGGTCTTCACCGATCGAGGGCGGTTCCTTTTCCAAATATGACGCTCGCCTGAGCGCCGCGCGCATTCGCTTATTCCATTTGCACGAGTTTGAAGAATTCCCATGATCAACGAACCAGGGATGGTGTTTTGGAACGGTTCAGGCTTATGAGGGTGCACAAGTTACGTTGGTTCGCGGTGTTGAAGTCCCAGGAATGGCGTTCTGGCACGATTCAGGATCGTCAAGGCACAACAGTCAGGGTGACCCGTGCCGTTGGAATCCCGAGAGCAATGCTTGGGCATGTTCCAATGACTTCGAGCAGTTGTCTTTCAACGAGGCAGTTCCCTCAGTAAAAATGAACCGATGTAGGGGCCTATGAAGAGGGAGCTTGGAGGGAGGGTTTATTCCAACATCGTTGATGCCTCTTGGGTTTACACTGGTCCTCCTTCCTCCTCCTCCTCCTCCTCCTCCTCCTCCTCCCTCGTCCTCCTTTTTTCTTCTCCTCCTCCACCTCCTCCTCCTCTTCCTTCTCGTCCTCCTTGCTGCTCCTTCTTTCTCTCCTCCTTCTCCTCCTCCTCACTCTCGCTCTACCTCTCCCTCTCCCTCTCTCGCTCCCCTCTCCCTCTCTCTCTCCCCCTCCCTCTCCCCCTCCCTCCTCCCTCTCCCTCTCCCTGTGCTCCTCCTTGTCCTCCTCCGACTCTTCCTTCTCCTTATCTTCCTCCTCCTTCACCTCCTCCTCATCATTCCCTTCCCTTTCTCTTCATTTCCCTCCTCCTCCTCCTCCTCTTCCTCCTCCCTCGTGTCCGACTGGGTTTAGGGTGTGTGTGGTTTGGGTCACTCCAGCCTGCGGTAGGCGGGGGGGAGGCTCTAGTAGAATGCGGGGGTGATGTTGGGCTCCGCCTAGTCTCGTCGCACCGCGCTCCCTGCGCGGTGGCCAAAGGTGTGCCAGGGTGCTCAACCGCAGAGAGGCGGGAGGCTTGGGGCGGGGCCAGAAGCGCATTGTAATCTGAGCGTGGCGCCATGAGCGCGTCGTGTGGAGGATGGAGGGCAGTTGTGAGTTGAGATGCGTGCTGGCAGGCCTGTCGTTGATGTGCTCTTCCTTTTTCTATGCACATCGGTACTGTATTCCTGAATGTACTTTGCACAGGGGTATGTAGTGTTGTGACGATGGCATGGACTCAGGCACGGCTTGGAGGTGAGTTACCCGTTGCATTGTGGATAGGCCGCTGCCGCTGCCGCTGCTGCTGCCATGCTTGACGGGGCTTGTGCGGATGTGCAGAGTGGGCAGGGCGAGTGAGAGAACGTAATTTGAGTACGGCTGCTGTTTCTCAGGGCACTCCCAGGTATTCCCTCCTCACCTTCCCTGCTGCTCCTCCTCCTCCTCATCCTATCTCATCCTCCTCC
Source organism: Prorocentrum cordatum (assembly GCA_963575745.1). Classification (NCBI taxonomy): domain Eukaryota; class Dinophyceae; order Prorocentrales; family Prorocentraceae; genus Prorocentrum; species Prorocentrum cordatum. Next base: position 46,421 of record CAUYUJ010001551.1, on the reverse strand, counting down.
TCCTCCTTTTCCTCTTGGTGCGGCCAGCCGGATCCTTGTGCGTCCAGACGACGCGGTTGCTCGACCTTCGAACCGAACCCTCGGTCGCGCCACTGGCAGGTAGCCTGCAAGCGGCCCACACCGAGGCGACGGCAGATGACGCAAGCAGGTCCGACTCTCCGACACGTGCTGCTCAGGTCTTGCTGTCCTCGGAGAGCGTTCTCCTCGTCCCTTCTCGTGCTGCTGCTTCCCCTCGTCTTCCCGCCGCTGCTCCTGCTGCTGCTCCCGAGGACTTCCTCCAACGAGGACGGCCTGGACCCAGGGCGCATGCGAGAACGGGGGATTGTGGCGCCGTCCGCCTTTCGGATGGTGTTTTCGTATGGGCTCCGTAAGGTTTTCGCATCCATTCTCCTCCTCCATCTCCTTCTCCTCATCCTTTTCCTCCTCCTCGTTCTCCTCGTTCTCCTCCTCCTCCTCCTCCTCCTTCTTTGTCCTCCTTCTGCTTCTTATCTTTTTTTGCTCATCCCCCCTCCCTCCGCGAAACAAGCACAGACAACACACAACCACGCCCCCGGGGCGCATCCGCCAGCCTGCGATGCTGGGCGCGGAGCCCCCCTAAGGAATAGGGGAGCCCTGTGGCCGCCGAGTGCCGGCCCCGAGAGACGCCGACCGCGGGCGCGGCGCGCCGACGGCCAGCGCGCCGCGCCGACGGCCACGGAGGCGCCGCAGGGGCGCGGGGGCCCCGCCGCAGCCCGCGGGGCGGCAGCGTGGTGCGGTGGGCGGCGCGGGGCGGCCTGGCGGGGGGGCCCGTGCCGCAGCCCCCGCGGGGCGGCGCGGGGCGGCGGGCGCTGCCGCCGGCGTCCTCGGGGGCCGCGCCGGGGCTGCCGGCCGGGAGGCCGCCGGCGGAGCTCTGCGCCATCTGGCGGTGGGGGCCGCCGGGCGGGCGGGTGCGCGCTGGGCCTCAGGGCCGAGGTGGGTGCAGAGCTCTCGAGGGCTCAAGGTCCGCCGGAGTCGGAGCGAGTGTGGGGAGGCCTGCTCGGCACTAGGGGTGTTACCCCCCCTGCGTTCTACTGCGTTCATGGCTTCGGTCCACCTCTCTCACCTCTTCGTCCTCCCAGAGAATTAAAAACGACATGAACATACACTTTCGGAGGTCCGCGCGGATTTCTTGGATTTGCGCTGGGGCCACCTGGCGGCGCCTGCGGCGCCGCCCCTGGCGCGCTCCGCGCGCCAGGGAGGGGTGGTCCAGCGCGGACGCAAGAAGTCCGCGCGGACCGGCGAACGTTTATGTTTATTCAGTAGGGAAAGAAACACACAGACACAAATAATCCTCGATTCCCCAGAAAATATTGGAAAATATGGGAAGTGGGGGGGAAGACAGACACCCAGAACATATGGGAAAATATGGGGCATATTTTTATTTGTGTGTATTTATTAGTGTGTGTCCCAGGGCCCCTCCATTTATGCCGTTTGTTTATGCCGTTTTTTGTTTCTCCTCTATCCTCCCTTCCCTCTCTCGGCTGGCAGCCGCGAGGCGGCAGCATGGCCTGCAAGCGCGAGTGCGCAATATTGCGTGCGCGCGGCGAGGGTGCGACGACGCGGGCTGCAACGCGGACGACGAGGGGAGTAGCAAGACGAGACGGGGCGGCGGAGCAATTGTTGTGGGAGGAGCACGTGGAGAATCAGGCTGCCGACCAGGAAGAGGGGGGAGACTGAGGAGGAGGGGCGGCGCGTCGGCTGCGAGCAGCTCCGGCCTGGCCATGTCCCCGTGCAGCCTCGCTGCAGTGACTGCAGCGAGGCAGCGTGGCGTCCCAGATCTTTGGGGCACCCTCGCCTCCCAGTGCACTCGTTGAGTGGGCACCGGCAGCCTTTCTGAGTGCCAGCGCTTGCCTCCTCGGCACCAGTGGCGACGTCGTCATCGGCGTCCGCACCGCGCGCGGCCCGCGTTCGGCTCCGGCGCCTTCGGCCTGCAAGTCTTCCGCCTGGTCTCCGAGCATCTTCGCCTTGAAGGGAGCAGATACATTAAGTCGGGCATGGCACGTCCTTCTACAGGAGGGAAATTCAAGAACAGACAGAGAATAGCCAGGGGACGATGTTTCGATTATTTATTACGCCGATTATCTTTCTGGTTTGGCTATCATGTTCCTGCAACCTCCGTCTGTAGGAGGACATGGCCGACCTAATTATAGCGGCGTGCTTCGAGTTCTTGGATCTGATAAGCACGATCCGCTTCGTCATCTTCTTCCGCATGCCGACGGCAGTACGAACGGTGGCGGTTGTCCCATATGCTTGGGACGCGTGGCACGGCGGAACGAACGGGCCCTGTTCTTACATTTATCGAAGATGGCCGTGCAGCCCATAACGTGGCATCATCTGTGGTATCTCAACGAACCAGTTCGCAACGAAGCGGGCAGATCAACGCGCTGGCCAGCCCTGGGGCCATAGGCTGCCAGTTGTTCGGTGGATGTGCCTGCCGAATCACTCCTCCCCGGTTGCGGGGAACAGACGGCTTGCTTCCGCGCAATGCTCGCCTTTGGCTGCGGCTCGGGCCATACCCAGACTTGTTTGATCACTGGCATTTCGTCAAACGCATTCATCCAGACTTCGTTCAGAAGACCGCTAAGAACCGTCGAAGACTGCCGGAGACGGCTTGATCGAAAACTGGCGAAGGCCGATGAGTATTTTACATGGGTTCCCATTCTGGAGCACGTCTTTCCTGCATGAACCAGGCAGCTCAGCACTTTTTGCAGACCCCCTTGGAAGCCCACCTTGGTGCTGTTGACGGCACGCGCCCTCCCCCCCCAGTGAGCAACGCAACACAAACGGGGTCGCTTGCACCGAACTTGGCGTGCAAGCTGCCCGCGTAAGCTCGCGCGTGAGCGCCGTCGCTTCCAGTTTAGCGTGCCGCGCTCGCAAGCGGCGTAAGGTCGCTACGTCACCTCGCGTAAGACCCCTCTCTGATCGTCGCTCAAGTGCCGCTGAACTTCCAAACCACCATGTGTATGGATGCAGGAGTGTTCTATCCATGCAGATCTGCCTGTCCCCGGGACAGGAGCAGCTCGAAACGCTCAGACTCAGAACCGATCGCGCCTCGGAGCGAAGGATGATCCCCGTCGACGTCAGGCGTCTGATGCTGTACCTTCTCCACGCGGGGCCCTCGGCGTGTCCGCCCGTGCTGTTTTTTTCTGTCCCGAGGCTGGGGTCTGCCTCCAGTTACCCACCGCCCAGGGAGCTGGTCTGCCTGGGCTCCGAGAGGTGGAAGACATGTATATACAGTGGAGACCCATGCCAAGAGACACCCTGCTTGCCTCAGGGTGCCCTGGGTTTCTTGGGTTTCGGTGGTTTTGCTATGGAAAGCGTGACGTCCCCAGACCGAACATCAATTGACGTCCTGATGTCTCAGAGTTGGGCGTCTTGTGGAAGGTTTCTTCTGGACTGGCCTGCGCTGTATACAAAAACAGTTGTTGTACATACTGGTTTACATCATAAGTTATATATACACATATACACACATATATGTATATGTGTATATATATATATATATACATAGGCCCAAGGGGGCCCACGTGTGCCCACATCCACCGCCCCATGGTGTCCCAGGACTCAGAGGACCAAGAGGTCATCACAACGGTACGTTCCATGATTTCCAAGGCTTCCAGGATCTTTCCAGCAGTCCCTTATGTTCCGCACTGGCTGCGCCGTCAGATGCTCTGGAAACCCTGGAGCGCTTACCGAGCCAATCTTACCGTGCCATCATTCTCGCTTTGAGGACGTCGCTTCCCCAGGCGGCGGCGTCAAGCCGCGGCTTCTTTGATTCGTGGGAGACCCTCGTCGCTACAGCTCCAAAATGCTATGAGAGAGCGAACTCGCGCAGGCCGTCGCGAGAGACGCCCCGAAGCCCTCGCTGGTCGAAGCCTTCTTGCGCCTCGCACCTGCTCAAGACGTTGGCTTTCTGGGGAGACCTCCCTCGCGACAAGGCGGCCCCCTTCCTCCTCCTCCTCCTCCTCCTCCTCCTCCTCCTCCTCCTCCTCCTCCTCCTCCTCCTCGTCCTCCTCCTCTCCTCCTCCTCCTCCTCGTCCTTCTCCTCCTCTCCTCCTCCTCCTCCTCCTCCTCCACCTCCTCCTCCTCCTCCTCCTCCTCCTCCTCCTCCTCCCTCCTCCTCCTCCTTCTCCGCCTCCCCTCCTCCTCCTCGTCCTCCTCCTCCTCCTCTCCTCCTCCTCCTCCTCCTCGTCCTCCTCCTCCTCCTCCTCCTCCTCCTCCTCCTCCTCCTCCTCCGCCGGCAGGGCAGTGGGCCGCGGCCCTCGACGCCACGCCGCTGACGCTGGGCCTCTCCTACCAGCTCTGCATCGACGTCGACGGCGACTCCAGCGCGTTCGGGCTCGGCGAGAGGCGTTGCCCGCTCCCTCGCGCCGTGAACACAATCTCTGGGGGCCCTCGCTGGGCCCCGGGGCCGCCAGCAGCAGCGACTCGGGACGAGACGCGGGTCTGGGGGAGTGGGTCGAGACCTGAGGTCCGCGCGATGCGAGCAAGACCATGACGTCGGGGGCCGGTCCGGCTCCAGGGCCGAGCTCAGACCCTCAGCTCCAGTTCGGCACGAGGGGGAAGGGGCCTCCGCCTCCTCCTCCTCCTGCTCCTCCTCCTCCTGCTCCTCCTCCTCCTGCTCCTCCTCCTCCTCCTCCTCCTCCTGGCCGAGACTGTCTTGTTTAAGCGCATCGGGCTGTTGTTCTAAGCACAGTGTCTTTGTTCTTAGAACCTTTCTGGGGTTCTAAGGACATGCCGTCGTAGGCCTATAGGAGTGCTGGGACGGTGGGTCTCCCTGCTCAGTAGTGGGGTCTCCCGATCGCTGAGCGCGAGGCGGCAGCAGCAGCTTGCGCGCCCGGGCTTGGCCGCCCCGCGCCCCCCGCGAAGTTGAAAGTCGCGCCCCCGAGGCCGCTCTTGCCCACAGGGGGGCCACTCTCTTGCATGCCGCCGAGGGGGCACAGGGAGCGCCGAGATCTCCACGTCTGGCCGTGCCCGCGCCGATTTCCCGCGTCTGGCCGTGCCCCCGCCTGGGGGGCCCCGGGCGTCGTCGACGGGGGCACGGCACGCGGGGGCCTCCCTCTCTGGCGGAGCTCCCGTCTCTGCGGCTGCCCGCCGGCTCCTCCAGGGAGCCGTCGAGTCGTCCCTCGCGGTGCAACGGGAGCCCCGGGAGCACGAACCTTCGACGACCCGCGCGGGCGTCTTGGGTTGGAAAGGCCTTGGCGGCTGGTGCCGCCGACCCTGAAGGCGGACGACGACGACGACGGCGGCGGCGGCGGCGGCGATGACGAGGGCGCTGGCGCTCTGGCGGCGGCAACGCTGACGCTCGGGAGCCCTTCTCGCGGATTTTTTGGGGGTTTTCGTTGCACCTCCAGGGCGGCGTGTCCGGCGCCGCCAGGGAGGTGGGTCCAGCGCCGATCCAGGGACTCCTCGCGGACCTCTGACAGCTTATGTTTGTGCTGGTTTGGGGTTCCTCTAGCGGATGGCAGTGGTTGGTCGAGGGGGAGGAGGCCGATCCAAGGACTTCTCGCGGACCTCTAACAGTTTATGTTGATGCTGTTTGGGGCTCCTCTAGCTGATGGCAGTGGTTGGTCGAGGGGGAGGAGGCCGATCCAAGGACTCCTCGCGGACCTCTGACAGCTTGTGTTTGTGCTGTTTGGGGTTCCTCTAGCGGATGGCACTGGATGGTCGAGGAGGAGGCCGGTGCAAGGACTCCTTGCGGACCTCTAGCAGTTTGTGTTTGTGCTGTTCTGGATTCCTCTAGCGGATGGCACTGGTTGGTCGAGGAGGAGGCCGATCCAAGGACTCCTCGCGGACCTCCAACAGTTTATGTTTGTGCTGTTTGGGGTTCCTCTAGCGAATGGCATTGGTTGGTTGAGGAGGAGGAGGAGGAGGAGGAGAAGGAGGAGGAGGAGGAGGAGGAGGAGGAGGAGGAGGCCGGTGTACCGTCAGGCAGGCCTGGGATGAGGACGACTCGCTCCGGACCGGGCGCGGCGCCGGCTGGATGCTCCAGGCCCGTGGGCTCTCGGAGATGATCCCCGCCTGATCCATCAGGGCCGTGTTTCTCAGGAGGGAAAGAAGCACACAGACACAATTCATCGTCGACTCCCAGGAAAATATGCAAACATATGGGAAGGGGGGGGGGAAGGCAGAACCGCCCAAAAATATGAGGAAATATGGGCAGTCTTTTTTTTTATCTGTGTGTGTGTGTTTATTTGTGTGTCCTGGGGCCCCTTCAGCTTCTTCGTCCTGCCCTCCTCTTCTGCAGGGGCGGCGCCAACCAGGCTCTGCCCTGTGGGGGGTGCTCTGGGGCCTGGGGCCCTCGGGCTCCATGGGGGCGGGCGCAGGAGAGCTCCACGGCTCTCGGAGCTCGAGTCCATTACCAACCTGGAACATATCCCCATCCCTATGCTGGGCATCTCCTCATCACGATGCCAATCTTAGGGACTCCCATATCTTTTGAGGGCGCATCCCTGATATTGTCATCCCCTTTGGGCGCGTCCATTTTAGGGAGTGGCCGGCGGCGGCACCCCGCCTCGAGGGGCTGGCAGGTCCCGATCCTGAGGCAGTGGCGAGGCGTCCCGGCTTGCCTCTAGGCCCATCAAAGAATGTTCGAATAACCTTTTTTGGTTTGCGCGACGTGTTATTCGAACATGTCTGTCTGGGGCTGCCTTGTTTTAACACATCGTGTTTCTTTGTTAGGATCACACTGTCGTGATTGTCGAGCCTTTGGAGGGGTCTGAGACGATATCGTGGTAGGCCTACAGGGCTTTTGGAGGGTTCTGAGACGATTTCGTGGTAGGCCTGCAGGGATGCCGGGACGGTCGGTCCCTGCCCAAGATCCACTCTGTCCAAGCCCGGAGAACGCCGCCCCGACCTGCTCGCTATAAGGCCGCCCGCAGGGGCGGCGAGGCGTTTCGCCGCGCGCCTCGCGCCCCGAGGCGTGGGCCACGGGCCGCGCAGCCGTTCTTCCCTGGACCGGCGCCGCGAGGGCGCGAAGGGGGGGGCCGCCCCCTTGGCGCTCTGTGCCCCGCGCGCCGCGCCGCGCTCGAGCCCAGGGCGACGCGCAGGCCGTCTGCTCGGCTTTTGCCTGCCCCGCCGGGCCCGCGAGACGCCCTGGGCCCGGCGGTGCTCCTGGGGCGCTTAAGGGGCCAGGCTGCGCCTGGCGGGTGGCCCTCGCCCTCGCCCCGCCGGTGCGACCTCCCGTGGCCCGAGGGGAGAGAGTAGCATCGTGCCCTTGGGGAGGAGGAGGAGGAGGAGGAGGAGGAGGAGGAGGAGGAGGAGGAGGAGGAGGAGGGAGGCAGGGAGGGAGGGAGAGACCCAGGGAGGAGGTGCCTCACCACCCTCTTCCCCGTCTCCACGCCCTGCTCCCTCCCCTCACACTGTGCTTTTCCTGCGCCTGAAAGAAGCGGCTGCCAGCGGGTACTCCGTGTACGTGTCTCCTCTCGCATCGGCGAGCACGTCGGCGGGCCGGGCACTACAATCATACCAGCAGCCAACGATCGAGCTGGGTGCAGAATTCGCCACGCCGGTGCCCTGTACGTTATCTTGTGGTTTTGCGGCCCATTCCGCCACCGAGGCCGGGTCGCGAACAGGAGGCCTCTTCGTGGGTACACAGACGGGGGGATTGGCGGGCGTGGGGTTCATTTTTTTGGTGTGGCCTCGTAGGAGGCAATCAGAGCGGAGGGGGCCGTGCCGCAACCGAGGACGAGAGGAGGAAGGACCCAGACGTGCTCGCGCCGTGAAGAAGTCACGGTGGGAGGTTTTCGGTCATGTTCGGCTTCAAGGAGCCTCGCTGGGCCCCGGACCGTGGACAAAGCGACTCGGGATGGGAAACCAGCCCGGGCGGCAAGGGGCGGGACTTCTGGGGACCGCGTATCGAAACAATCAGGACGTCGCATTTCTGGGGATGGTCCATCGGGGGACAGATGGACAGTGGGAAACCGACCCCAGCACCCACAACGATTGATCTTGTATGTCAGCGGTTTGCACTTATGGCGAATGTGTGTAAGTGTAGGCGCCTTGTAATCGAGGCCATTCCGTCAACTTTGTCTCAAGCCCCTCGCTTCTCAAGTGGGGGCGGGGGTCGCTTTTCATGCGTTCAAGGTAACGACCTTAACATGCAATTGCGGGAGGTCCGCGCGGATTCCTTGGATCGGCGTCGCCACTGGCGCGCTCCCCGCGCAAGGGAGTGGGTCCCAACCCCGATTCAGGAAGTCCGCGCGGGCCTCTCCCAAAGTATAACCTTTGTGTTACTGCTCGTTCCCCGAGCTCAGGCGGGCAGGGCCTCCTCGGAACTACTGGAGAGTGCGCCTCGCTTCTCAAGGATTCGCCTGCCACCTCCGCCCCGTCTGCCACGTCTTGGCGACCCCCGAGCCAGCTTGGGCTGCTCCAGGCGGCCACCGTGTGAAGCTCCGCAAGGCGATGCGAGCGGAATATGGGCGAGCTGAAGGGGACATGTTGCGGCTGGCAGTCGTGTGAACAAGAGAGGTGCAATCCAGTCCAAGACAGCAGCGGAGTAAACGCAGCGTGAATGCATTCCTCACCAGCGGTGCAAGCAGGGTCGGAGGCACAGCACGCAACCAACGGCCAATCGAGCAACGATGTTTCATTACAGAGGGAATTCACTTCTTGTCCCCCACATCCCCCCTCCCCCTTCCTCCCTCCTTCTGCCCCCTCCTCCTGCTCCCTCCTCCCTCCTCCCTCCATCGCTTCCAGCTGCCGCCCCAGTTCGAGAGGTTCCGGGCGCTGTACCAGGTACGGCGGACCTCTCGCGGCGGGCAGCCACGCGCGCTGGCCCGTGCCCGCGCATCGGGCACGCCAGGCCGTCCCACCTTCCCCACATCCTTTCCTAGCGTTCAGCTCACTATGGTCGGGACCGAGGGTGGGTTTAGGTATGTTGGCGGGGGCGAGGTTCGCACTGCGGTGTCGGAGCAGGCATGGGCCACATGTCGAGCGTGCGAAAATCGTGCGCTCCCGCTGGCCCCTGCCTCGCACCCGCCCACTCAGCTGCCTGTTCGGCCTTTCGCAGGTCATCTCACCTGCTCCCCACTTGGATCAGCCTCCCCTTGCCTTTTGGTGCTTCTCTCTTCGTTCGGTCTCTAGCTGCCGTCCCAGTTCGAGAGGTTTCGGGCGCCGTACCAGGTACGGCGAGCCTCTCTCGCGGCGGGCAGCCACGCGTGCCGTCCCGCGTCCGCGCATTGGACACGCCCAGCCGTCTCACCTTCCCCACTTCCTTTCTTAGCGTTCAGATCACTATGGTCGGACCGAGTGTGGGTTTAGGTATTTTGGCGGGGACGCGGTTCGCACTGCGGCGATGATGCAGGCATGGGGGGCAGGTCGAGCGTGCGAAAATCGTGCACCCCCGCTGGCCCCTGCCTCGCACACGCCCACTGAGCTGCCTTTACGGCCCTTCGCAGGCTATCTCGCCTGCTCCCCTCTTTGATCAGCTTCATCTTGTCTTTTCCCTACTCTTGTTGTTTTGCGGTGCGCCTTGAGCGCCTTCCGACGATATGGGGGTGGTACGGGTTAGGCGTGGGTTTGGTCGGGTGGAGCATTTACACCTTGGCGCCCGTGCTGCTAGATAGCGCGCGTTTTTGCCAGCAGCCAGTGAGTGCCGCACTAAGCTGGCCGTTTTTTCCCTACCTAGGCTCTGCCTAGAAGGGCTCTTACTCTCTAGCTTAAAGGGGCCGGGCAGTGGAAAGCGCCCCTGGCGGTTCCCCCAGTCCCCTGGGAGCGGTTTGGCTTTAGCTTTAGCTTTAGCTTAGTTTTAGCTTAGCTGTAGCTTAGCTTTAGCTTAGCGTTTCGCTTAGCTTTTCGCTTAGCGTTTAGCTTAGCTTTAGCTTAGCTTCAGCTTAGCTAAAGCTTAGCTCTAGCTTAGCTTTAGTTTAGCTGTAGCTTAGCTTTAGCTTAGCTTTAGCTTAGCTGTAGCTTAGCTTTAGCTTAGCTTTAGCTTAGCTGCAGCTTAGCTTCAGCTTAGCTGCTGCTCAGCTTTAGCTTAGCTTTAGCTTAGCTGCAGCTTAGCTTTAGCTTAGCTGCGGCTTAGCTTTAGCTTAGCTTTAGCTTAGCGTTGCTGTTACTACTAATGCTGCTTTCCTAGGGGTTCCAACTCCTAGGTAGGGTCGCGCTGGGATAATTTGTTTTCGGCGAATCAGAGCGCAATCCAAACTCCACCGCTTCCCGGCCAATCTCGCCGTCCGCACCTCCCCTCCCTCCTCGTTCCCCTTAACTCCACCTCCCTCCTCGGAGGAGGCTCCCCTCCCCCCTTTCTTGGATAATGATGCTCATGCTGATGATGATCATGATGATGATGATGATGACGATGGTGATGATAATGCTGATGGTGACGGTTAGGATGCTGCGGCTGATGATGCTGTGGTTGCTGATGATGATGGTGAATCGGGTGACGATGATGAGATGGTGATGAGGACGAGGATGCTTATGATGCTGATGATGATGACGCGGATGATAGTGATGCTGATGCTGATGATAATGTTGGTGATGACGATGACGTGATGTTGGTGGTGGTGGATGATGATGCTGGTGATGATGATGATTGTGATGATGAAGATGATCGTGACGATCATGATGATGAGGGTGACGATCATGATGGTGATGATGATGGCGATGATGATGAGAATGATGATGATGATGCTGATGCTGATGGATTTGAGGAGGAGGGGGAGGAAAAGGAGGAGCAGCAACAGGACGAGGGCGCCGGTCGTGCCGACAGTCCCGCCCGCAGCACCGAGCGAGCACTGTAGGGGAAGCGCCGCGCCGTCGAGGACTTCGTCGTCGTCGTCGCCGCGCCCAGCATTAAGCATCGAGCATCGTCAAGCATCGAGCGTCGTCGAGGACTTCGTCGTCGTCGTCGAGCATCGGGCATAGCCGAGGACTGTGATGCCGGCGTCGCGGCCGGCCCGCGCGGCGCGTTGTGGCGGCGCCCTTCTCCCCCCGCCGTCGAGCCCAGGTGCTGGCCGCCGGCAGCCGCGTCCTGAACGCCACCTGCCCGGAGGCCGTCCCCTGCTCCCTCCCCCCTCCCCCTCGCCACCAGCAGAGCTCGGCTTGCCCGGCGGGTGCGGCCTCAAAGCAGTGCTGTGAGTCCTGACTCCTGACTCCTCCTCCTCCTCCTCCTCCTCCTCCTCCTCCTCCTCCTCCTCCTCCTCCCTCCCGAGGAGGAGGGGGCAGGATGTGGAGGCGGATGGGGCCAGCGGCTGGCGCGTGGGGTCAGGAGGAGGGGTTGGAAGGTGGACTTGTACCTGTTGTAGCTGCCTCGGCGCCAGAGCATGAGGAACATATGCAATCACCCGTCGGCGCGAGGCTCGAACCCGCCAAGGGAACAAGGGTACAGGCAGCGTGACCCGGAGTGCTGCCCTAGCTAACGAAAATCACTGCTGCGCGTGAGTGTTGCTACATTCCATTTCCCCTCGCCACCAGCAGGGCTCGATTTGCCTCAACGTCCCCCGCTTGTCCGATTTTGGGCAAATTCGGCTTCGGATTCCGATATGGCTTCCGGTGTCCCAAGGAAGGCCTTGCCAGCCTGCCGAGATCGCCCCATATTTTGGCTTTCCCCGACTCGTCGAGGTTCGCCGATCCGATTCTTTTCGATCGCCGATCCGACTTATCGTTTCCACTCTGAGCTCTGCCAACGAGGTAAGAGGGTTCTGCAGGAAACGTCGCCGAGCTCGTCTTCGTGCTGCTGTGCCCGCTCCCCCATCCACCAATTCGCACAAGTTCCCTGGAACGCATCGTCGGACAAAGACGACAGCAGCTTGGGTCCAGCTCAGCTCGCGCACTACGCGCACACAGCTCGAGCTGCGTGTGTATACTATATATATACACACCAATATGTGCACACACGTTTATATCGCTTCCTAGCGTGTGCGTGTGCATGTGCATGCATGCACTTGTGCGCGGGCTTTTTTTTGTTCGACGCCATGTGCTCGAAGGAGCGAGCGTGGCGAGCACACGAGGGCCTCCAGCCACCCTTTGTTGGCCCCCGAGTCTGGCCGAACCCGGCACGGTTACCGCTGGAATGCCCAGACAGGCCTCTCTGGAGAGGATGCAGATCGGCCGAATTGTGCTTGGAATCGGTTAGACGTAAGAGTGACCCTTCGCCAGAGTGACCTTTGGTGCAGGTCCACTGGGGTCCCCAGTTCGCTGAACGCGAAGCGGTAGTAGCGCCTTGCGTGCTTGGGTCTGGTCCCCGGCGGCCTCCAAAAAGCCGCGCACCAAAGGCCACTCTTACCCAGGGTCACTCCTGCGTGCAGCCGACTGGAAGTGTCCGTGTGCACTCCCCCACAGGCCTGCTCATCCTCGACATACGCGTGGCTCGCCCAGGCAAGCTGTGGCAGCAGGGATCTGGCGACGAGGGCCATGCGATTCCTGGGCGGGGTGCCGTACTACTTCTTCGAGGTCGACGCTGGCAGCCTCACCGCAGGCGAACTCTACCGCCTGTGCGTCGACATCGACATCGACAGCGACGCGAGCCCAGTGGGCGATACTGGGTTGACCGTGTACGCCTCCGTCATCCAGGCGGCCACCCTGGCAATCCGTCCAGAGGCAGATCAGGCGGTGGTGCTCACAACGGTTGCGGGTTACACTGCGCCAGGCGATGCGACGGGCCCGGTGATCGTGTCCTCCGCCCCAGCGTACCGTTCGGCCAACCTCAGCCGCGGCGAGACCACGGTGAACCTGACGTTTGACGAGAACGTCGTCGCTGGCAGCGGGGACGTTGCCATCACCGCCTGGGACGACAGCGGCTTTGCTCCCTCGCTGGTCAGCGCGTCGGTGGCGCCAGAGTGGGACGGGCCGCGGCGCGTGTTCGCCCTGTCGTTCGACACCGCGGTGCAGGCGGGCAACGGGTCCTTTTCCGTGCGCACGGCGGGGGGCGCCATCATCGAGGAGGAGGTGCCCGCGAGCCGGGTGGTCTTCCACCAGAACATGGTCATCATCCAGCCCAGCTCGCCGCTCCCGGGCGGCGCGGAATATTGCGTGGTGGCTTCGTCGCAGGATCGAAGGTAATGGAGGATGACGATTAATAAATGACTGGGGGTCGTGTTCACGCGGCGGCGCCCGGGATGACGATTAGAAAAAACCGGCCGCGGGCTGGAAAACTAATTTTTAGATCGTTCTCCTCCAGTCAGAAACTTGTGCAGAAATAGCAGAAAACTATTTTTCAATCGTTCTCCCCCATTTTTTAAATAAATCGTCATCCCGCATTATTTGAACAGGGGGCTGAGCTCAAGGTGGGGTCAGGAGGCGAAGCCAGCTCGAGGCCGATGGTTCCCCTCGTCAGTGGCCGCCCAGGGCGGGTTCCCCCTCCCGCCCGACCTCTGGCCGTGCCCCCCGCCTTGGCGCACATCCCCCCCGGCAGGACGCGGTGGTCAGCACCAGCGGCGTCGCCGCCGAGAGCACCGTCGACACCTGCGGCTCCGGCAGCACCGCCTTCGTCAACGCCAGCAATCAGGAGTTTTCGACGAAGAAACAACGCCAGAATTCACCGAGCCCGTTCCACTACTCGCAAAGTGCCTACTCGCAAACGTCCGAAAAAGCACACGTCTGCTCCGATGCAATTTCTCGTAGATCCCTCCCGGCGGATCAAGGCCATTTGCGAGTATTCACTGTGCGAGTGGTGGAACGCGCTCGTCTAATAAACATAATCTTTTGGCGCTCCGCGCTGATTTCTTGGGTCCGCGCTGGGCCCTCCTGGCGGCGCCACCCCTGGCGCGCTCCGCGCGCCAGGGAGGGGGGTCGAGTGCCGATCCGAGAAATCCGCGCGGACCTCCGGGTTTTTGTGCATACATGTCATGCTTGAATTCGCTCCCCGCAAGCAGGAAGCCACGCCCCCGGGGGTGCTGGCCTCGAGCCTGGGCGACTACCACTGCACCTACGCCTCGGGCGTGCTCCGGGACGTCACCTACTA
>CAUYUJ010001551.1:10000-30000 GCA_963575745.1 Prorocentrum cordatum | reverse complement strand
GAGGAGGAGGAGGAGGCGGGGAGGGAGGAGGAGGGAGGAGGGAGGGAGGGAGGAAGGGAGGGGGAGGGAGAGAGGGATTGGAGGAGGAGGAGGAGAAGTAGGAAGGGAGGGGGGACGGAGCGAGGAGGATTACGAGTAGGAGGAAGGGGGGGGGAAGGAGGAACAATGAGGAAGAGGGAGGAGGTGTTGGAGGAGGAGAAGGAGGAGGGGAGGAGGAGGGGCGAGGGAGAGGGAGCTAGGCGAGAGGAGCTATATGCCACTCCCCACCCCTCACGCAATGAGGAAGAGGAGGAGGTGGAGGAGGAGGAGGACGAGGAGGTCATGTTTCTTGGCCTTGCGCTAACTTCTTCTCGGGGGCGTCACTCTGCGTGATACCGCCATCGCTTGGGGCCTCCAAGGGCGTTCAGGAACACCCACTACAGGGACTCCAGCAAGCCACCCGGGGTCTCAAGGTGGAGGTCTCCTCCTCCTTCTGCTTCTCTCTCCCCGTCCTCCTTCCCCATCCACCCTCCTCCTCGTTCCCCTCATCTTCATCCACCTCCCTCCCTCCTCCCTGCCTCCTTCATTAGTTTCTCCTCCCTCCTCGCTCTCCGATGTTAGCACGCATTGAGCGTCATGCAACCGTCCGCCATTACCACCTCTCTCTGACTTTTTCGGGGTCCCGAATTCTCGAAGCTCGCCCTCCTCCCCTCTTACCCTGCCTTCTCCATCCCCCTTCCCTCCCTTGGTCCGAGCGGAGGCAGACAAGGACAAACTGACTCACCATACGTGATGCGACGTGAGACGCTTGCGGGAGCCCCCAGTGATGTCTTGTAGCGCAGAGCCGTCGCGCTGGAAGCGCTCCCTCCCTCCCTCCCTCCCGCCCTCCCTTCCCCTTCCTTCCTCCTCCCCCCTTTCTCACCACGGAGGACCAGCGTAAGCCCAGGATGTGTCGAACGATGCTGCAACACACTGCACCCCTCCTTGCGCAAATCTCCCCCTCTTCTCGTTCGTGCCTGCGGCAGTCTGCCGCTGTCTTACCCGTGACAGGCGAGCGCCCCGTGGGGCCCCCGTAGCTCGGGCGGCAGCTCCGGTTCTGAAGGAGGCCGCCCTCCATCTGTCAGGCTCGATGGGATGCTTCGGTGGCAAATCGTGGGGGCCTTCATGTTTTTTGTTTCTAGTGTTTTTTTTTTTGTGTGTGTGTGTGTGTGTGAATGTGTGTGTGTGTTTTTTGTGTGTGTTTTCCCACAGACTTCTCGGTGCGGGCGCACCGGGCTCCCCGGGAGCCCGGTGCGCGACGCGACGCCAGCGTCCGGCGCGCTCGGTCGCGGCCGCCCCGCGGCCCCCCGGGCGTCGCGCAGCGCCGGTCGCTCCGGCACGCACGGGGCCACCTCTTGCGTGTGCAACACGCACGGGGCTCCGGCACGCACGTGGCCGAGGCCGGCGGCTGCAACACGGGGGCGGAGGGTTCGGTAGCAAATCGTGGCGCCTTGTGTACACGTTGTTGTTTTCATAATCATTTTGAAAGTTCTTTGTTTTTTTGGATAGCCAAGATCCTTTCATTTCTAAGTATTCTATCCTGGGCCTCTTCCTGGCCACAAGGGGGCCAGGAACAATTAGAAACGAGCACACTTAGAACTGAGCACGATTAGAAATGAACGACGTGTACCCTCGCACTTCCGTCTTTAGCGTCGGCTCGCGTCGATCAGCGTCTGGGAGTCGGTGGCACAGCGCCGATTCAGTGTCGGCCAGCGTCGATCGGCATCGATTCGGCGTCGATGAGCGTCGATCTGGTGTCGACTGGCGTCGACTTAGCACGAGCCGACGAGATGGAACGGGAGGCTCCCACGAGTTGCCGCCGAAGAGTGCGATGGGGTGGCGCCGTGTCGTCCGTCCGTGCAACTGTTCGGCAGCTTGAAAGCTTCGTGTCCACACTTCTGCCGAGTGCACTCGAGGTAGCTGCGCGGGCGCGGGTGGTCAGTAGTTGTCGAGGCGGCGTTTCCGTCCGAGCCACGGCTGCTTGAGACTGACGGAGGCCTCTTTGGACGCCTCCTCAGCCAGGCCCCCTGGTAAGGGGAGCCTGTTAGGCTGACGACCTATCTTGGGAACGATACGCTTCGCACCCACAGTGCATACCTGCGGAAACACGTGCAAAGGAAGTCTCCGACGAAGTCGTCATCTCGAACGGCATACACCCTCAATCTTTGTAGATGTTTCAGGCTCGCAGAGCGTATGCGGCGCCAATGCGAGAGCCCCATTAAAACACGATTCGTTGCCCATTCGCGCAGTGCCGCTTTTCAAGAACAAGAGCGAAAACATGTACGACAAACAACAATAATACCGAGACGAAACATATTCTCAGCACGCACAATCGAGATACGGCTGCGAAGGTGAGATGTCTTGGCGCCAAGGCGAGGGACACACCCTGGGGAAGCTGCCGCTCTTCGTCCGTGTGGCTGCTGGGAGACTCAAGCCCGAGTGCCGCAGCGGCGAGGGTGTCCCGGGCGAAGCGCCTGGCCTGCCCTGGCGGCACCGTCTGGTGGCGCGACGGGGAGGGGCCGCTCACGAGGAGGAGGGCCCGGACAAGGGGGACTGCGGGGCCCCTCCTCGGAGGCGGAGGAGGAGGAGGAGGAGGAGGAGGAGGAGGAGGAGGAGGAGGAGGAGGAGGATGGAGGAGGAGGAGGATGAGGAGGAGGAGGAGGAGGAGGACGGGGAGGAGGGGGAGGAGGGGGAGGGGAGGAGGACAAGCTAGGTGCGCTCGCGTCATATCTGACGTCCTACCCCTCCCTCCCATCCCTTACCATGGCGCTGATTTTCTCTATCCGCGGACGCGTGTCGTAGCGGACCTGTGGCTCCGCGCGCGCGTGCGTAGTGGGTGGTGGTGCACGTGCGTGCGTGCGTGCGTGTGTGCGTGGTTGTGGTGGTGGTGGTGGTGGTGGTGGTGGTGGTGGTGGTGGTGGTGGTGGTGGTGGTGGTGCTGGTGGTGGTGGTGGTGGTGGTGGTGGTGGTGGTGCTGGTGGTGGTGGTGTTGGTGCTGGTGCTGGTGCTGGTGGTGGTGGTGGTACTGGTGCTGGTGGTGCTGGTGGTGGTGGTGGTGGTGGTGGTGCTGGTGGTGGTGGTGGTGGTGCTGGTGGTGGTGGTGTCGATACTTGTGCTGGTGCTGGTGGTGGTTGTGGTGGTGGTGGTGGTGGTGGTGGTGGTGGTTGGGTGGTGGTGGTGGTGGTGGTGGCGGCGGTGCGGCGCGGTGGTGGCGGGCGGATGGGCGCGCGAGAAAAAGGCCCGCGCTGGGGCGAGAACGCCATCCTGAACGACGGAGGCCAAACACCGATCCGAAAATGAGGCCCACGCTGCAGCGGGAGCACGATTCGGAACGATTCGGGAGCAGAAATGAGGCCGGCGCCTGAACGAGAGCAGCATTTTGAGAAAAAATGACGCCGGCGCCTCAGCGAGAGTCGTTTCCCGGGATTTATCGGGCATCCTGTGTGTAAAAAACAGTGCGCGGAGGGTGCGCGGCTATCACCCCGACGCCATCAGGGGAAGGATTCGGGAGCAGAAATGAGGCCGGCGCCTCAACGAGAGCAGCATTTTGGGAAAAAATGACGCCGGCGCGAGAGCAGCATTTTGAGAAAAAATGACGCCGGCGCCTCAGCGAGAGTCGTTTCCCGGGATTTTTCGGGCATCCTGTGTGTAAAAAAACAGTACGCGGAGGGTGCGCGGCTATCACCCGGACGCCATCAGGGGAAGAGGGAGAGTATATTCATATTGAGTAATTGTGGAGGAGGAGGAGGAGGGGGAGGAGGAGGAGGAGGAGGAGGAGGAGGAGGAGGAGGAGGAGGAGGAGGAGGAGGAGGAGGAGGAGGAGGAGGAGGAAGAGGAGAGGAGGAGGAGGAGGAGGAGGAGGGGGAGGAGGAGGAGGGGACGAGGAGGAGCGAGGAGAGGAGGAGGAGGAGGAGGAGGAGGAGGAGGAGGGGGAGGAGGAGGAGGAGGGGGAGGAGGAGGAGGAGAGAGGAGGAGGAGGAGGAGGAGGAGGAGGAGGAGGAGGAGGAGGAGGAGGAGGAGGAGGAGGAGGAGCTGTTGAGGATGGCTGGGCAGAGCGCAGCAAGCTCCGCCTCTCCTTCCTCCTTGCCGTGGGGCTTCCCCCCATGGGCGGGCGGGCGGCGCAGGCCCCCCTCCGGCCCCACTGACACAAGCCTTCGGCGGGCGGCGGCCCCCGCGACGCGAGGCGCTTGCGCGCGAGCCCCCTCGGAGGCCGCCGGGGAGCCCTCGCGGAGGGCGTCCGCACGGGCGTTCGGGCCAGCTTCCGGCGATCGCCAACATTGGATTCACGGTCAGAGGGCGAAAGCCCACCCCCAGCCTCGGTCCCGACGCCCATCCCCGATGCCCGCGATTCGAGGGGTCGGGGCTGGGGGTTTGGGGGCGGGTTTTCTCCATTTCCTGGACCCCGAAAACCCACCCCCACCCCCAGTCCCGACTCCTTGAATCGCGGGTTCGGGGATGGGGTCGGGGCTGGGGGTGGGGGTGGGTTTTCGACTTCTCACACGGGGGCGTGGATTCGCGACGGGTCCCGTTTTCATGGGGGATCGCGGATGTCCGCCGCCGAGGGAGGCGGCACCGCCCGCATTCTGGGGAGGGCACATCCCCCGATCCATGGATTTGGCGACCGCGCGCCGAAGCCATGGAGCGCTAATCCATGTTTGCGCGCCCCCGATTGCTCCGTCTGGACTTGGCCTCTGCTGCACATCTGTCATGGCGCCAACAGCGCAGAGCGAACGTTGCTCGGAAAGCGATGGGGTGGGCCCAGATGGTCCTGGAAAAAAGTCGTTCCAGATTTCGAGGTGAGTTTCGTGCTTTTTTTCGGGGGCCAGGAATGAAGACCACAAACAGTACACTTGAAATTCATTCTGTTTTTCGCTCGCCGTTTTGGCGGTTGGGCATTGACAGAAATTCACAGAACAATATGTTCCAGCACGTCTGCAAGTTCGGTGCAGTGGCATTTAAAGTGAATGCGAATACAACTTGCTGTTCACCAGTTGGAAACATATCACTATCCCAATGTTTGTCGTCACCTCGCCTCGTTGCCGACCTGAAGGATGCCCGCCGTTTCTGAGGGCACATCCCTAAGATTGTCCTCGCTCTTGGCTTGCCGATCTGAGGGATACAGTCCGAGTTTGGTTAGTCGTTTCTCTTGCCAAGAGAGTCGAGGCTTTCGGAGGCTGCCGGCGTTGGCCTCGCGTGCAAACACATCCCCAGTTCGAGCTGACCGTCAACACGGGCAGCCTGCCCGCAGGAGGGGCGCATCTTGGGGGCAGCACCGTCGTTGCAGCGGTGGCTGTGCAGTGCGGTCGTCGATGTCGGTTCGACAGGATGGCCTACAGTCGGGGCCCTGAAGAAGGAACCCTTTCCGTTGGGAATGGGCTCCGCGTTCCTTAAGTGTTTCACAGCTTGCCTCAGGCTTTCCTTATGTTTTCGGCAGGAAATCGAAGGTTAACTTATTGAAAAAAGGGGCCTCGTTTCTTATTTAGGGTTCCTTAGGTCAACGCCCCGACTGTAATGTTCTTCGTGCTTGTTGGGTGTGCTTGTGCATCCTGGGGGGGGGTACCATCGAATGTTTTTTTCCGCTTGGCCGGCGGAGGGTCTCGTGTTCTGGAGGCATGCTCTTCTGCCCCAGGTCTGGCCGTCGCCTTGCTAGCCCCCACGTCGCATGTAGCGGTGCAGGTCACGACATACTTCATGCGTGTTATGATTTCCACATGCGTATGGCAAGTTCCATGACCGAGTCGTATTGTATCGCGTTGCGTTCTCGTCCCTGGCAAATCTTGACGCTTCGCGCATCCCCACTTACCCTTCCAGAACCGACCCCCAGGCGAGTTGCCTCAGGCAAGGGAGTGCAGGAATATGACATCCACGTATGGGGGGTTTGGGGGGGAGCCTTCAATTCGAAGGTCGGGAGCATCCTTTGTGTGTTTCGTCGAGTTTGGCTCTTTGGCATCTTTGATCAAATGCGTGGCCACCTCAGACAGCCTTGTGGCCTTCCTGGAGCTCCTTTGGAGGCAAGCTGGAAACCAGCTGGGGCCAACTTCTGCTATCTTGCGAAATGCTGCGGGCCATCTTGGGCTATCTGAGTCCATCTTAGGAGCCAGAGCGCCCCTCCTGACAACTCGCAGAGGAGCACGGGGTACGTGGGGGGGGGGGGCAGATAAGTCCCAGACAGGAAGAACCGGTTGCAGAGCTTAACGATTTCATCTTCGCAAATCGGGCGGAGGATCCTGGACGCAGTTATGTTATGCAACACAGGCGTCTGTTGGCGTCGATTCGTGGTCACCTGCCCAAGTCTGTATGTCATCGCGTGGGTCTTCTCATCGCATCGCCGTTCTGGCCGTGTCTGTCCTTTTGCCATTTTACTTTCATCACACACTTCGCACGTATTCCCCCGTCCACTCTCGCTCTCTCTCTCTCTCTCTCTCTTTCTCACTCTTGTGTCGTCCGTCGTCTTCATGTCAGGTTGTTCTCCAGGTGTGCCGCCTTGTGGGTCGGTGCCCTCCCTCCCAGGCACCGCCGCCGATACATGCCCACGTCTCTGCCGCCGTACGCGTGCCCGGCAGAGGCCATGCCCTGACGTGCTTCTCAACACCCCGCGTTGGGCCCCAAGCGACCACGAGGTTCGAGAGCCCATATCCGACCACATCGGCCAGGACTGCAGCGTCTCCCGCGGTGAGGGCAGTCATTGGTACGGCGGAAGCTGGCGCCATCCATGCCAGTGGCTCCGGAGACGACCGGACCTCTCCAGCTGCACCTGCCCCATTCTCGCCTTGCCAACTTCGCTGCCGGCACATTCGGCAACGAGTGCCCCCTGGCGTCCGAGGTAGACCGAATGAATAATTACCCAGCCAGCCATGCGAGAACAAGAACACGCTCCAGGATGGACACCTTTGTAAGTTCGGGGCCGATTCCGATTCCTCACGCTTGTTCACCGCTGAGTCTTCCGATCGCCATTCCCCGCAGCACCGATGACGTGGCCTAGGCAACGCCCCAGGACAAGGCGATACAACATGATGATTTTCCGTCTGGCTCCGGTCGTACAGCCAATGCCAGTTCGCATTCTTCAGCATAACCACCAGATATCGGTTGCGAACGTGGATTTCCAGGTCAACGTAAGCGAATGGACTCCCGTCCGTAACGCCCTTCATCTGCGCAAGCATCTCCCCCAATACGGTCAGAGTCGTTATGGGCCCTGCCATGCAGCACTTTGACGACTTCTTGACGAGCATCTCACTGCACACAGCCTTTTGGAAGTACTGCTCAGAGATGCTTGACCATGCCGGGATCAACTAGGGCACGTCGCACACTTGGAACGAGAAATCAAACTGTCCAACACTGATGTCTGCAAATCCCCGCCGAGGGAATGGCAACATCGGCAGCACGTCCTCGTCACAGACATCGTGATCCCTGTCATCAGGCTATCACGCTCATCCCAGAAACTTTTTTTGATCCGCGGGTCGAGAGCGAGCCTCTTCTGGTCGAAGCTAAGCGGGCCGCGCACAGCTTTAATTGACAGAGGGAGGAAGACAGAAGGAGGGGCCTCACGTCAAGGCCAAGGCTCATCCCAGACACAGCGCAACCTCAAGCCCTCGGCACACATACCAGCACGGACGACCATGCCCCTGACAGGGTGCGACATGGGCCTCCAGCCAGCCTTGAAAAGGGACTCCGCGAACAAACGTAGTACCCGCTCGAGGCAGCCATGACGAAGCTTCCTGCACTCTACTGGAACGGGCATCGTCGCAGCACTTCGACGTCACCGTAGCCAACAGCACCGTGGTGCCAGGCCGCCCCAGCGATACCCCTTGCGGAGACATGTTTTTTTTTGTTCGAGCGAGGGCCGCGTGTGGCCCCAGGCAGCCGCGCGGGACGGCACGAGGTCCCATCGTGTGGTCTTTGCAGAGTCCTGGGTGACGGCATCCGGGAGCCCGAGGAAAAGCTCCTTCGGGCAGGCCGCCTGCACCTTCGTGGCCAGTCTGCCGTGCACCGCCACACCACGCGCGCGACGTCGACGAGCACGTCGGGGGTGGAGGCAAGCACTGCACACACACAGACACACACAGAGACACACAGAGACACACAGAGACACACAGAGACACACAGAGACACACAGAGACACACAGAGACACACAGAGACACACAGAGACACACAGAGACACACAGAGACACACAGAGACACACAGAGACACACAGAGACACACAGAGACACACAGAGACACACATACACACACAGACACACACAGACACACACAGACACACACACAGACACACACAGACACACACAGACACACACAGACACACACAGACACACAGACACACACAGACACACACAGACACACACACAGACACACACAGACACACACAGACACACACACAGACACACACAGACACACAGACACACAGACACACACCAAGGGCGTCGTAACAAGCGCCCCTCGGCGCCAAGACCTGGCAGGCAATGGTGCGGAGCTTCACCGCTTCCGCCAAGTATCGAGAGCACGCCGCTGGCAAGCACAAGGACGCGGCCGTACAGGTAAACTCCACGCGCCACGAACGCCCCGCAGAGTTGGGCGTGCGAGATGCCAGGGCCAGCGCAGCGCCGCTCTCCCCAAAAACCATTCGGCCTCCAAGGGTCTCACATCCTTGCCACCCGTCCTGAAGACACGCTGTGACGGTAGCACGTGCTGCTTCGGGGCGAGGGCTCGCACGGGCAGGTACGACCACGCCACAGCCGTTCGGCTCCGGTGCACGCCTGGCAGCGCCCCCCCCCCCAGCCAGCGTTGTTGGCCGGCCGTGGCGCAGAAGAGGCGTTCCCGCAGCCGGGGGCCCGCCTTTTGACAACCGCCGTCGCTTCCGCGGGCAAGGGGCGACACACAGTGAATCTCTCCGTCGAAGAATTCACTGTGCGAGAGGTAACTTCATCTCCTGACCTAGATTTGCAGCCTGATTAAAAGCCCGAGACTTAAGTGTGACTGGGCGATTGAGTTGAAGCCGCAGCCTGGCGGGTGACGGCAGGGGCGATCGCCACGCGCCTGGGGCATCGTCGCGGCAGCCGCCATCTGCTTTCGCAGCCCGTGCGAGGACGAGGACGTGGGGCGGCGAGCCCTGCGCAGAGCCGCCGCCGCTGGCCAGGGCCCCTCCTGCGCGCAGAGCTGCGCGCGGGAGCGGCGTGTGCGTGCCTCTCCCCGGCCAAGCCGGCGGGGGCGTGCACGCCGCCTCTGGGCCGAGGAGGGTCACCAACCACCAAACCACCCCAACCCAACCCGAAGGCTCAGATTTACCCTCGATTTCCAGTGGGGGGGGGGGCCGGGAAACGTCGAGAAAACACATGTGGAACCCTTACCCCCCCCAACCCGAAATTCGGGTCTTCGGGTTAGGTTGGGGTGGTCTGGTAGGTAGTCAGGGGTGGCCTGCGGCGGTGGATGTGTGAGTAGACCTCGTCCTTCTGGAGGTGCGCGACACTGCTAGTGCGCGTTGCCCACACCGCGCTGCCAGCTCGTGCTATCCTCGTGACCGTCGTCCGGCAGTCTTCCCAACTTCATGCCCGGCGTGCCCGAAGAGACCATCAGCTCGGCATCGCTTGGATGCGTGGGTTTTTTCCGCGGCGAGGACCGCCGATGAGCATCTTGGGTTCATCTTGTGGAGAAGCCGAAGAATGTACGGGGAATGGACGTCCGAGCGATGGCAAGTAAGCAAAGATGAAATCAGCGGGACCTCCGAAGCCAATGTGTGCAAGCCATCTTCCCAATCCGAGCCTGGTTCTTAAAATCATGTGCAAGCGTTGGAGGGCGTGAAACGAGTAACATCCTCAGCTAATTTCGGAGGCCGTCCCAGTGCAGCAGCTCCCACAGTCTACGACCAATGTCTAATAGAGTCGAACCCGATCCCTGCGGGTCCAATCGACAGTGCGGTGTCTGAAACCCCAGCTGGGATTCACGCGGTTGCAGACATCCTTCGAGTTCTAACCCTGAACCTGCGTTTCAGAAATCTGACCTCCTGGGGTAGAGTTCACATGGCCGATTCCGGAAACCCTGAACCCAAAAACCTTGTCTCCTGGTAGGTCGAATTTTGCTTTCGCCCGCTTCCGCCGAGCTTCCGCTGGCTTACGCCTGCTGAGCCGCCCTCGTTTTACTTCCGCCGCCCTCCGCCGACCTTCCGCCGAGGAAGAGATGACAACTCCTCCTATCCTCGAAGGCGAGGCCCTTGTTGGAACGCTCCACCTGTGCAGCACACTTCAAGCGGGCAGCCCCGGCAGCCGCAAGCAGTTTGAGCGCCGGTGGTCTCGGCCTCGGCACCGCCCAGCCACGCCGCGGCTTTGCGGGGGGGGGGGGGGGCAGACGGCCCTGGCGATAATGAGCACACCCGATGTGAGTACTGCAGCCGCGCACGGCCACGCCCGTCGCCCAAGCTCCTGCCGAGCCTCCGGACCAGAGTGCTGAAGATGATGGTGCCCTGGAGCTGAACTCTGCTCCACCTGCTGCCGCACCTGTGCCCAATGAAGTGGGCATGCCCGACCCGCACGAAGTACACGGCAACGCTGGGGATCGGAGAAGAATCAAAGACCATGAAGAAGTGAAAGCAGTGGACCATTTTCGGTATGAACACGGGGACGAATTTTATCCTCCTCCTTCTCGTCCCTCCTGCTTGTCCCTCCTTCTGCTCCCTCCTCCTCACTCCTCCGCCTTCGTCCCTCCTCTTCCTCAATCCCTCTTCCTTCGCCTCCCTCGCACGCCCCCGCCCCCCCTCCCCCCTCCCTCTCGCAATCCCTCCTCTGCCCCCTTCCTCCCCCCTCCTCCCTGTCTGCCGACGCCTCCGCTCCCCCTCCCTGCCGCCGACGCCGACGCCAGCGCCGCCCACGCCGAACCCGATGACGCCGACGACAACGACGACGACGGCGACGACGGCGACGACGCCGACGACGCCGACGACGACAACGACGCCGACGGCGCCGACGACGCCGACGGCGCCGACGACGCCGACGACGACGACGACGCCGACGACGACGACGCCGACGCCGACGCCGACGACGACGACGACGACGGCGGCGCCTTCACGGAGCCGTGCCCCGGCGGCGTGGGGCCCCCGGCCGCGGGCGCCCGGCGCGCGCCGGCCGATGCCCGACATCTGCCGGGGCGGCGTCCCGAGGCCGCGCGCGCGCGCCTGCCGCGGCGCGCCGCGCGCGGCGGGCCCGCCGCCCGCGGCGGCAGGCCGTGGGCGGCAGGCGCCACGAAGCGTGTGAGGGGGGCGCCAAAACGGGGCGGGGCCGCCATGCGAACCCTGCCACGGGGGCCTTCGGTGGAGCTCCCTATGGGGCCAGGAGTCGCGTGAGAGGGGGGCGCCGGGGCGCCAGAACGACGCGGGGCCGCCATGCGAACCCTGCCACTGGGGCCTTCGGTGGAGCTCCCGCCCAGCGAGCGAGAGGGCGGCCGCGGGCGGCGTCGGCCCCAGACATGATGTCGCGTCGTGAGAATAAGATTCAAGACGGAGGTTTTTTTCGCCGCGGTGTCCGCCTCTATATATGGAGGCCCTCGCCGGGCCCCGGGGCCGGCAAGAAACGACTCGGGAGGAAGAACCGGCCCCGCGGGGAAAGGGTCGGGACTTCCTGGGGACGCCGCCCTGAACAAATCAGGGCGTCGCATGTCTGGGGCGGGCTGCGGGCGGCGCCGGCCGGGGAGGCGATCCGAGTCGCGGGGGGAAGGGGGGGGCGCAGCGTGTGGGGCGGGGGGGGTGGGGAGGGCGCAACGGGGGGCGCCGCCAGGGGGGAGGGGCGGGGCGATGCGAGCGAGTCGCGGGAGGGGGGGGGGGTGCGCAGCGGGGGGGGGGGGCAGCGGGAGGGGCGGGGCGTCCCAGCGGGGAGGGGGGGGCGCCATCCCAATCGCGGGGGGAGGGGGGGGCGCGCAGCGGAGGGGAGGGGTGCGCAGCGGGGTGGAGTGGCGCAGCGGGGGGGGGGCGGGCGAGCCGAGTCGCGGGAGAGGGCACCCCAAATGCTGGAGCTCAAACTGGCACACTGTCGGACCGAGGTGTAAAATCGAGGTCGGTTCGGGGAGGGCACCCTCGTGTTCTTCGTGCTTGTAGGATGTTCTTGTGCACCCTGGGGAGGGTACTCTCGGCTGTTCTGTGTGTTTTGGCCGGCGGAGGGTTTCGAATTCTTGAGGAAGATTACCTATCCTAGGTTCGACTGTACAGTCGAGCATTTCATCAAGGGGCCTCATACCGAAAAACTGGGCCAGCGTTTCTTGGCCAGCTTGTTCCAGAGTGCTGGCCCAGTTTCTGATAGTCCCAGGACCACGGGTCCTGGGACTGTCAGAAAACGAGTCAGGGTGAGGATCTCGTTCTGGGGGGTGAAGGGTTCCGAGTCGCAGGAGAGGGCACCCGAGATGCTGAAGCACAAGCTGGCATACAGCCGAGCATCTGACAAGAGACCTCCTCCCGAACAGCTGGGCCAGCGTGTCTTGGCCAACGTGTTCCACAGTTCTGGTCCAGTTTCTTGCGCACGTTCTCCCCTCCAGCGCGAACAAAAGCAGTTTGCCCAGGCTTGTCTTGAGACATTTCCCGGAAACTGGTCCAGATTTCTTACGTGATGAGTTTATCGATCGCATGTTCGGTTGCAGGCAGTATCCAATCTCTCGGCGGCCCGCGCGGATTTCCCGGATCGGCGCCCGACTCCCCTCCCCGGCGCGCGGAGCCCGCCGCGGGCGGCTCGGCAGACGCCGCCCGGGGAGGCCAGCGCAGATCCGAGCCATCCGCGCGGAGCCCCGAGCTTTGCTGCGTGGGTCACTGTTTCTTCCCCGAGGCACTGCCACCGCGGCCCCAACGGGTGCTGGGTCGAGGTTTTCGATGCCTTCGGGCCAGTGCTTGCCGCTTCTGGGCCTCTCGAAGGCCCCCGCAGGGCCTCCCGGGGGACGCCTGGAGGCCCCCAGGGAGGCCTGCGCTCGCGGACAATCTGCGCGACCGCTGTTCGTGGGAGGAGAGCGCGTGCATCGAGAAGAAAGCGGAGGAGAAGGAGGAGGAGGAGGAAGTGGAGGAGGAGGAGGAGGAGGACGAGGAGGAGGAGGAAGAGGAGGACGAGGAGGCGGAGGAGGAGGAGGAGGAGGAGGAGGAGGAGGAGGAGGAGGAGGAGGAGGAGGAGGCCGCGCCTTTCTTCCCCCCCTCTCCGTGCTGCCGTCCGCCCCGGGGGAGGAGCCGGGGGAGGCGGGCGGCAGACGGGCCGCAGCCACGCGCAGGAGGCACGAGAGGGGCAGGGGGGAGGCGGGCTGGCGCCTCCTCCTCCTCCTCCTCCTCCTCCTTCTCCCCCTTCCCCTCCTCCTCCTCCTCCTCCTTCTCCTCCTCCTTCTCCCCCT
Organism: Prorocentrum cordatum; assembly: GCA_963575745.1. Lineage (NCBI taxonomy): Eukaryota > Dinophyceae > Prorocentrales > Prorocentraceae > Prorocentrum > Prorocentrum cordatum. The sequence goes on along the minus strand of CAUYUJ010001551.1, from coordinate 16,642 downwards.
TCCCGTCCCTTCCTCCCCGGGACGGGGCACTCTCGTCGAGCGGGGGGGGAGGATCCAGGATCGCGACTTCTCTGCCCTCGTCTGTGGTCGGTTCTCGAGATCGCGATCCGCGGCGCCGCGCGTCTCCCCCTTCACTCCCTCCCTCCCTCCTCTCCCTCAGGTTGCTCCTGCCGTTGCGCTGCCTGCCGCTGCACTGCCGCTGCACTGCTGCTGCACTGGCTGCACTGCTGCTGCACTGCAGCTGCACTGCCGCTGCCAGCCGCTGCTGTTGCTGTCCGCCCCACGCCCCTTTCGGCACACCCGTCAAGCAGATCGTGCCCCACAGGGAGCCCCACCAATGGCCCCAGCGTGGGTGGGCTTACGCGCAGTCTCCGCCCCATTCGGCAAAACTTTCTCGCGCACCGTTACGGCCTTGACTGGAGTGTGCCTATGCACCCGCCCTGCCCAAACCCCACATGTAGACTACGGACCAAGCACATGGGGGCACCTGCGGTCGTCCCGCCGCATTCGGCACAGTTCTCATGCGGGTCGTGCCCCGCTGGGGGTGGACCTACGCGCCCGCCTCGCCCGATTCGGCACATTTGCCATGCGGATCGTGCCCTAGGAGCTCCATGCATGGCACATGGCACTCGCGGGGACGCACGCGTGCGTCCCCCGTCACTGTTCGGCGCGTACCTCACACAGCTCGCGGCCCACAGGGAGCTCCACGTATTGGTGCCGGTGGGGGCGCTCCTGTGAAGTCCCTTCCCGGCTTCGGCGCACCTCTCAGACGAGTCTTGCTCCACAGGGAGCCCGATCTCCCTCCCCCTCGTGCCCGCAGCGCGAAGTAGCTGTGTTGCTTCCCCTCCTCGTCCTCATATCTTCTTCCTTTCGCGTTCCCCCCCTCCCCGTGCGCCTCCCCCTTCCTCGGATCCCCCCCCATCTTCGTTCCTCCTCCCCCGCCTCCTCCCCCGCAGTTCTCCTCTCCCTCACTCCTTCTCCTCCTCTTCCTCCTCCTCCTCGTCCTCCTCCTCCTCCTCACGAGGAGGCGGAGAATAGGAGAGGGAAAAGGGGGAGAAGGGAAGAGCGGCTGTCGCCTGAGAGGCCGCACTGGGCATTCCAAAACACGTGGTTCTTTCGGGGATGCAGAGAGTTGGCAGCCCAGGTGCGCACCGCACGAGAATAAACATACTACTACTTCGAAGTGTTAATATTCACCCGAACACGAATCGTACGTAGAAGAGTAATGTGATGCAGCGTGGACCCCGATTAGCGTGCTTCTAGCAATCTCGGTTGTGCAGTCTATGTGGTGCGATCCATGTTGTGCAACACATGTTGTGCAATGTATGTCGTGCCATCTACGGTGTGCCATCTAAGTGGTGCAGTCTAGGTTGTACAATCTATTTCGTGCAAAATATGTGGTGCAATATGTGGTGCGATCGTTGCGGTGCAATTGATGCGGTGCAGTCTATGTGGTGCAAGCTATGTGGTGCGATCTATGCGGTGCAATTGGTGCGGTGCAGTCTATGTGGTGCAAACTATGTGGTGCGATCTATGTGGTGCTGCCGGCGGGCACGGAACCGCTGGACCGACGATCAGGCCCAGACGATGGGCAGGGGGCGGCGACGGCGAGCACAGAGCCGCCACAACGACATTCAGCCCCAGTTTTGTAGAGCAGAAGTAGGAAACCCGAAGTTCGAGTACTGTGTGGGGGATATCAACAGTTAAAGAAGGGAGGAACAGAAGAGGGCGAGGAGGAGGAGACGGAGGGAACACAGTCTTGACGATGAAAGGAGGACCACTTTGGGCTCAGGAGGGGCTCTGGTTTTTCTCAAGAGAGGAGCAACCACCCCGACCCCGATCATTGGCGTTTGCTAGAAACGGCCCTGGGTGTTGACGAAGCAGCCCTGCCCTGGGCGCGCTTACGAAGCGGCTTCGTTCGCCGGGTTGCTTATCATGGGGGTGGATTTTCTGCCCTCTAGATGAGGCCCAGGCCTACGCCACGCCGTGGCTGCCTCGCACTTGCGCCCCCCCATACCCGGAGGCCTGCACCGCCTCCCCGGGGCCCGGCTTTCCTCTGGCGTGGACGACGACCGCCGTCGTCGTCGTCGTCGTCGTCGTCGTCGTCGTCGTCGTCGTCGTCGTCGTCGTCGTCGTCGTCATCGTCGTCTTTGCCGTCGTCCTCGTCGTCGTCGTCGTCGTCGTCGTCGTCGTCGGGCTTCCTGCTCCCCAGGCCGTCGTCGTCCTCGTCGTCCTCGTCGTCGTCCTCGTCGTCGTCGTCATCGTCGTCGTCGTCGTCGTCGTCGTCCTCGTCGTCGTCCTCGTCGTCGTCGTCCTCCTCGTCGTCGTCGTCGTCGTCGTCGTCGTCGTCGGGCTTCCTGCTCCCCCTCTTCCTGGGCACGGATCTCCGGGTGCTCGCGGGGCCCGGCCCGCGGCTCGGGGGGCGCGCCGTGGCCGCGCGAGAGCCCCATCTGTGTTCACCACCTACCGGACCACCCCAACCCAACCCGAAGGCCTCCATTTGCCCTCCATTTCCAGTGGGGGGGGGGGTCGGGGAGCGTCGAACAAGGCACATGTGGAACCCGTACCCCCCCCCCCCCAACCCGAAGTTCGGGTCAGATTCGGGTCTTCGGGTCGGGTCGGGGTGGTCTGGTAGGCAGTCATCTGTGTGCTTTCCCTGCTCCCGAAGGGCTCCTGCTCTGCTGCGGTGTGGGGCAGCGCGAGAGGCCGCCGCCCCCGCCGCCGCGGCCCACGCGCCGGCCGAGAGGGGGGGCCCCTTTCGGGGCGCCGGGGAGCGCGCCACGGGGGCCTCGCTCCCGTTTTTCGCTCGGGAGGGGGGGAGATTTCTCGCGGTTTTCTCCTCGGCTTGGGTGTCTCCTCGGTTTTTGGGTGCTTCCTCGGTTTGGGGTGTTTCCTCGGTTGGGGTTGTGTCCTCGGTTCGGGTTCTTTCCTCGGTCTGGTTCGTGCCTCGGTTTTGGGGAGGTCTCCGGAGGGCGTCGGGAAACATCTTTCTGGCCCGTCGGTCCTGCCGTGGGAGGTGCCTCGGGGCGCCGCGGCGCGCTCCCGTGTCGCTCGGGAGGGAGCCCTGTCATTGTCTTGTACTGCTTCTTCCTCGAGGGAGAGGTTTTCCTCGGAGGACATTTCGCGGTTTTCCTCGGTTTGGGTTTTTCCTCGGTTTGGGTTTTTCTTCGGTTTGGGTTTTTCCTCGGTTTGTTTTTTTCCTCGCTTCGGGGGGGCTCTCTCGAGGGGGGCCCAGGGGAGGGGGGGAAGGCTCCTCAGAAGCGCCTTCTGCTCCTCAGAAGGCGCGCGCCCCCTCTCTGCAGATGTAAGTAAGGAGGGGAACAAACACATAGACACAATGAATCGTCGATTCCCCAGAAAATACAGGAAAATCTGGGAAGTGGGGGGGGAGACAAAAAAAAACCACATATGGGAAAAGATGGGGAATCCTTTAATTTGTGTCCATCTATGTGCGTGTCCCAGGGCCCCTTCCGTAAGGCCGGCGCCTCCCAAGAAGCAGGCTCTTTCTAAGAAGCCTTGCCCCCTCCCCCTACCCCCCTATGCGCGCCGCCACTCGGCACGACGCCGCCGCTGCCCTCGCCGACGCCGCGCCCTGCCCTCCCCGACCGCCCCCTGGAGGATCCTCGGCGGCAGCGATGGCGGCGTGCTGCTGCCCCTCGGCGGGGAGGCCGAGGCGCTCTTCGAGCCGGAGCTCGCCGCGCCCCCGGGTGGCCACCGCCGCTGCTCGGGCCATCAAAGGATCGTGTTACAGTGCCGTTTTTAATACATGCTCTGCGTGCGGATCATGTATTAAGCATGCAGGGATGTAGTATTGATAACAACGATGAGTTCATGCATAAGTTTATTCATACATTCAGCATGTATTTAAATTCCTGTATGCTTCAAAATCCTATGTATTAAAAACTGCCCTGTAGTGATGATTCGCTTGGGTCCAGAATCGAGGGCCGCCAGTAGAGGATCAAAGGCTGACGCAAACAGAAAGACTCGAAGGTCCGCGCAGATTTCTCGGCTCCGCGCCAGACCCCCCATCCTTGGCGCGCGGAGCGCGCCAGAGGCGGCGCCAGAGGCGCCGCTAGGGGGCCCCGGCGCGGATCCGAGAAATCCGCGCGGACCTCCGAGTTGTTATGTTTGTGTCGTGCTTCGTCCCTTTAGCCAGATACGCCGGAACTCCCGGGACGCAGCTCGAGCCAATCGCATCATAAGATCATTGTCGTCCCAGCTGCCGTCGTCGTCGTCCAGGCAGGCGCGTGGAGCGAGGCTTCGCCCAGGAGAGGGTGCCCCAGGGGCGCCGAAGTGGATCCGGGTCCAGCGGAGGTTTACGTAGCGCGGCTGGTGGATGCAGGGTTTACGGCCTCATGGAGCAAATGTGTTTGCTGTGTCGGCCTTAGCGCCCGACTCTAACGAGCCACGTGTCGCGAACGCCACAGAGATGATTGGATCCATTTGATCTTCCCCCTCGTTTGGTCATCCAACCGCTCTAAGCCGATATTTCTTGCGCACTTCGGTTCCCTGTGTTGGCTTCTGTGCTTCCCTTGATCGTTCCTTGACAGCAGAATCCCTCCCACCCTGCGCTTCGCAGCTGATGCTGAAGCTGTTCCGTGAACCGATTCGCTCCTCCTCCAGCCCATCCCTTGTCTACTGCTCTTGGTGGGTGGAGGAAGACAGCGCTGGTACATCCAACCGGGAAGATCGGGGACACGTAAGACTCGAGTAAGCCAGAACTCGGGTTTGCCGACGTTTTTTGACGAGCGCGTCCTGGATTTTGACGGCCCAGTTTTTGCGGGACGTTTGCAGCGGGAGCTCGCGTCAAATTTCAGATGGGGTCCCGCCATTTGTATGAGGGCCCCGTCAGGCCAACCCGAGTCCCCCGTACCCGAGTCTGACGTATTCCAGGGAAGAGGGAAGTCTACGTCGGGGGCGGAAAAGAGGGGGGTGATGACTAGGGGGAGGTGGATTTCATGGCGCGGGCCATGATATTTCCCCAGATCTCATGGCGCCTCTTCTTATCTCATGACGTCTCTGGCCCCCCCGCTGGGCCGTGCACGTGCCGCCGGTCATGATTTGCCTCTTGGACACCCCCCTCTTGGCCGCTCCCGACTACGCGGTAAGTCACCACCCACCAAACCACCCCAACCCAACCCGAAGGCTCAGATTTACCCTCGATTTCCAGTAGGGGGGGTGTCGGGAAACATCGAAAAAACACGTGTGGAACCCTTACCCCCCCCAACCCGAAATTCGGGTCTTCGGGTTGGGTTGGGGTGGTCTGGTAGGTAGTCAGTAAGGCGCCCGATAGGACGCGCAGGTACCTCATGTGTCTTTCTGCTTCGGTCGCTCCGCGGGGGCACCGACGGCGGCGGACGGGCTCCGGTGGCGGTGCGGCGCCCCCCCCAATTCGCCCACTGGTCGCCGGCAGGGGCCCAGTGGCCTGCCCCGCCAAGGAACGCACGGCTCTTCGATCGGGGATATGTATATATATATATATTCACATATATATATAGATATACACATAAATCTAGACTTATATATATATATATATATGAATGCACATGCATTTATGCTTATACACACATACATGTATGTACATATATATATATATATATATATGTATCGCCGGTCTCTCGGCGACGTATAGTCCACCCGCAGAGTGAGGATGGGCAACCTTCCCAGGGGTACCCTTGCATCCTTGCCTCCTCGGTCCAGCCTTTGCCAGTTTCGCTGGCCGCGCCCCGCTCGAAAAGCTTCGAGATGTGCGTCCGAGGCCCTTGCATCCATCGCGCATCCTTACGATGCGCGCCAGCTGTATCCCCGTTGCTGCGTCGACGGTCTGCCCCTCCCCCCCCCCTGAGCTGGTTCCCCCGTACCGTTCCCTTTCGGCCTCGGCCCCGCATGAGAGCACCCTCGCGGCGCCATCCACGCCGCGGGTCGCCTTCACGCCCGCGATGGGGGAAGGGAGGGAGAACGGGACGGGGAGGGGAGGGGAGGGGGGGCAGGAGGAGTCGCCGGCGAGCGAGGGGGGGGAAGCCAGACGGAGAAGGCCTCCTCAGAGAGAGCGGCGGCGGGGCCTCTCGGAAGCCCCCCCGCGCCTCCCGAGGAGTCGTCGTCCTTTGTCCGGACGCTTCTCGGCGGGCGGGGGGCCTCCCGAGCCGTCTGCGCAGGCCCTCATCCTTCTCGCTTCCCCCCCGGGCGGGGCTCGCCGCCGCCGAGGTGGCAAACAATGTTGGCGTTTGCGTGCCAGGGCATTTTCTTTTGCTGAGTTGGGCGCCCTGGCGCGGACGGCCGAACGACCCCTGTAGCGGGACACCCTGGCAACGCGGTCGCCGCCGCGAAAGTTGCCCGTTCAACGCTGGTGCCGCGCAAGCGCGGCGCCGAACAGCGGGTGAGCATCGGGCGGGGCCGCGGGCACGGCCCCTTGCGCGGCGCCCTCCCGCTCGGGAAGGGCTGGGATGTTGTGGCTCGCCACCCGTCGCGGGGGTCAAAGCGTCGCGAGGGAGGCCCCCATGGGTGCGGCGAGGAGGCGAGGCGCGCGTCGCAGCGGAGGTCCCCGCGGGGGCGCGACGGCACCCGGAGCTGGGTCGCGCGGCAGGGGCGCGAAGGCAGCCGCGCCGTGGCGCGTCGCGGGCCTGGGGATGCGGGTCGGTGCCC
>CAUYUJ010001551.1:0-7500 GCA_963575745.1 Prorocentrum cordatum | reverse complement strand
GAGGGACCTCAAGGCCGAGTCTGTCGAGGCGACCCCCCCGCCTCCCTCAAGCAGTGGCGAAGCCCGGGCTGGGCGAAAGGGGGGTATTCGGAAAGGGGGGGGTGCGAAATTTGCTGCATGCAGCTGGTTTCGGCCCCACCGAGGGGCCCATTCCTCGATACATAGCCGCCTCCGGCGCCGGGAGGCGCCGGGAATATCAGCTACGTGAGCTGATTCTCAGACCCCTCCTTTGCTATCCCCCCCTTTCGCCCGACCCGAGAGGCGACCCCCCTCCCTCCCTCAGGCAGTGGCGAAGCGTCCTGGCTCGCCTATAGCCCCAGCAAACAATGTACTAAGAACCTCTTGTGGTTCCCACGACATGTTCTTAGAACCTTTCTGGCGGAGATGGTCTTGGTTTATCGCATGGGGTTTATGTTCTAAGAGCATTGTTTTTGTAACACTTTTGGGTTCTAAGAACATTGCGTGGTAGGACTATAGGAATGCGGGGACGGTCGGTCCCTGCTCAACTCCCGCAAGGGCGCGCCGCGCGGGCGGGGCGCGAGCCGTGTGAACTGGCAGCTGAGCCAGGTCCCCCCCTCGCGCCCCAGCCGCGCCGCTGGCGAGGACCAGGCGGGGATGGAGGAGGACAAGGAGGAGGAAAGCAGGAGGAGGAGGAGGAGGAAAAGGAGGAGGAGGAGGAGGAGGCACCCAAGGCGCGTGAAAGATGTTGCAATGAAACCTCCTTCCAAATTCCTTCTTCAGAAGCCTCGCGAGCATTTGTTGTCACTGCCCCGTTGGAAGACAACCGTCTGATAATACCCAACCGTGCCAAAGCACCATTCCTTGGACTTAGACGCTGCGAATCAACTTTCCTGTTGCGTCCCGACGAGCCTGCATCGCGCCAGAACGCCATCCTGGTATGTCAACTCCGCGAATCAACGTGATCGCTGCGCCCTAGCAACCCTAAGCCGTGCCCGAACACCATAGATGGGACGTCCACGGTCAGACTGGACGAGTGTGCTCAACGTTAAGACTAGAGACACATTTTGAAAAAGGACCCGTCCTCAATCCGGGAACCCATTGCAAACTTTGAAGACGAATGTGCGCGGCGCAAAGGCGAGAACTACATTTCGAAAAAGGATCCGCCATCCATCATTCGTGAAGCTGTTGCGAACTTTGGCGAATGTGGGCGACGCTACGGCGAGAGTCAACTTTCGAAAAAGGATCCGCCCTCCATCCGCGAAACTGCTGCGAACTTTGAAGACGACGACAACTGTGGGCGACACTACGGCGAGAGCCGCATTCTGAAAAGGCCACGCCCTCCTTCCGTGAAGCTGTTGCACGCTTTTGAAAAGTATGTGCGCGGTGCTGAGGCGGCAACCACATGTTTAAACAAGGATCCGATATGTATCCGTGGAGCTGCTGCAAACTTTAAAGCGAATGTGCGACAACCACAGTTTGAAAACGACCCGCCCTCCATCCGGGAAGCCCTCGTAATCTTGGCAAAATAATGTGCGCGGCGCAGGGGCGAGCGACATATTTTGACGAGGTGAAGCTCTTGCGAACTTTTGCAACGAATGTGTGCGGCGCTGGGGCGAGAGTTACATTTTGAACACGAGCCACCATCCATCCATCCGGGACGTCTTTGCAAACTTTGAAAGCAAAGGTGCGCGGCGCGATGCGATAGCCACATTTTGAAGCAGGACACGCCTTCCATCCGTGAAGCTCTTGCGAACACTTATAACGAGAGTGTGCGGCGCTGAGCGAAAGCCACATTTTGAAAAGGACCCGCCCTTCATGGCGAGTCATTCTCATGCGAAACGCTCGCCCAGCCCTGCCGAGACGGCTCGGGGTGCGACAGGTAGGCGGTGTTCACAAGGAGAAGGGATGGAGGAGAAGGGTGCGGAGGAGGAGGAGGAGGAGGAGGAGGAGGAGGAGGAGGAGCCAGGGCGCGAGCCAAGGCAGCTCGTGAGTCTGAGCCCCTCGCGGGGGGTGGGCGGGGGGGGATCACCACCCACCAAACCAAGCCACCCCAACCCAACCCGAAGGCCCCCACATGCACTCTCGCACTCCATTTCCAGTGGTGGGGGAGCGCTGGGGAACGTTGACAAACCACACACGTGGATCCCGTACCCCCGCAAACTCGATATTCGGGCCTTCGGGTTGGTTTGGGTCGACTAGACGTAAGAATGACCTCTCGCCGGAGTGGCCTTCGGTGCGGGCCCACTGGGGTCCCCCGATCGCCGAACGCGAAGCGGTAGCAGCGGCTCGCGCGCCTGGGTTTGGCCACCCCGCGCCCTTCCTTCGATCCGCGCACCAGGGGTCATTACCAGCCTCGAACGTATCCCGATCCCTAAGATTGACACGCCAAAAGGCGATGACAATCTTAGGGATCCGCCCTCAAAAATAAGGGAATCCCTAAGATTGGCATCGTGATGAGGAGGAGCCCAGCATTGGGATAGGGATATGTTCCAGGCTGGTAAGGTCACTCTCACCTGGGGTCACTTTGGCGTGTTGCCGATTGGGAAATTTCTGGCAGGTCGTCAGGGCGGGCGACCCGTCGTCCGCGCGCGCGCGCCCGCGCGCGCCGCGGAGGAGGCGGCCCAGGGCGCCCTCTGCGAAGGGCGGGGCGTCGGCGGAGGTACGCGGCCCGCCGCTCCCCCCTCGCGCGCGCGGGCGCGCGCGCGCGCGGGGTGCGCGGAGGGCCTCTCGGGGGCCTCTCGCGGGCCGGCCGCGCGCGAGTTGGCAGCTGCAGTGGGTGCGGTTACGCCGGTGTTCGGGTTGCGATCTGCGCCGTTGTGGATTACTTGTTTTCACCGGATGAAGAGAACTGCCAGCTTTCCCAACTGATGGGACGATGACTCCACCAAGCAAGCCTAGAGAAGTTGGTCGAGACCCTTGCCCCGAACAGGGCGCAGTGGTGGCCAAGCCCACCCGTTCATCAGGTGTTTTCTTGAGGGAGAGAGAGAACCTTTTTCGTCGTCGGCGGCGAGACAGATGCAGTCCGCCCCAGCGCGGGGCGAATCGGGGCAACCAGACGGCTCATTGGCTGGCGTCGTGCAAGGGGGGGGGGACAGAAAGACGAGAGCGGCCGCGTGGGGGGGGGGAGGGGAGAGGGGCAGGCGCTCAGGCGGCGCGGAGGAGCTCCGCGCCGAGCGTGCCCGAGCGGCAGGTGGAGGCCCGCTGTCGACTGCACGCAGGAGTGGCCCGTCGCCGGAGTGGCCTCTGGTGCGGGCTGGTCGGGGCCGCCCCCCTCATCGCCGAGCGCGATGCGGTAGTAGCGTCTTGCGTGCATGTGTTTTGCCCCCCCCCCCCCCCCTCCCTCCCCCCGCCCACCCGCCCCCACCCCCCCCGCGGCCCCTCCGAGAGCCGCGCACCAGAGGTCACTCTTGCCCCAGGGTCGCTCTTGCGCGGCGTGCAGTCGACGCTGGGGCTCAGGAGCGCACCAGAGGTTCGCTGAGCCTTCGTCGGGGCGCGGCAGAGATCTCCGTCGGGGTCCTCGCCCGACCCCTCCCCCACGGGCGCGGTCTGCAGACCACACCCTCCTTTTGCAGGCCACACCCTCTGGAGTCGCCGAGCAAGGGTGAGATCCTTCGACATCAGGGGACGCGAGGGGGCCAGTCTGAGCGCGCAGGCCGCTGTACTGACGCATCGCGCGCGGCGGCCGCCAGGCCGCACACCCAAGGGTCACTCCTGCCGCTCTGGCCAAGGGTCGCTCTGGAGTGTCGCCGCTCGGGGACCTCTCGGCGACCTGTCGGCCGCAGGGAAGGTCGGGGCCCCGGGGGCGTCCCAGAGGGGCTGGGGACCAGGGTTGCGTCAGGCAGGTCCCTCTACATGAGGAGTATTCAAGAATAGTGAAACAATAATATCCGACGATGATTTTGATGATTGTTGAATTTTTTTGCGGATTTATTTTGACATTTTTTTTCGTCCCAAATCCGCCTGTAGGGTGACACGTCCGACCTAAGACCAGGGGTGTGCGGACATCATGGCCCGGGCCACGACATCTCCCAGGTATCCTGGCCGACTGGGCGTTCAGAGTGTGACCTCTCGCCGGAGCGGCCTTCGGTGCGGGCCCACTGGGGCCCCCCGATCGCCGAGCGTGAAGCGGCAGCAGCGGCTCGCGCGCCTGGGTTTGGCCACCTCGCGCCCTTCCTTCGATCCGCGCACCAGGGGTCATTACCAGCCTCGAACGTATCCCGATCCCTAAGATTGACACGCCAAAAGGCAATGACAATCTTAGGGATCCGCCCTCAAAAATAAGGGAATCCCTAAGATTGGCATCGTGATGAGGAGGTGCCCAGCATAGGGATAGGGATATGTTCCAGGCTGGTAAGGTCACTCTCACCTGGGGCCACTCTTGCGTGCAGCCGATCGGTGAATGCCCGGCAGGCCGTCAGGGCGGGCGGCCCCTCGCCCGCGCGCGCGCCCGCGCGCCCAGGGCGCCCCCCTGCGCGTAGCCGGCAGGGGTCGCCCTTGCGTGCAGCCGGCAGGGCCCCCGCTTCTGCTTCCGATGAGAATTCCTTCGCCCTCTGCGCGTGCCACCGGCCACGGTGCGCCGACCCCCCTCTCTTCCTGGCCCCCCTTCTTCCTCCTCCTCCTCCTCTCCTCCTCCGCCTCCTCCTCCTCCTCCTCCTCCTCTCCTCCTCCTCCTCCCTCCTCCCTCCTCCTCCTCCTCCTCCTCCTCCTCCTCCTCCTCCTCCTCCTCCTCCTCCTCCTCCTCCTCCTCCTCCTCCTTCGGCGCACCACGGCGGGGCGTTCTTCTCGCGCTGTCGGCGCCGATTGCGCCGGCCCCATCCTCGCGTCCTCCGCAGCTCTAGGCCTCCCAGATGGGGTCGGAGTAGATGGGGTCGGAGGATCGCGCCGCATCGCTGATGCATCGGCGATGCGGCTCGATGTGGAGCCAGATTTTCTCCATGCCGACGTCGCCGATGCGTCGCCGACGTTGCCGATGCATCGACGATACATCGGCGATGCACCGCACATGTATCGGCGACGCGGCGAGATCCTCCGACCCCATCTATTCGGACCCCATCTAGGAGGCCTCTAGCAGCGGCCCCCGCGCTTCGACCCAACGGCTGCAGCCAGGAACGCGACAGCGGTTCACAGCAACTGCGACACTTCAGCGTGCTGCTACTAGGGCTCAATGCATGATCCTGGAGCTGGCTTAGATGAGACGGTGGAGCAAGAGGCGGAGGAGGATATGCGAGGAGGGGATGCGATAGTGGAGGTGAAGAAGGAATATCTGCCAGGGGGAGGAGGTAGTTGAGGGTGAAGATACGAAGTGAAGAGGATGATCAGGCTCGAATTAGAAATGGGACGGCACTGGAACAGCAGGAGGAGGAGGAGGAGGAGCAAACTTATGGGGATCAAAAGGAGCAGGTGGAGCAGGACGCGATGACGAGATGGAGAAGAGACGAGGAGCAGGGCAGGAACCGAACAAGACGCGCAGAGCAATAATATCAATAGCGGCAATAGGATAAGGCTGCTCGAACGAGAGATGGGGCGAAGGTGAGGAGGGGAAAAAGGAGTCTCTATTCTTTCCTGCGGTGGAGAGAGGTGGAGCTGCGGAGGAAATGGAGGAGGAGGTTGAGGCGGAGGAGGAGGGGGAGGAGGAGGAGGTGGAGGAGGAGGAGGACGAGGAGGAGGAGGGGAGGGAGGAGGAGGAGGAAGATGATGATGATGATGATGATGATGATGATGATGATGATGAAGATGATGATGATGATGATGATGATGATGATGATGATGATGATGATGATAGGAGGAGGAGGACGAGGAGGAGGAGGAGGAGGAGGAGGAGGAGGAAAGGAGGAGGAAAGGAGGAAGGTGAGAGATGGAGAGGAGGACCGGCCACAGCGCTCAGGTCTGGAACGCCACGTGCGCGAACCTGGCGATGGCGGCCCTTGGCTCGAGCGCCCCCGCGACCTTGCTGGGCGTCGCCGAGCTGTACCAGTACGACTTCCACAGGACCGGCGTTCCGACGTCCTCCGACAGCGCGGCGCTCCCCCCTCGTGTGCCAGTCTTCGTTCGCGCCCTTCCCCTTGCGCTCGTCCTCCTCCATCCCTCCCTCCCCCCTCCCCTATCCCTCCCTCCCCCTCCCCCTCCCCCTCCCCCTCCCCCCCTCCCTCCCTCCCTCCCTCTCCCTCCCTCCCTCCCTCCCTCCTTCTCCCCCCCCCCCCTCCCCTCCCCTCGTCTCCCTCTCTCCCCCCTCCCGCCCTCCCTCCTCGCCGTCGCCCCTTCGCGTCCCCGGGGAGCGATGCGAAAGGCCCTGGCCGGCGCAAATCCCGGCCCCGTGGGAGCGGCCGCCGTTCGGGCCCGGACCGAGCGGCGGTTGCTCCCGGGGGGGGGGGACTTGCACCGGACCCCGGCCGCATCCCTCCCCTCCCACCCCTTCCCTTCCCCCCCCCTCCCTCGAGTCCCCCTCTCCCTCCCCTCCCCCCCCCCCCCTCCCCTTCCCTCCCTCCTCGTCGTCGCCCTGGCGTCCCCCGGGGAGCCATGCGAAAAAGGCCTTGGCCGGCGCCACCCAGCCCCGTGGGAGCGGCCGCCGTTCGGGCCCGGACCGAGCGGCGGTTGCTCCCGGGGGGGGGACTAAAGCAGGGCTAGGATCGGGATAAATCGCTTCAGAGCGTTCTGGAGCGCTCTCAGAGCGTTCCGGAACGCTCTGGAGCGGCCGCGGCGCCCGATACATCCTCCAAAGCCGCCGATTCTCAGAGATTTCGAGTTATCCCGATCCGATTTTGTCCCGATCTTCGCGTCGTTTTAGGGGACTTGCACCGGCCCCCGGCCAAGCTCCGCTTGGCGAACGGACAACACGCACCCATACCCACAGGGGGGTCGCTGGGAGGAGGACTGGCTGTGGGTATGGGTGCGGGTTGTCGGACCCTGGGGAACGCTCCCGTCCGAGCGGGGAACCCCATCCGACAGCACGCACCTACAGCCGCCTCTCCGATCCCCCTATGGGTATGGGTGTGTGTTGTTGGTTCGTCACCGCTCGGACGCGAGCTGCCCCCTTCCCCCCCCCCTCCCTCGGCAGTCTTCCGCCCCGCCTCTGCCTCTCCCTCCGCCTCCCCCCTGCGCCTCTCCCTGCGCTCCACAATGGCACAATCTATGAATACTGTTCTCCTCTCTCCCCCGACGACGCCCTGAAGATGTCCGGCCCCCCTCCGCGTATGGTTTTTTTGCACACAGGACTCCCGGGAGATGTGTTTTCGCTGGGGTTTGTTTCAACATGGTGCTCCCGCTGTAGCGCTGGCCCCATTTCTGCGCCGCCGGTTGCTCCAGATCTTGCTCCCGCTGCAGCGCGGGCGTTACCGGTCCTTCCAGATAGGCCCCCAAATATAAAAGAAACAGAAAACGCCATCGGAGGTCATTACACATTCGACTCGTTGATTTTCTGGGCCGATGCAACGCACTGCGCAGTGCCACGCATGCGTTGGCATGCTACGCTCTGCCGTGCTCTTCTACGCCATGCCATGCCGTGCTCTCCTATGCATCGCGTACCTTCTCGCGATCATTGCC
>CAUYUJ010001550.1:90277-99917 GCA_963575745.1 Prorocentrum cordatum | reverse complement strand
CTCCTCCTCCTCCTCCTCTTCCTGGTCGACCTCCTCCTCCTGGTCGTCCTCCTCCTCCTGCTCGTCCTCCTCCTCCTCCTGCTCGTCCTTCTTCTCCTGCTCCTCCTGCTCCTCGTCCTGCTCCTGCTCGTCCTCGTCCTCCTGGTCTTGCTCGTCCTCCTCCTCGTCGTGCTCTTGCCCCTGCTGAAAATGTGGCCCAGGAATGGGAGTTCTGGGAAGTCGAAGAGCACGAAGTTGCCTACAGTTGGCTACGGGCATTCAAAATGTGGCCCGGGAATGGAGTTCTGGGAACTCGAAGAGCACGAAGTGGCCTACAGTTGGCTCCGGGCATTCAAAATGTGGCCCGGGAATGGAGTTCTGGGAACTCGAAGACCAGGAAGTGGCCTACAGTTGGCTCCGGGCATCCAAAATGTGGCCCGGGAATGGAGTTCTGGGAACTCGAAGAGCACGAAGTGTGTGACTGTTGCATCCGGGCCCATCCAGAATGTGGGCCCGGGAATGGAGTTCTGGGAACCGAAGAGCACGAAGTGTGTGACTGTTGCATCCGGTTATTCTAAAGGTGGCCCGGGAATGGCGTTCTGGGATCTCGAAGAGCACGAAGTGTGTGACTGTTGCATCCGGGTATTCAGAATGTGCCTGGGAATGGAGTTCTGGGAATCGAAGAGCACGAAGTGTGTGACTGTTGGCGAAAAACGAGCCCGGCACCCTGCCGCCCGGCAACTCCCAACACCTGCCCGGACCCCCCTGTGGAGTGATCTGCTGCTCTCTTTTGAGACCACTAGAAACCTATCAGTCTTCGCTGTTAGGTAAATTATCCCGGCAAAGCAACCTAACAGCGATGTGTAGGAGCATATCTGGAAGCATTCCCCTTAAGATTCGGATGAGAATCCAGTTGTAGAATTCTGCTGTTCTCGCAGTCGTAGTCGCATTCGCGATGACAGTCGCAGTGGCAACGGCAGTCGCAGTCACAGCCTCAGCCTCAGCCTGCCTCAGCCTCAGCCTCAGCCTGCCTCAGCCTCAGCCTGCCTCAGCCTCAGCCTCAGCCTGCTTCAGCCTCAGCATCAGTCTGCCTTCAGCCTCGGCCTCAGCCTCAGCCTGCCTCAGCCTCAGCCTGCATCAGCCTCAGCCTCAGCCTCAGCCTGCCTCAGCATCAGCCTGCCTCAGCCTCAGCCTCAGCCTCAGCCTGCCTCTGCCTCAGCCTCAGCCTGCTTCAGCCTCAGCCTCAGTCTGCCGTCGGCCTCGGCCTCAGCCTCAGCCTGCCTCAGCCTCAGCCTGCATCAGCCTCAGCCTCAGCACGAAGCGACCCAGCTAGAAGGACAAAGCGCTGAATGTACACCGATGTGTTCGACGACTGCGTATGTAATGATGTGACGATATACAGACTGAGCCCTTCGTGAATGTCTACATGTTTTTCTGACGCCTACAAACGGCGCTGACGTGTGTGAGAAAATTGTCCGCGCAGCAAAAGCCGGCGAAGCGTGCGGGAGCTCGCATGCTGAGACAGACTACGTCTGCAGACCGCCAGCTGCAAAAAGTTGCGAGCGGCTCTTGGAAGATGTTTACGGAACGGAGCTACGGTGTCTGAAAACATTGGCATCGAAGGGAAGAGCCTCGGAGCCCTGCAACCTGAGAAACACCGCAGGAACTCGCATACTGAAAAGGAATGCATTGCAAACCGCACGCTGCGAACCCTGCAGGCTGAGAAGCACCGCAGGATGTCGCATGCTGAAAAGCACTTGTACTGCAGAGCGCTAGCATCTATCTCGGGCTCGGACCCCCCCGTCCTGATCCAGAACGTGTCCGGCCACGGCCTGAAAATGCCGTTCCAACTCCCGAGGATCAGCTGGCACTCCGGCTCTGGGACACTCCAGTACGTCTTGAGCACCTTGAGCCAGGCCCCATCTCGGGATCCCCACAGCACGCTGTACTTGACCGAGACCGTGCCGAACTCATAACAATTGACCTCCGAAGGACCTGCGAGTGCAGGCTGAGAAACACCACGCGATTGCAGGGCACGGCATTGCGTGTCACATGAGTGCAGGCTGAGAAGCACCACATCTCGTTTGCCAGAGATCACTCCCAGGTTATTTGATCCCGCAACACCAGCCACGGCGTAGCTGCCACAGGGGCCGCAGATAGCAACGGTTCGGTCACCCAATTGGCGTTCCGGTGAGTCACAATTCGCGCGTGGCTCCACGAGCCTGTGTAGCGCGATTTGCGGGGCACCAGTGTGCTGTAGGTGTTGTTGCCGTAGCAGAAGACGGCCTCTGGAGCCCAGTGCGGATTCCAGCGGACAGCGTAGACCCTGTGGACGCCATTGCGGATGACGTCGCGCGCACCTTCGATATGTGCCACCCATCGAAGCCAGTCAAATGCTGAGCCATCGGTGATGTCAACAGCACCTGGGGCAGTCTCGCCATGGTGGTAGTGCAACAGCGATTGGAGAGCGGCGCTGGCTTCGTCGCGGCCCACAATCTGGCGCGAGCAGGCTGCCTCTTGCAGGTGCTCCTGTGTGAAGAGCAGTGGGGCATCACCGCCAGTCTCGGCAGGCTGAGCAGCGCCACCGTCAGGCACGGCAGTCTGAGCAGCGCCGCCACGAGGAACATGAGGCTGAGCAGCGCCAGGCTCAGGCACGGCAGGCTGAGCAACGGCGCGTGGTGGACCGACATAGGTGGGCTCATCGGGTCGGCCGTTCTTATGGTAATGCAGGCGCATGGCTGAACCGTCTGCACGACGGAACTCGAAGAAGTGCCTGCCGTGGCCATCCGTGTTGGAGTAGTTAGGGTCGCGCTCTGTCTCGATGATGCGAAAGAGAACCTGGGCGATGCCCTGCCCGATTATGCGCTCAGCGAAACCCGGAGCGGCAGACCGAAGCAGTTGCTTCCAGTCGTAGGACGGGTCGTTTGTTACGTCTTTGAACGACAAGTTGTTGACAATGCACTCGGCGCGCAGCGCGCGCTGCCACTGGCAGGCGGTCTTGCCGCCCATCCCTGGTGTACGGCGGATGTCTTCGAGGTGAGCCTGCTCAAAGACCACGTCGACACCTGGCTGAGGAGTCGGTGCGGGCGGATCCGGCAGAATCTCCCACGGGCCATCGCACGGGGCCGGGGGTGGCGGGGGCGATGCCTTGCCGCGTGCTGGCATTGTGACAAGGCAGGCTGAGGAGCACCGCCGCGGCTGGACGGCCAGGTGAAACTCGAGCAAACATGGTTAAGGATGATGATGATGGTGTTGATAGGAAACCCGGTATCAGCGAGTTGATGTACAATGAGGTGTCCGCAAACGAGACACTGCTGTCAACGCTGTTATAACTAACCACAAACGAGACACTGCTATCAACGCTTGCACAATTAAAAAGAAACGCTGGCATTGACACTACTAGCAATACCAAAGTGGAGTTTAAACGAGGCACTGCCATCAACCGATTCAACTTCCAATGAAAGAAGATCACAAATGAGTTCACTCTGAAGTGACCCATGGGTATCAATGCGAGAAGTCTCTGCAAACTATTCACTCATGGCGACCGCCGCGCACACGCGTGTAGGAAATCGTTGATGATGATAGTGATAATGGAGTGGGGGCCAGTAATGCAGATACACTGCTGTGCATTCACTTGCTGCGAAAAGAAACTCTGCATGAATGAGTTGATATATAATGAGTTGTCCACAAACGAGACACTGCTATCAACGCTTGTATAAGTAAAAAGAAACGCTGATATCGACACTTCCCCCAATACTAAAGTTGTCTTTAAACGAGTCACTGCCATGAACGGCTTCAACTACAGTGTAACGAAAGGAACTGCAGGCTGAGAAGCACCGCAGGCCAACGTGAACCAGTCGTGGTGATGAGGATGAGTGAAATCTGCGATGATGATAGCGATCATGAAGTCGGTTGTAGGAACCCACTTTTGTAGTAACCAACATACACTGGTATGCATTCACTTATGGTGAAAGGAAACTCGGTATCAGTGAGTTGATATAGAATGAGTTGTCCGCAAACGAGACACTGCTATCAACGCTTTTAGAACGAAGCGAACCCATCAGAACACTGTTATCAACGGAAAGAATGCTGTAGAAGGACAAAGCGCTGAATGTACACCGATGTGTTCGACGACTGCGTATGTAATGATGTGACGATATACAGACTAAGCCCTTCGTGAATGTCTACATGTTTTTCTGACGCCTACAAACGGCGCTGACGTGTGTGAGAAAATTGTCCGCGCAGCAAAAGCCGGCGAAGCGTGCGGGAGCTCGCATGCTGAGACAGACTACGTCTGCAGACCGCCAGCTGCAAAAGGTTGCGAGCGGCTCTTGGAAGATGTTTACGGAACGGAGCTACGGTGTCTGAAAACATTGGCATCGAAGCGAAGAGCCTCGGAGCCCTGCAGCCTGAGAAACACCGCAAGAACTCGCATACTGAAAAGGAATGCATTGCAAACCGCACGTTGCGAACCCTGCAGGCTGAGAAGCACCGCAGGATGTCGCATGCTGAAAAGCACTTGTACTGCAGAGCGCAGGCTGCGAAACCTGCAGGCTGAGAAGCACCGCAGGAACTCGCATGCTTTCGAACACTACTGCTCGAGACCGCAGCTGGAGAGCGGCAGACCGCAGGCTGAGAAGCACCGCGGGCAGGGAGACTTGCAAAACTCAGATGTCCTGATCGTCTTGGAGGAAGTCACGCCAGTCCGGCGGCTGCCAAGAATCGATGATGCGCCTGGAGCCACCGCCCGTGCTGCCGCCGATGTCCAGGTAGTCGCCATCGCCCCTGAACAGACGGCCGTGCCCCAACGCCAGAATCGCTTGGTTGCGGATTTGAAGCAGCGCTCCGCTCTCAAACATCTGCAACACGTCCAGCTGCCTGCGCGTGAAGTTCGGCTTTGGCTGGCCAGCCTGGGCAGACAGATGGAGGGAAAGCCGCTCCCCCTCGTTGTAGCGCGCGATGGCCTCGGCCTTCTGGTGGTGCAGCCGGCGCCGCTGTTGCCGCAGAGCTTCCTCGGGAACTGCTGCATCACGGCCCTCACTGTGATCAGCTTGCAACGCTTGCGTTAGCCAATCAACGTCGAAGCGCCCTGAGAAGGCCAGCACCTCCCAGATCTGTTTGGTACCGGCCACACGTTGCAAATGGCGATGCCACCGCTTACGCTTCTGGTCTTTCACAAACTTGGCGACGCTACCCAGACCTGCACCCTTGGCCTGGCCACCTTTTCCCGCAGGCTGAGAAGCACCGTGAGAACCTTTCTTACCGCCTGGCCCTTTGTTAGGACCCTGCGGAACCGCATGGCCCCCTTGTGGCGCAGACTTGCCTTTCGCTTTTCCCTTTTCGATATCCCGTTCCTGAAGCGCACGCTGCTGCCGCGACTGCTCGTACTGGTCGCGAGCTACTCTGACCAATTCCTGGCGCTCAGGCCCCGTGAGAACGTAGCGCATGTCGTCGATGTTCTTGCTCCGCAGAAAGTCATGTCGAAGCTTCAGGACAGAGAGAATGGCTCGGCCAGTCTCCTCCTGAGACGCAAAGGCCGTGTCATATTCCGAGCCAGGCTGAGGAGCGCCAGCTGGATTAGTGTCCGCTGGCTCCGTGGACTTCCTCTTTTTGAAAAGCAAGAGACTGAGATGATGGAGGACTTTCGGATCGTACTCCTCGTCGTACCTGTCGTCCCAAAGCTGCCTCAGCTCCCTGCGCAAGTCGTCCGCGCGATTCTGAACGACATCCTCGACGTAGTCGGGATCACCCGGTGAAGTCGGTGAAAGCGGAGGAGTAGAACTCGGCGACCGATCCCAATGCACAGAAGACTCGCGGTCCGCCTGTACGCTGACGTCGGCGTCGGAGACGTTTTCGACGACAATCTTCCGCCTCTTGCTCTCCCCAGGCTGAATAGCACCAGGGAGAGTGAGCACAACCGCCACCGCATCGTGTGCGTCGTTGCGCATGCCACGATCCGTAAAAGACGCGCCAACGGCAATGGAGCAGAAACGGGCGACTGCTCCGCAGACCGCGACGTGGTCGCCTTTGAGGTCGGCCGGAGTGGCATGGACCTCCCATACCTTCTCGTCGTTCTGCTGGCGCTGGTAAGCCTCCCGCGCCTCCTGGAAAGTGAGGTTGTCGTCGCCGACTACAAGCAGAACGACTGCCTGGTTTAGATTCTCAAGAATCTTGGCCAGGCCGTCCAGGTGCAAGCGGAGATGGCGAACTGTCCGCTTTCGAGTCTGGATGGTCGGCGGTTTCTTGCCGCACACGATGTGCATGTTGGCGATCACCACGTGGAACTTGTCATGGCCTGGTTTGTTCACCTCAAAATGTGAAATAACAGCATCAATCTCTCGGCCGCTAGGAGGCCTGTAAACTTTGCTGTCTTCGCACAGAGTCAGTTCCGCAGGCTGAGAAGCACCGCGGAACCCCCAGAGAGTCAAGTAGTTGTCGACCTCCGAGAAGCGAATGCCATCACCGAAAGGCTTACTGAGGATCTCTGTCACGTTGATCCCTGCTCGGCGAAAGCCTTCACGGAACGCACCGACCTCGCAGCCACAGACCATATCAGCATCAGCGGTCTCCACTATCTTGGCGCACAACCTTCCGAAGTTAGCGCAGTGAGTGGCCGCCTGCTTACCAGTCATCATGCCCTGCTCGAACCCGAAATTGAACGAGGCGACCGTGAAAGACGCAGGCTGCACAGCGCCAGAACCAGGCGTCTGTCCACCTTCCTCCGCAGGCTGAGAAGCACCGCGAGGCGGCGCAGGCTGAGAAGCACCGCGAGGCGGCGACACTTCGGACGAGCCTCGCGGAGCAGAGGCTGCGGATGAACGTTGGACATGGGGGTACGGCCAGGGGAACGCCATTGCAATCAAAACTCAGTGGTCTGCAGTGAATGAATGCAGTGGCACGATTGAATGCAGAGGACTGCAGTGTCACTAGCAAGTCCTGAACCAAACACAGCTGTGGCGGAAGGAGTATGAAGCGTCTGGCTATTCAAAATGTGGCCCGGGAATGGAGTTCTGGGAACTCGAAGACCAGGAAGTGGACTAGAGTTGGCTCCGGGCATCCAAAATGTGGCCCGGGAATGGAGTTCTGGGAAATGGAAGAGCACGAAGTGGCTTACAGTTGGCTCCGGGCATCCAAAATGTGGCCCGGGAATGGAGTTCTGGGAATGGAAGAGCACGAAGTGGCCTACAGTTGGATCCGGCCCCCCAGAATGTGGCCCGGGAATGGAGTTCTGGGATGTCGAAGAGCACGAAGTGGCCTACAGTTGCATCCGGCCCCCCAGAATGTGGCCTGGGAATGGAGTTCTGGGAAGGCGAAGAGCACGAAGTGTGTGACTGTTGGTGAAAAACGAGCCCGGCTCACTGCCGCCCGGCAACTCCCAACACCTGCCCGGACCCCCTTGTGGAGTGATCTGCTGCTCTCTTTTGATCCCACTAGAAACCTATCAGTCTTCGCTGTTAGGTAAAAATGGTCAGGGGAAGATTTGTTTTGCATGTGTGAGCTTTTTGGGGGAGCATGTGTTGACTATTCTCTTATCTGTCGTCCAAAATCCGCCTGTCGGGGGACACGCCCGACCTAAGTCAAGACTGAAGGGGCATCTGCCATCTTATCACGCACACACAGGCACACACACACAGGCACACACACACACACACGCATGCACAACGGCGTGCGGCTCCCATGTGCACCCTCTGCGGTCGCAACCTTATTGCTGGGGGCACATGCGTCCAACTTGCGGGGCAAGGACGCGGTATCGGCGCCCATCGCAAGGAGCTCGTGCCCAATATTGTCTAACATGTTGTGGGCTTTTCGGCGACGTGGCAATTGCTGCCACCGCGGCAGCTAACGAAATTAAGTGGAATAATATATTGTGGAGTCACAGATGCAAGTGCTCACACGCTTTACATGTTTGCCTTATCCCCACTTCTCCTCGTCCTCTTCCCTCCTCTCTGCCTTTTCTCCCTCTTCCTCCAAGGAATGATGAGAGTTGCTCGTGCGGCGCGTGGCTGTGGGAGATGCATACGCGCGCCTTGGCATTTCATCCCGCACTGTCTAGGTGTCTGATGACCACAACACACACACACACACACACACGCGCACGCACACGCACACACGTACTCACTCACACAACGCACATACAAAGAACAAGTACCAGCTTACTAAAATGGCAGACGCTTACACGTGCAACGTGCATCCATTATGATAGTTCCCCCCTTCATAGGGAGAGTATGTCGTGCATCGCGGGCCGATCCCTCGCCCAGATCTCCCGCCCAAGGAGGTCGAGCCACTACCTCTCGAGATGCACCTCGCGACCTTCAGATCGCACGACGCATCAACTGAATCAGTGCAGATTTGGGGATGGGCGAAGAGGAAGACGACGATGAACCGATCCGGCGCCATTCGATGCGTTCTTTGAAAGTGGTCGCGTGAGGGAAATTTCAATCAATCCAGCTAACAGAATATATCATATAACCAGCGACCGGGTCCAAGGGCCCTGGGGCCACCACTTCTTCAAAACTCCCCCCTCCCCCCCGCAACCCACTTTAGTCCCTGGCGCCGGCGGGTCTTTTTGAACGCTCCAGGGCGTTCCCTGCGCAGCGGACGCCTAGAGGCCGCCAGGACGGCCCAAGAGCGCACCAAGCCGCCCAAGATAGCCCCATGATGGCCCAAGAGGCCCCCAAGAGGCCCCAAGAGCGCTACGAGAGGACCTCCAAGAAGGCCCCAAGAGGCCAAAAGCATTGATATTCAGTTTGTTGTTCAATGTTCTTCGCGTTTTCGCGTTTTCTGGATTTCGACATTCCAAGACTGCCCAAGAAGTCTCCAACTTCGCCCCAAGAGGGCCCAAGAGGCCTCCGTGACGGCCCAAGAGGGCCCCCAAACGGCCTAAGAGGCACCCAAGACGGCCCAAGAGGGCCTCAGGACGGCCTCAAGAGGTGCCCAAGGTGGGGAACGCGAACCGACAATTCGAGCCTTCCGCCCCAAGAGGCCCCCAGGAAGCTCCAAGAGGCCCAGAAGAGGCACCCAGGAGGCCCACAAGAGGCCCCAAGAGGCTCCAAAACGCTCCCCCGGAGGCTTCAAAGCTGCTTCCAAAAGGCCCCGAGAGTCCTTGCACGATATCCAAACGAAATTCCAAGAGGCCTAACCCACAACCCAGCGACTGTGGCGGCATGGGCCGAAGGCACCAAGAGGCAACAAATTGTGATTCCCACTAGAATGCTCAACGATTTTCGTGTTCTTGCTTTTTCGCGATTCCAATTCTCTAAGACAGCCGAAGAAACCCCAAAAACCTCTCACGACGGCCCAAGAGGTCCATGATAGGGCCTCAAGACGGCCCAGAACGCTTCTGATGCAGCCCAAGAGCGTTCCAGGCGAGCTCCAAGATAGGCACAAGAGGCGGAACCCGAACTCACATAGCGAGCCCGCCCCCCGAAGACGGCCACAGAGACCGCTTGCAGGGCCCCAACAAAAGGTCCCAGGAGCGCCCGAGGGTCCCCACAACGCCCCCCCAGAAGCATCAAGAGGCCCCCATAGAGGCTCCAAATATGACAAGAGACCTCCGCGATGCTTTCCAAGAGACCAAGCAATTTTTGAAGTAGCCTTCCAAGAGCGCCCTCAAAAGGCATCCAAAGAGGCTCTGGTTTTGCCAAGCTCTTTTGAAAGTTGA
>CAUYUJ010001550.1:75277-85277 GCA_963575745.1 Prorocentrum cordatum | reverse complement strand
TGCTTGCGATACTTGGGGGAAGCGGTTGGGGCACCTCTTGGAGGCACGTTGGAGTCTCTTCGGTTGACCCTCGGCAGCCTCTTGAAGCGTGCGTCGGAGCATCTTGGGGCATTATGGTGCCTCTTGAAGGCCTCTCGGATGGCTCTCTGGGCCTCGCGGAGGCGGCTAGAAAGGTTTCTGGGGAGCTCTCGGGGCCATCTTGGGGGGGAGGCTCGACATGTCAGTTCGCATTCCCTGTCTTGGGCTTCTTGTTGGGGTTTTCTTGGGCCGTTTTGGGAGCCCCTGGGGCTGGTTTGGCCCTCTCTTGGGGTTTTCTTGGACCGTCTTGGAAGCCCTTGGGCTCGTCTCGGGGCCTACGTGGGCCGTCTTGGACGCTCCCAAGACGCTAAAAGCGAATGCGTTGAAAATGCACGCTTCCCAAAAGACTTGGGACGATTTCTGTTTCTCGGAGCCTTCGTAGGGGTCCCCGTAGGGTCCTATTGGGGCACCTTTGAGGCCAGAGGTCTGGAAGCCATCATGGTGAGTTATGATCTCCCTTCGTCGTATTGGAGGCCAGCTGAGGTGGCATCTTGGGTGTCTTGGAAGGCACGGGGCGTAGATCTGGAGGCTCTGGAGGCCCCAGGGGGCGTGGGGGAGCCCGGGGACCCACCCAGACTCCCTCCACCCCCCCCACCCTTCAAACGCGATTTTGGACCCTGGGGGAGGGGGGAAGGGGGAGGGGGACAGCGAAACGTCCCACACGCCTTTTCCACCCGCGGCAAGCGGGGGCCAGCGGATTTTGCTCAACATGGTGTCTTCCGAAGTGTTCTGACCCTTTCCTCCGGGGCCGTCTTTGCATGTGAGAGCAGTGTTTGGCGGTCCCCGGGGCACGGCGACGGCCCCCTGACGCCGAAAACGACGGAAACCCCCATGATTTGTTCAATGCGGTGGAGGTTTGGGGACGCAGCGGGCTCCAGCAGCAAGCCGCCGCTTGCACGAGCGCGGTCGGAGGCTCCAAGCAGCGGGAGGGGAGGGGAGGGGAGGAGAGGGGAGGGGAGGGGAGGGGAGGGGTCGGCTCCGTGGCGCCGACGCGGAGCAGGAGCAGCAGCAGCCACAGGATGAGGGCAGGAAAAGACCAGAGACAAGCAGCCGTCGTGCACCCGCAACAGGACAGAGTCAGACCCGAGCGCGTGGCACGCGCTGGCATGAACCCAGGATTGCGCCGAGCACGTGAAGCGTCCGAGTCGTTGGCTCAAGCTCAGTCGTGCGGCCGCGCAGTTTCTGCACGCCGGACGTACCCACGCATCCTCCCAGGCATGGCGACGGCGGCGAGGCTCGCGCGGGCCGTCCTGGGCGCCGCGGCGGCCGCTGCGGTAGCCGGCGCCCCAGTGGAGGACGCGGCCTTGACGGCCCAATTCGAGGAGTGCCTGCGGGAGCACGGCAAGAAGTACGTCGGGGCGGAGTGGCGGGAGCGCCTGGCGAACTTCCGCGAGAGCGTGCGGGCCATCGGGGAGCACGCCACCAGGCCGAGCTCGCACAGGCGTCGAAGAACAGAGAAAGCGGCATAGGTTTTAACTTTTCGTCCGACGAAGGCAGCTATACACCACCACCACCACCACCACCACCACCACCAGCGTGCCAGGCCAGGGCCATCCTGGGAGCCAGGATAGTGTATAGACTCTCCTGGCCTCGACCAGGATGGCGCACACACCAGGCCAGGGCTAGGATGGCCCTGGCCTGGCACGGCGGTGGTGTAGAGATGCCTTCTGCGCACGTCGAAGGTCTGAGAGTTCATGCCTGCGCCGCTCTTGCTCCTCCGAGGCTGCACCTCAACCACCTGGCCGACCTGAGCGCGTCCGAGTTCTCGCGGCAGCTGCTCGGCCTGCGGCCGGGGGCGGGGCGGAGCCGGGCGCCGGGGCGGCAGCCGGGCAGCCTGGGGACCCACCGGGCAGGGGTTGTGCCCGGCCTCTTGGGCAGCGGCGGCGGTCTGCCGGCCAGCCTGGATTGGCGGTCGAGGGGCAAGGTGAACCCCCCGAGGCAGCAAGGCGGCTGCGGTGCGTGCTGGACCTTCGCGTCTGCGAGCGCGCTGGCCAGCGCGTGGGGGATCGCCTCGGAGCAGATGGTGAACGTCAGCGAGCAGCAGCTGCTGGACTGCGCCGGGGAGGAGTTCGGCAACACGGGGTGCGGCGGCGGCGCGTTCGACGGGACCTACGAGTACGCCCACCTGGTGCCGCTCTGCACCGCCGAGAGCTACCCGTACCGCTCCTGGCCGTTCGAGTGCGGCCCCCGCATTTGCGAGGTGGGCATCCCCCAGGGAGCCGTGCTGGGATACATGGACGTGGAGGCGAGCTCAGAGGCGGCGTTGATGGACGCGGTGGCCAAGCAGCCAGTGACGGTCGGAATACAGGTCGAGACGACGGGGGGGTTGGGGCTCTACCAAAGCGGCATCTTCTCCGCATCCTGCACTTCGGAGGTCAACCACGCGGTGGTGGTGGTGGGCTGGGGCAGCGAGAACGGTCAGGACTATTGGCTCATCCAGAACTCTTGGGGCCTTCACTGGGGCGAAGGCGGCTACTTCCGGCTGGCTCGCGGGCCTGGCCCAGCTGGCCTCGGCGAGTGTGGCATTCTAGTCATGCCTAGCTACCCTGTGGTGGAGGTGCCAGTGGCGACCACCACGGCCAGCGAGACGTTGGACACGACGTCCGAACCTGTGCTCGCCGACACGACCCAGGGGTTCCTGATCTGACCGCGCACGGTGGTTCCTCTCACTATGCCCTGTGCCGACAAGACGACCCATCTTCAGCGTCGGCATCGTCCAGAGCCCGCGTCAAGGCACATCGAGCGGAGTGGGTGCGTGGCGGCAGGCTGCCACCCGCATCTGCCAATCTGACGGTGTGGTGATCCGACGGACAGTCGCCGTTTCGCGATGTGTCTCTGCACGCTGCAGCGCTGAGTGTGACCCGCATGAATTCACTCCTGGCCCATATGTGTTACGTTACAGTACAGTTCGCAATCGTTGCATATTTGCCAGGCATGTTGTCGCGCTTACAGCTGGTATATGGCCATTGGCAGATTGCATGTGAAATAGCAGGCGCACAAGCTGCCTGCGAGACCTGTCGTGTAATGAGCCCTCTTACAAGAATCCGCCATTATTTGTGCAGGCCGTCGAAAGGCCATGATGAGTGTGAAACAAAGGCAACAAGTTTGAGTCGCAGAACACAGATCAGCTTTCCCCGGCTGGAGCGTCTTGCCGTCGTCCGCCTTCGTATGCTTTGCTTTGATTGGCTTCGCTTCAGAGTTTGCTGCCTTGGCCTGCTTTGCTCTGAGGAAGAAGAAGGGGAGGAGGAGGAGGAGGAGGAGGAGGAGGAAAAAGAAGGAGCAGAAGGTGAAAAAGAAGAAGAAGAAGAAGAGGAAGAGGGGGCGGGTAAGGGGAAGGGGGAAGAGGGAGGATGGTGAAGAGAAGGAGGAGGAGGAGGAAGGAGGGAGAGGAAGGAGGAGTAGGAAGAGGAGGAGGAGGAGGAGGAGAAGGAAGAAGACGACGGAGGAGGGAGGTTGAGGAGGACATTGGGGAGGAGGACGGAAACTTGTTACACCCTTTAGCGCTCGTGAGAATATCGTCGAACGTCTTAAGGCCTCTAAGAACCACCTCCTTTGTCCCTCCTCGATCCCCCTCCTCCCACCCCTCGTCCTAAACCTCCTCCTACCTCTCATCCTCCTCCACCTCCTCCTCCTCCGTCCACTCCCCCTCATGATCCCAATGTTTCCCAGCTCTCCCCCATTCCCTCCCCTGTTCTCACTCCCCCTCATCCTCTTCATCCTCCTCCCCCCCCTGCCGTCGTCCTCTCCTTCCCGTGGGGGAGAGGCCGGGGAGGAAGCGCAGGAGGAGGAGCTGGAGGAGAAGGAGGACGAGGAGAGGGGGAGCAGGTTCAGAGAGGATACGTGTGTGAGCGAGGCGATGGCTACGCCATTGGATCCAGCCAGCCAGACGAGAAAAAGGGAGGGGGCTCCCCGCGGGCAGCCCTCGAACTTCAAGAACGGAAGGGGGCGGCCGCGCGAGCTCCCCCTCCGCGCCACGCTCCCACATCGCCCTCCCCCCCCCCTCCTCCTCCTCCTCTCCTCCTCCTCCTCCTCCTCCTCCTCCTCCTCCTCCTCCTCCTCCTCCTCCTCCTCCTCCTCCTCCTCCTCCTCCCCCTCCCTTCCCCCCCCCCCCTCCTCCCCCCCTCCTCCTCCTCCACCTCCTCCTCCTCCTCTTCTCCTCCTCCTCCTCCTCCTCCTCCTCTTCCTCCTCCTCCTCGTCCTCCTCCTCCTCTTCCTCCTCCTCCTCCTCGTCCTCGTCCTCGTCCTCCCACGTTTTGGAAATGTTGCAAAAATCACTTCGTCCGACCAGACCGCTACAGGAGACCCCACCCTCCATGACTTTCTCGGTCCATGTGTGGAAAACCTCAGGCCGCTCACAGGCGGCAAGTATTGAGATGGGTATGCTTGTGGCCTGGTATCCGTCCAGGACAAGGCTTGCCCAAAGTAACGGGAGGAGGACGAACCGCAAGCAGTGCAGAACCGAAGTTTAAGCCCAGAATTGGATCGCAAATGATGTGGTGCATGCGCCCACCACCACCACCACCTTCACCACCACCACCACCACCCCCTCCCCGCCAGGTGCAGACGAGCCCCTTGCGGGAGAGAAAAACGCCCCCTGAATTAGTTAACGTGTGGCAATGCGTTCATTTCCATTCGAGCAGCTCATCTTTTGAAGTGCTGCTGGAACATCTGGTGCACGATCGGCCGTCTTCACTGCAAACGTGCCACGTGCTAAAAACCGAGGATTGTGAAAGGCCAGGTGGTGGCGGAACAGTCAAGGACTCACCGCCCACAAGTGGCTTGTGTTTCTCCCCTATCATCCGCATACAAATGTAGTTGTCCTTCTCAGTGGTGTCCACGCTGGCACGCAATAGGCTATAACGAATTTACGCTCTCCCTTCAACAAGACGCAGCCGAATACGATCGAACACGTCGATTCGAGACTGCTCAGCCGCAGTCTCAGCAATAGAATACGCCGCGACATTCCTGAGGATCATTCATTCGGGATGCTGTCCGTTGTACACGGCTGTTCCATCAAGGTGGGAAGTCATACAATGGCAACTGCACAACAACGGGTTCCGCTCGTCTGCTTAGCTTCTTGGACGAGCTTTCCACGAGGTCCGCGTCTGGGCCTTCTGGGCCCAAATGCTTATCATCGTAGAGCTTCGAGGGAACACCAACAGTATCGCTCACCTATCGAACAAGAACAAACTTCAGGGGGCGGTCTTACTGGCTGACGGGGTGATTTTTCTATATATTTTGTATAAAACGCTCACCTACACAAGAAATCCTCGCGTGGCCTGACGCGCGAGCGGCAGAGCAGCCGACCCACCCCATAGCGCCAGTTGGCCTCGTGACTACCAGGGGCCCCTTGCAGAGTGTCTGCAACAGACAGAGGGCTCATCGTCACCACCATCATCATCGTCGTCATCATCCTCGTCGTCATCGGCATCATCATCGTCATCGTCATCGTCCCAGTCATCATTATCGTCATCATCATCAGCATCATCGTCATCAGGTTCGAGCCTTCCAACAGCAGTTCCTGCCCTCCTGAGTCTAGGGACCATTGTACCCTTGCCCCCACTAGCATCACCAAATGTACTTCTGGATCTGGTCGGCCAGCACCAGCGGAACCCATTCTCAAGAGATGCTACCTCCACCACATTTTCAGTCGGGCTCCGAGCGGGGCTGAGGGACCTCCGTCCAGCTGGGCGGAATGAGCCTCCCCAGCCAGAGTCATCAATTGCCTCGCGTTGGCTGAGGGCGTCCGCGAGGAACTCGTCGGACAAGGTGGAGGCCGCCATGTCCTTGTTGGTCTCACAGCTCCGGACTCTGTGGAACATCGTCTCGGGCTCCTTGCGGCACCTCGCACAAAAGTTAAACACTTTCGTTGGCGCCCACTCGTTACGACGTTGCCGTGGCCATGTTCTTCCCGTCGCGATCGCCACCATCAGTTCCAAAAGCCGGTGCTCGCGGGGTGCATCGCTCAATTGGCGTACGAGCTGACCATAGCTATACACATCTGCCCCTTGCTCGAGGCCTCCTCCACAGTAACGCATGACTTTCTTGCTTCCAGTAAATTATCTGCCGATCCTCGCGAAATTCTGCAACCAAGTCCCCCGCCGTGTCCACGGCAGCGTAGGAAGTGACAGCCTCGAGCGGGAAGTTCCACGCCACGATCTCCCCTAAAGCCTCCCCCACACGATCCCACGATTCTGCCGTTGTCGGTGTCCATCCTGTCTCCAATGATGACGATATCACTGCTGACAAGGGACCTCCGATATGTCGTGATCTCCGTAACGGGTCAGTTTTCATAAGTTTCTCGATTGTCGTTTGCCACACCTTCCTTATAGCTGGCTGCATAGCCCACATCCTGAACCATAGATGAAGACATTTGGCCGGCAACTTAACCCTTGGGTCAGCCTCAGGGCATCTGAGTCCCAGCAATGTTGTCAGGCATATCCCTGCTCTGGGAGCTGCAGAAATGGCTCCGAATCTCATTCTGAATGTTTGAATATTATTCCCAAAAGTTCCGTGCAACTGATATCCATAGGATCCAGTTGCACATGCGCCTCATGTATTTCTCTAACCTCACCATCGTCTTGTACTTCCTGGATTCCGCCGCAAATTTCTTGATATTGCTGTGCATCGAACCAGACATGCTCATCCGTTATGTCCGCACCGCTCGATCATGTCTACGTCCGCCCGTCAAGTCCACCCTGGGGCATGCAAGATGAGGTCCCACTTCCAGTGGGCAAGCTGCGCTGCGGACCCACCGAGCAATACGACGAGCTTCTCCCATACAGGAACAAACCGCCGCACTCTTGACCGCCACCAGCAGCCTGTTCCTCGAAATTCTCACACGTCTCCCTCGACACGTGTGCAAGTTTCCTGCGTATCATTGACTTGGATCCTTTCATAGTCTGGCTGAGGTCGTCGATCCAAATCCCGCGCGAAAGCTGTGGACGCGCTACCGTTATTAATTACAGCAAAGAGAACACCATCGTTCTCGTTGACAGGGCTCCGGATCGTAATCCTTGCATCACTGCCTGATTTGGACCGAACGGCTCAGAAGAAAAAGGATCTTGCTTGTCGCAGTGTGCTAGGAGCTGCACGCTGAATCAGCTCGAATTACAGCACCTGCGCGGGAAATCCAGCCTCAAAGAACACGACATCAACATGCACCAGGTAGTCGTATCATAGAGTCCTTCGACTTCCATGAGCCCCTGTCCCAAAGGTCTGTCCAGTTTGGCTGCTAATTCTTCATCGAGCACCCTCACAAACGCTTTTCTCAATGCCGCATTTCCTTCCACAGCCGCCCCATCCAGGCTCCGTGGACATTGCCCATTCAGCTAACTGGGGGTCTCTGGCCTGGCACCAGATGCGACCGAACATGGACAGCAGCCCTACAACCCAGTCTCCATCATCCCGCGACTTGGGCATCATGTGTCCGATAAATAGTTGCGTTTTAACAGGCCAGCGCAAACAATGCTCGACCCCGGCAAACAGACTAGACAGTTCCCGCAAGGCCGAATATGATTGCCTCTCATAGTTTGCGGGGGTGTTGCGATCCACCCCTTGTCCATAGCTGGCTTTCATTTTCTTAGTCGCTCTCCTGATCTCGTCACGCTCCACAGGCAACATCAGGTCAAGCCCTTCGCATCCGACGAGCAGGCGGTGTCGACTGGTGCCCGCGCGAATTACCTGTCCGCCAACGGCCGACAATCATCCTAGGCATGAAACCGTCCCAGCACACATGACCCTCTGCTTGAACGGCTGTCATATGCTCTGGTTTTGCTTTTGCGAATTGGCCACACCGAAAATGGCTTCTGCGAAGTACGCATTGACCACCTTCATTCGAACAAGGAGCTCTAGCCCGACTAACAACGTTGGGATATGGTCGGGCTTTGTTTGCAAGCAAACGAATACTGAGCTCGCTGGCGCGCATGTCCCACTTCCGCAGGCCTCCGACTGCAACATGTGCCTCAGCGAAAGCGATTCGACGAACCGCCGGCATTCGTCCCCCACGGTGGTCACGCTGGCGAAGAACAGCTTGCTGCAGCCGTCAGGATTGGTCCCCGTGGCCTTGACCTGCTCTTGCTGCGCCTTCTCCGCCGCCGCCGCCTCCGCTGCCGGCGCCCGCGCCTCTGGATGCCTTGCCTCGCTCCCCGCGCTCGCCCAGGCTGACCCCTCGGGGCCCCCCCTGGCGGCGTGCCGCCGGGGCTCCGCCCGCCGTGGCTGCCGCGCCGCTGCTGCTCGACCTCCGCGCTGCAGCCCGGCGCCTCCCCACCGAAGGTCGCGAGCTCAGCGTGAGTCTGCCCAGGACGGCCTTTCTCCTCTTGTTCGGATCCGGCGCCCTCGAGGCTCGTGGACATGGGCTCCTTCCGGGACAGCTCCAGATCGGGACTGCGGCCCTCGCGCCCCCCGCCCGGCGCGGCGCCGTCGGGCGGCTGCCGCCACTGCTGCTGCGCCCAGAAACTCCTTCGACGCGCGCTACAAACCCCCACCGAAATCCAACGCGAGTTTTTTTGTTCTCAGCCCTCGCCCCAACATTTCAACGTTGATGGACGCGCGCAGCGCTGCCCGCGGGGACAACAGACAAGTGCAGTTGCCAGCATCAGCGTCAATCTTGAAATTTGGGGCCCGGGGGGCGTCGCCATGTCGCAGGAAGAATAGAGAGAAAAAAAAGCGTTTGATTTCGAGGGGGGATGCAGGGTCTCCGTAGCTCGCTGCTTCACCAAAGCCGCCTGTGCCAAGACCTCCGCCGTCTCCGCCCCCCTTTGTTCAGCAGGCGCCAGCGGTTGCCTGAGCTCCAAAGCGATATCTACTGATTGGTGGTGTTTGCAATATGCATCTTCCCAAGTCCCGACTGCCTTCCGAACCGACTCCACCGCGCCGCTGGCAGTGCCCTCCTGGCTCGGGGTAGCCCTCTTCAGCACGAGCCGCTGCTGCAAGACCCTGCGCAGATGCTCGTCGATGGTGCTCTGGATGGCCTGCTCAAGCGCCTCCACCTCTGTGAGTACGTTCGTCGCGGCGGATTCGGGACTCTTCTTCGCCCGCGTCCAAGTCTTGATCCGCTTCTCCCTTCCTGGTTTCGGCATGACTGTTCGAACTTCATTGTGGCAACTGGGGGAAACAACACTTGTTCGAAATCAGATACGTGTTCGCAACGAGACCAGTTGTAGCATGTAGACCAGCGATCTTGGGCACGATTGAGCAGACCCGACATCTACGAAACTCCAGATTTGGTCACCGCACTGCGGCGTCCAAAGAATTTGGCGGTGCAGAGTACGGCGCGCCTCGAGCGCCTTGTGCAGGCACTGGAGTCACCTCCAGCAAAATGCTCGAGCCACAGTAGCTTGAGTCCGAGAGGATACGTGGAGGAGATGGAGGAGGAGGAGGAGGAGGAGGAGGGGGAGGAAGAATGAGAGGGCGAGCAGGAAGAAGGGATCGTCGGGATAAGTACTGATGGAGAAAGCATGGATGAGAGGAGAAAAAAGGGAGGAGGAGGAATGAGAAGGAAAGAGTAAAAGGAGAAGGGAGACCCAACGAGGAGCTGGAGGGGGAGGAGGGGAAGGAGGAGGAGGAGAAGGAGGAGGCCCATCGCAAACCCAATTCGCATTAACGATGTTGCAATAATCGCTCCCTCCAAGTTCCCTCTTCATATGTCCCGACAAAGATGTATCTTCATTGCAGGAAGTGTTCCATTGGGAGAGGACCGCGTGAAAATCCGCAACCGTACCAAAGCACCAGTCTTGTGCTCCCCCCCCCACACACACACAAAAAAAAAATGTTTTCTGGAATGTCAACGATAAGAACCCTTGATACTGCTGTACGCGGTTGAAACGCATGTGCGCGGCGCCAAGGCGAGAGCAATATTTTGAAAAGGAGCCGGCCTCCATCCGAGAAACTCTTCCATATTTTTAAGCAAATACGCGCTGCG
>CAUYUJ010001550.1:57777-70277 GCA_963575745.1 Prorocentrum cordatum | reverse complement strand
TGGACGTTGCGGCGCACAGCGTCTGCAACACAACTTTTTCGCAGCGTTGTCCCCAGTGAAGTTCTCGGGTAAAAATACAGGTGTGGGAACGTTTTACGCCAGTGAAGTCACAGCGTGCGCGGATCGATCCTCTCCTTTTCCTCCTGGGTTCCCATTGTGTAGACTAAAATGCCGCTGGAGTTTTCCACATAATGCTTTCGCCTCTTCCCCGCTTCTTCCTGCAAAAAAACATCTCGGATCTGTTGGTACCACCAGATATTTTTGTTGATTTGATATGTTTCCCAGAGGCTACTGAATGGTCTATAAATTCAAACCCGTCAGATCGTGTAGCTTGTGAGCTCGAGACAGTACAGTCACAGCACTGCCGACGGAAAAGCTGAAGGTGCCCATTGTTTAAAAGGCGGGCGGTACGCATGCTCCAACGTATCCGCGGTAATGACAACAAGAATGATAGACGACGAGCACCGGTAATCGCAGCCAGCAGAACCACAGTATGAAACATGACAACAGTTGCAAGCAAAGCACATAACTGACAGGGATGGCATAAAGGCGAACATGAGCAACAGTAGCGAGTGCTTACATTATTGCTGGTCCAACAGTCTTTCTGGCCATGATGGTGCTAATTTGAATCGTGTTCCGGTCACGACGACCGAAAGATTGGCAATGCCATGCATCAGCGTAGCCACAAGGCTTGCATTCTGCACCGCGCGAGGTCAAGAATATGATCGCAACAGAAAGAAGCGCGATGTAGAAGAATTCAATGAGCGGGAGTGTGTCCTTGTTGTGAGGGCCAGAATACATAAGAATCACACCAAATTGCGAGGTTACAGCAAGAGAATCACACCAAATTGCGAGGTTACAGCAAGAGAGTCTCATTCGATCTGCAAAAGTCTGCACTGCCACCGTCGCTCTTCTTTTATCTCCTAATCCTCCGATGCAAAGCAGGACTAACCTGGTGGACCAGTCCGATGCCGGCGGCCCACGCCCCGCATATGTCGGGGCTCAAGAGACGGGGGTCAGTGCAAACGGGGGTCAGTCAGAGCGCCGGATCTTGCAGGGCCAGGGGCGCACTGACCCGGGCTTGGGCGCAGGGTCCTGCAGGATCCTGCAGGGCCCTGCCAGGCCTGACTGACCCTGGTCTGGATTGACCCTGGTCAGCAGGTCGCCGAACATGAATGTTGCCGCGCGTGCTCCCACGGAGGGCACCCGTGCACCACCACCGTGCCTCGCCACCGCACCGGGCGAGGGCCAGGCATGGTGGTGGTGTACTCGGTCGGGAGACGTGGCTCGGCGGGTCGCGCCGCCAGTGCTGGCCCACCACGCTTCGGAGTGACGTGCTGACCAAGTCCCAGCCACCAAGCGCCAAAGTCCCGAGTGTTTCACGGGCTCCCGCCCCGCGGAGTGGAGCGACACGCTCTCAGCTCGCAGGGCGCAGCGTGCCGCCAGGGCCGCCGCGACACGCGGCGCACAAGTTCCTGACCGTTGGTGTTCGAGCCCAGGCTCGAGCTCGGCCTTGGGCTCGGGCTCGGGCTTGGGCTCGGGCTCGGGCTCGACCGCCGGGGACCTCGTAGGGCTATCTGAGATGCTTGTGGCACCAGCAAGCGCAGACAATGCAATCCGAGAGCCTCCAATAGCTTTCTGCGCATTCCTGGCCTGGCAGATTGTTGCAGTCGCCACTCTGCCGGGCTGATCCGAGCACCGCGCAGCCGCCGCCGCAGGACCGCCTGGACCCCGCCGGCCTGCGCCACGGGGCCCTCCTCGGGGCCGGCGCCGCGGTGGCGACACGGCTGCTCGGCCTCCAAGGCCACAGCCGACGAGAACGATGACGATGGCGACGACCAGCGACAGACGATCGACGACGATGACGACGACTACGGACCAAAGACGACCGACGACCAGCGGCGATCGCAACGGCGACGGACGACCGACGACGACCGATGACGACCGGTGACGACCGACAGCGACGGCAGCGACCAGCGGCGGCACAGCTCCTCGGCCGCCAAGGCCACAGCCGTCGACGACCGACCGACCGACCAACCGACCGACCGACCAGCGACGGACGGCGGTGGACGACGGCTGCTCGGCCGCGGAGAGGCCGCTTGGTGGCGCGCGTCGTGCTGCTGTCGTGGCGCGGCGCGCTCCCAGCTGCGGGCCTCCAGGCCAGAGGGCGTCGTGCGCCGAAGTCGCGAATAGTAGGATCCTATTCCTCCTCCTCGTTCTCCACCTCCTCCTCCTTCTCCGTCTCCTTCTCCTCCTCCTCCTCCTCCTCCTCCTCCTCCTCCTCCTCCTCCTCCTCCTCCTCCTCCTCCTCCCGCGATGAGTCCTACGCAGTGCAAAGCAGGGGCATGCAAGCGGCAGGCTACAAACCAGTTCCATTGGTTGCCACCGCTGGCCACGAGTAATCAATGAACTGCGCACGATGTAGCACAGTCGTTTTAAAAGAAACCGTTTCCTCCTCCTCCTCATTCTCCTCCAAGCCTCCACCACCCCATAATCGAGCAGACAACTCCGAGGAAAGAGGCAGAGGGAAGGAGGGATACTAAGGGCAGGGGCGTGGGTGAGGGAAGCCTAGGCAGCAAAGCTTCTCACCCGCTCGTTGTCGTCCTTGCCCTTGTTTTGCCTTACCGCGCACGCCGAACCGCAGCGTGAGCATCCGCAGCACGGCGATGAGCAGGAACACCATCGCCAGGGGCCGTCGCCGTCGAAGAGCGCGCATGCCGAACAGCAGCGTGAGCATTCGCAGCACGGGGATGAGCGGGACCACCATCGCCAGGCGCCGTCGCCGTCGAAAAGCGCGCACGCCGAACAGCAGCGTGAGCATCCGCAGCACGGGGATGAGCAGGACCACCATCGCCAGGGACCGTCGCCGTCGAAAACCGCGCACGCCGAACATCAACACTGTCATCTTGAGAGTCGGGTTCGAGGGTAACATTGGCTTGCTTTCGGAGCCCATGCGTTTTCGTTGAGGCCTGGATGGGCCCTGGATCGCTTTAGGAGATGGGAACCTGTTGCCTCAGGAGGTTGTCCAGAGGGGTAGTCTTGCAGCTCGGGAGATAAACTTCGGAGTCTGCAGCGGTTTGTTAATACCTTTTGTTGACACGGTGGAAGTGCTAGACGGCGCGCCCATGCAGGTGCACTCTGCCTTCCGATTAGGGCGTGCAGCTAGGATTACGAGGCCAGATGTCCCGTTCAAGTTCCCTATAGAGAAGCCACTGCTTGTGAGGGCAGCGCCTCCTGAGGCCGCTTCGGAGGTATAGCCTTGCGAGGTGGGGGGGCTCTTCCACAAGACATCGGTGAGGCATGCTCGTGCTGGTTCGGTAAAACCGCGCGGTACCTAGCTGAGTTTCGTGATTTCAGCGCCTGGAGTCGTAAGCTGTGGCCAGATCGACCCAAGGGTTTCGAGACGGTCACTGAGCTGTTCTCAACGGCTTGGGAGCGATCGCTCAAGCAGCATACCTCGATGGAGTATCGAAGGTGGGCAAGGCTCTACGCCGCAGCTTTCAGACTTTGTGCCTTGCGGTCCGCTGCCAGAGAGAGAGAGAGAGAAAGAAGAGCCTAACCTGGCGCCGCTGACGCGGCAAAAAACACGTTCAGCAGTTCCGACGTTGGAGATTGGCCTGAAACGGGGCGTCTGCTTCGCTAGGCCAAGGTTCCCAGGAAGGGTTTCACCGAGCTTATTTCTTCGGGGCTGGAGCAGAAGATCCAGGATGTGAATTGTCTGCTTGGGGCCGCGAAGTCACATCTTGAGTGCTTACAGCGTGCTGCTAGGGAAGAATCTGCTCAGGCCTGGAGGGCATGGGCGCAGCAAGCAATCAGTCAGCGAGGAGCCTCGAAGGCCTGCAAATACGTCCGAGACACTGTCCAGGAGTCTCAGGTCTTCGCGTCGGATGAGTCTGGGGCCAAGGTGCTGCCGGCGGCGGGTTTGCAAGCTCTCGACGTCATTCTTCGGCAGTGGGAGCCCTTGTGGGTTCAGCCTGGCAGAGCTCGGGAGGAGCAGCCCACGGGTTGGAGCCTTCGAGAGTTTGTGGAGCAGCGCGCGCCGTGTGTGGAATCACGTTCGTGGGGCGCTGACGGCGAGCAGGTGCTGGATCCCTTACGGTGGGGGCGTGGGTTGAGGAGTGTGCCCAGGAGCCTTCGGACCCTGGAGGGCTTCTCATCTGATGAGGGCGGCGGTGATGTCCGTGGCCAATCCACCATTGGAGTTCCACCGGCTTCCAGACTGGATGCGGCGCGCACCGCTATCGGCGGCCAGGACCCTTGCTGGCCGCCCCGCCCCGCTGCTGCCGCCACTGCTGCCTCGGATGGCTTCTCTGTCCCAGTTTTTGGGGAGGTGAAGGTTGTGATGCTGCACGGCTTTGAGTTCCCAACCGATGTGTTAGCGTCTACGTAGTGGTTTAAGAGAGTCACGGCCAAGGTTATCCTTGATGAGCTGCCTCAAGAGGAGGTCTAGCTCGGCACTGCGTCCTCAGACGAGGGGGCTCCTGTCCCATATTGTCAGGCTCAGCCTCCTCATCCTCCTCTTCCTCCTCATCCTCCTCCCCCTCGCCCCCCTCTTCCCCCACCGCCCCCTCCTCCCCCTCCTCTCCCTCCCCCCTCCTCCTCCTCCTCCTCCGCCTCCTCCTCCTCCTCCTCCTTCTCCTCCTCCTACTCCTACTCCCTCTCAGTGCGCAGACTCAGGCTCCCTTTCAAATATCCCCCCGTTGCCCCCTTTGGGCCTCGGCCTGCTCTGGAAAGTTGGGCCACGCTTAGAGCAGGCGCCCAGCTATTGCTCACCCAAGTTCAGTCCGACCTCAACCACGGTGTGAAGCAGCGCCTGCTCGACATTTGTTTACGCCGCCCTAGTCCCCTCGTTGGGGAAGGCTCTTGGACTCATCACCAGCAGCATTCCCCCGCGCTCAGGAAAGGGGCCGGGGGAAGGCCCCGTGATTCGGTGGGCCCCGCCTCCTTCCCAGAGCCAGCACGAGTCTTGGAACTCCCAGGGCTGAGCCATTCAAGTGGGTTCAAGTGGGGATGCCAAGAACTAGCAAACATGCAGCGAGCGCCCATCACCCGAGAGCCTCTGAACCAGGCGATCCTCGCCCTCAGCTCACAGCCCGGCGAGTTCAACCCCTTCCCGCAGGCAGTTTCGGCCGCGATGGACTAGGCAATAGAAGCTTGCCATCAGATAGCGCCCGACGGCAATGTGCCAAGTTTACCCGCCGAGCAGGCCTCGCCAGTTGCTAGGACAGACGTCCACTGTCTCGGAAACGGAGCTTGAAATGGAACTCCGTTCCGATGCGGCCGATCGCACCCAGGCGTGGAGAGCGCGGGTGAGGCAAGCGAATGCCCAGTCTGTGGGGTGGGCGCACAGGTGGACCAAGGATGCCCCATCCTGGCAGCCCAGGAGGAGGAGGAGGAGGAGGAGGAGGAGGAGGAGGAGGAGGAGGAGGAGGATGAGAAGAGGGAGGAGGAGGAGGAGAAGAGGGGAGGAGGA
Source organism: Prorocentrum cordatum (assembly GCA_963575745.1). Taxonomy (NCBI): domain Eukaryota; class Dinophyceae; order Prorocentrales; family Prorocentraceae; genus Prorocentrum; species Prorocentrum cordatum. The sequence continues at coordinate 64,804 of CAUYUJ010001550.1, read as the reverse complement.
GGAGGAGGGGGAGGAGGAGGAGGAGGAGGGGGAGGAGGAGGAGGAGAGGAGGAGGAGGGAGGAGGAGAGAGAGGAGGATGAGGAGGAGGGAGGAGGGAGGAGGAGGAGGAAGGAGGAGGGAGGAGAGGAGAGGGGAGAGAGGAGGAGGAGGAGGAGGAGGGGAGTTGGAGGTCGAAGCCGAGCGTTTGAGCGCAGAGCGCGGCAGACCCGGCCACCAGGCTCTGGGCTTTCGTGCCAAAGGTGGAGCCTCTGCCCATCCCCACTGCCCAAAAATCTCGCGATGCGTCCTCTTCAGTTCCCTTCGCCAGCTGCGCAGACTTCTAATGGGTCTCGTCCGCTGCATTTTCTCTGCATTGCCCGATGAAAACCTCGAAGTCGTTGCGCTTTCTTCTGGCAGCGGCGGAGGAACGCGGCCAGCTCCCCTCTGTTCTCTTGGCGATTGCCTCTACCCTGCTGCTTCAAACGGCCAAGGCCGAGGTGCAGGACACCCACTCTTTCAGGGGCATCGGGCTGCTGCCAGCCCTCTGTCGCGTCTGGGCCAAGTGCCGCCTGCCCCTGATGCGAGCATGGGACTGAGAGCACCGGTGTTCCTCCAAGCCTTGGCGCCAGAAAGCCTACAGGCACGGGGGGGGGGAATGGGCCGCGCATTTAGGCGCAGCGATGCGGGACGTGAGCAATCACTGCGAACACGTCGGCCGCCGAGTTTTGTGGGAGAGGGCCAAGCGCTGCAACTACCCATCCAGGCCCCTCTGCGCGGCCCTGAACCAATACCAGCGCAGAAGATCTGTGCGATTTCAAAAGAGATGGCCGTTGAAGTAGACCACCCGTCCGGGGGAACAGCGGCAGGATGCGGCCAGGCCACCTTGGAGGTGCAAGCCTATACGCTGGAGCCCAGTGAGCGCTGGTCCAGCAGGAATGAGGCGCTGGCTCTGTCGCTTTTCATCGACGATTTCACCTCCAGATTAACCCGTGCCGATTCAGACGAGGTGGCCCAACTTTTAGTCCAAGGGGCGGCTGACCTCCTTATGGTGATTACCCGTAGCTTGCACTGCAATGTTGCCATGACCATGTGCGAGCTTGCGGAGCAAACTGGCTAAGGCGCTCGGTCGGCACGCCGGCGTCGTGGCATCTTCCAGCCGCAATTTAGGAATAGAATTCGCCATCGGTAATTTGCGCAAGCTCCAGAGCAGCTGGCCCGTGCTGAAGGAACGGAAAGCAAATTCAAAGCCAGGAAGCGCCGACTTTTCGCCCTCAAGGCTGCGGGCACGGACACGCGTAATTTTTGTACCACGGAGCTGAACCACTGTTTGTCTTTACGGCGCCCTCCTCCTCCTCCTCCTCCTCCTTCTCCTTCTCTTCATCATCTTTATCATCCTCTTCTTCCTCCTCATCCTGCATGCAGGCGCCAGGGTGTGCGAGACGGTCAGGCGCCGGTCAAAGCGAGGAGTGGGTTGCACGGGAAGCTAATACAGGCACGAAGCAGAAGAGCAAGAGACGAGAGACAAGAGGGGGAGGGATATAAAACACCAAATGATACCAGAAGAACAAAAAAACATCATAATATTTTTGGGGCTATGGGGGTATAGGGCTATAAGGCTATCGGGTTATATGGCTATAGGGCTATGGGGCGGGTTTGAGGGCTATAAGGCTATAAGGCTATAAGGCTATAGGGCTATTGGGCTGTTGGGCTATTGGGCTATTGGTCTATAGGGCTATAGGGCTATACATCGGGTTTTGGGGCTATAAGGCTATAGGGCTATAGGGCTACCGGGCACCCGGGCGTGCCGCCGAAATCGGCGCCATACCTCACCTAACCATATGAATCCGCTGGGACCCCTACAGATGCAAGCCCTTGTTGGGTAAAAAAGCAGCAGCAACAACAACAACAACAAAAAGAGAGGCGGAGTCCGATGAGACCATGCAGGTCGGCGAGGGAATGCCGTGGGGGCACGCAGTTGCGTACTAGCGGCAAGTCACCTGCGCGAAGTGGAAGGCCTTGCAGGAGCAGATGAACACCAAAGCCAAGAAGCAAAGGAACACCCCTTCGCCTGACCCCCGCCCCCCAGGCGCGCCGCCAAGTCGCCTCGGCTGCAACCAGAGGTCCCCGAGGAGAGGTCCCCTGGAAGTGTCTAGAGGTCCCTACCGGCCCCTGGAGGCCCCTAGAGGCTTCCAGCGGCCTCTGCGAGGCCAAAGCGAGCCAAAAACGGTTCAAAGACCCAGACATCCGACGATATGATTTTCAATGCGCGGCCCCAGAGGTCCCGACCTCTTCCCAGGAGCAAGTTCTGTTCGCCCTGGATTCGTTTTCGATGGCCCCAGGGCCCCATCACGGCTCCCAGAGATCGAAACATGGAAAAACGCCCAGATTGGCAAAATCATACAGTCAACCCGCATAGCAAGGATGAGCGATTTTCCCAGCTTACCCTTGCATCCCTCCCCTTCGGCCCATCCTTGGCCGCTTTCGCTGGCCGCGCCCCGCTCGCAGAGTGTCGACATGGCCTTCCAAGGCCATTGCATCCTTATCGTGCGTCCTTCTTATATTTTAGGCCTCCTAGATGGGGTCCGAAAAGATGGGGTCGGAGGATCGCGCCGCATCGCCGATGCACCTCCGATGAGGCTGGATGTGGAGACCGATCTGCTTCACGAAGCATCGCCGATGCATCGACGATGCGGCGCGATCCTCCGACCCCATCTGGGAGGCCCCCATCTAGGAGGCCTCTGTGTACGGGTTGACTGTGTCGTCGGATGTCTGGGGACGACCCTCGAGCGTCGACCCCGCGGTCGCCGAGCCTCGCTCGCGCACCTGCCGCCAGGCGGGGGCGGCCGCAGGGCGCGGCACGAGCTGCGGCCCCCGCGGCATGCCGCAGGCGCAGGCACGCTCCGCGCGAGAGCGGCGAGTGCCCGGCCCCTCGGCGCCATGGATCCCCTCGCGACGTGGACCCCCAGAGGTTTGGACCTCCCAGGCGCCCTCCAGAGACACAGGGAGGAGGGGGGGGAGGAGGAGGAGAGGGAGGAGGAGGAGGAGGAGGAGGAGGAGAGGAAGAGGAAGAGGCGAGGAGGAGGAGGAGAGGAGGACGGAGAGGAGGAGGATGGAGGAAAGAGAGGAGGAGGAAGAGGAGGAGGAAGAGGAGCAGGAGGAGCGAGGAGGAGGAGGAGTTGGAGGAGGAGGAAGAGGAGCGAGGAGGAGGAGGAGGAGGAGCGAGGAGGAGGAGGAGGAGGAGGAGAAGGAGAACCCTCAGAGTCTGGCGCTGCAGTGCGTCGCACCGGGCTTCGGGCCCCAGGGCCATCACAGAGCGATCCGGCTCGAAAAGTGCCGCGGAAGGATGGGGTCTAGGGCTCGTGAGTTTCACGATGTTCCATGTTGTGGCGACGTCGGACCCCAGGGGAGGAGGAGGAGGAGGAGGAGGAGGAGGAGGAGGAGGAGGAGGAGGCCCAAGATGTCGTTGTTCCTGAGCCCTGCTCTTCTGGAACGGGTGTGTCCGCGCAGAGCGCTTCAGTGCGCGGCTCTGGGCCAGAGCCGCACTGGGGGCTTGCACCCCGAGAGGGGAGGAACTCGGAGGGCGGAGCGCGGGCTGAGGACCCGACTTCGCGATGTCTTCCAACTTGGGCCCCCAGAGATCTGGGGCCCCCTTCCTTGGGACCGGCCTTTCATCCTGAGTCCTTTCTTGACCGAAGAGCTTCACGTCGTGATTGTGGTCACGACGCGAGGGGGTCCGGGTGAGGCGCGCGCCCATCCGCCTCGAAAGAGCAGGGGGAGGAGGAGAAGGATGATGGCGGCGACGACCACGGCGACGACGACCACGACCACGACGACAACATGGACGGCGGCGGCGACGACGACCACGACGACGACAACCACGACCACAACCACGACCACCACCACGACCACGACCATGATAACGATGACGACCACGACCACGACCACGACCACGACGACCACGACCACGACGACCACGACCACGACCACGACGACGACGACGACGACGACGACGACGACGACGACGACGACGACGACGACGACGACGACAACGACGGCTGCCAGAGCCCCGCGTGCCCCGCTAGGCGGCCGGCCGCCGCCACAGCCCCACGCCGGCCGCCGCTCGCTCGGCGCCGCCCAATCCTCCGTCTCCCTCCTCCTCCTCCTCCTTCTCCTCCTCCTCCTCCTCCTCCTCCTCCTCCTCCTCCTCCTCCTCCTTCTCCTTCTCCTCCTCCTCCTCCTCATCCTCCTCCTCCCTCCTCTCCTCCTCCTCCTCCTCCTCCTCCTCCTCCGTCTCCTCGTCCTCCTCCTCCTCCTCCGCCTCCTCCTCCTCCTCCTCTTCTTTTTCTTTCCTTATAAATGATTTCTCCGTGTCGCACCCCGAGGCTAGTTTTTAGGGCGGGTCGGGCGTTTCGCATGAGACTGTCTCACTGTTAATGACTCTGAGGTCGAAAAAGTGACAACAGTTTCACAGATGTACGGCGGGTCGTTTTCAACATGTGGCTCTCGCCTGAGCGCGGCGCACATTCGTATCAAAAAAAAGCAAGAGTTTCAGGGATTGATGGCGGGTGGTTTTAAACATGTGGTTCTCGCCATAGCGCGGCACACATTCGTTGCAAGAGCTTCACAGATTGAGGGCGGGTCATTTTCAAAGTGTGGCTCTCGCCTTTGCGCTGTGCACATTCGTTTTCAACATTTGCAAGAGTTTCACGGATTGAGGGCGGGTCGTTTTCAAAGTGTGGCTCCCGCCTTAGCGCAGCGCACCTTCGTTTTAAGAACTTTCAAGAGCTTCACGAATCGAGGGCGGCTCTTTTTCAAAATGTGGTTCTCGCCTTAGCGCCACGCACATTCGTTAACAGAATTTGAAAGAGTTCCACGAATTCCCATCATCAACGTTGCAGAAGTAGTGTGTTGAAAGGACTCAAGATTACGCGGGCGCAACAGTTACGCTGATTCGTGGTGTTGAAGTCCCAGGAATGGTATCCAAGCACGATTCAGGATCGTCAACACGCAATAGTCAGGTTGGTCCGTGGCGTTGGAATCCCGGGAACAATGCTTTGGCATGTTTCAGGGTCTTCAGACGGTTGCCTTCCAACGAGGCAGTTCTCTCAATGGTAATGAACCGTTGTACGGGCCTGTGAAGAGGGAGCTCGGAGGGTGGGTTTATTCCAACATCGTTGGTGATTCTTGAGTTTACACTGGTCCTCCTCCTCCTCCTCCTCCTCCTCCTCCTCTCCTCCCTCCTCCTTTCCTCCTCCTTCGCTCCTTCTCCTCCTCCCCTCCTCCTCCTCCGCCTCCTCCTCCTCCTCCTCCTCCTCCTCCTCCCTCCCCCTCCTCCTCCTCTCCTCCTCCTCCTCCTACTCCCCCTCCTCCTCCTCCTCCTCCTCCATCCTCCTCCTCCTCCTCCTCCTCCTCTCCTCCTCCTCCTCCTCCTCCTCCTCCTCCTCCTCCTCCTCCTCCTCCTCCTCCTCCTCCTCCTCCTCCTCCCTCTCCTTCTCGTCCTGCTCCTCCTCGCTCCTCCCCTGGAATCACCCCGCAGATCAGCTGACACGCTCACCGTCCTCTGACAAATGCCGACGTCTCACGAAACGTCCCGATCCCACATGGTAGGTGGGAGACGCGTGCATGAGGCTGCAAACTATGGGTTCCCCATGGCACCCAACAGTGTCTGGAGGATCCTGTGGGCAAGTGCCGGATGACTACACGGCGACTGGGACGAAGCTGCATTCAGCGCAACGTCAGCCAGTGCGTCTGTTGTGTCTAATGCCAGCCAGGGCTGCAATCGCGCACGATACAAGATGTCCATGCACGTGCGACGAAGCACAAGTACGAGGCATAACCATCAACACATGCACTGACAAGTGCCTCAACATGACCGCAAACATGTTCAAGTGCAGTGCAGCCTCCTAGGCACCAGGCCAAACCAGGAGAGACGAGCGAATAAGCTTCACAAGACTGAAGGCCTACCATACGATGTCCTTGATTGGTGACTCCGGCCGTGCAGAACGCCAGATCGCGGGGAGGTGGGCGAAGTTGGAAGCCAGCACGCACGTACTGGAGAACGTCAACGCACGCTAGAAACACCAACAGCAGTCGGTTCGAGCTGGCCGTGGTCGAACGCCTTTACCGCTCCAGCCTGGCAGCTCGGCCCCGTGACGTTTCAGGGTCCGCCGGTCCAAACGGCCGGCGAACGGTTCGATCGAGTGTCTGACCAGATCGGCGGGCCCCCAGCGAAAGCGTAAGCCAGTTCTTGTGGAAAGTCACGAGGTCGAAGAAATCAAACCTAACAGTCATTACAAAATCCACATTTGTTTGAAATTCGACGTTCGGATTTAGAGTGTGCGTGCCATCGGGATCGAATGATATCGTGTCCTTGCACACATTGGCCACAGTTCAGATGAGACATGTCCTACTAATTTGTTCGTTGGTCACTGACAAATCATCCACTCTCCCTCGGCCGAAAATCTTGAGTCACGCGTCGGGTTTGATCAGTCATGTTCGAGCTCCCTGGACAAAATCACTGCCTCCAAGATCGACTGAGACAAACGACCCCAAAATAGACACACCTTTGCTTGTTTCCAAAACCAAGGCCCCAGTATGTCCAGAGGCATGTCCACATATACACAGATGACCTGCTAGATCGTTATTGCAGGAATACGTAACGGTCACGATGATGCACGAGAGGGCGGCCTCCAAGGGCCACGTGGGTTTCCACCCCTTCATGACAAACATGTGTCCCGATCCAACAATGGTGCAGTGCAGCCTCCTAGGCACCAGGCCAAACCAGGAGAGACGAGCGAATAAGCTTCACAAGACTGAAGGCCTACCATACGATGTCCTTGATTGGTGACTCCGGCCGTGCAGAACGCCAGATCGCGGGGAGGTGGGCGAAGTTGGAAGCCAGCACGCACGTACTGGAGAACGTCAACGCACGCTAGAAACACCAACAGCAGTCGGTTCGAGCTGGCCGTGGTCGAACGCCTTTACCGCTCCAGCCTGGCAGCTCGGCCCCGTGACGTTTCAGGGTCCGCCGGTCCAAACGGCCGGCGA
>CAUYUJ010001550.1:40277-52777 GCA_963575745.1 Prorocentrum cordatum | reverse complement strand
GGAGGATGAGGACGAGGAGGAGGATATGAGGAGGGAGAGAGGATGCGGGGAGGCGCAGGAGGAGGAGGAGGAGGATACAGGTACAGATACAGAGCGGTCGACGGTGCAAGAAGGGATGAGGAAGCGGAGGAGGAGGAGGAGGAGGAGGAGGAGGAGGAAGAAGAGCAGGAGGTGGAGGCTGAGAAGGAGGAAGAGGAGACGGAAAGAGATGGAAATAGAGATGGAGGAGGCAGCGGGGGGAGGAGGATGAGGAGGAGGGGAAGAAAGAGGAGGACAGGAGGACGTCAGGAGGTCAGGAGGAGGAAGAGGAGGACGGGAGGGCAGGAAGAGGAGGGGCAGAAGTAGGGAGGACGAAGGCGATAGGAGGAGATGGATTGGGGGGGATCGGGGGGATGGGAAGCAGAGAGTGGAGAATAAGGAAGGAGAGAAGAATGGGTAGAGGAGGAAGAGGAGGACGACGACTACAAGAGGAGGATAGGAGAAGGACAGGGAGAAGGAACGGAAGAGGGAAGGAGGAGGAAGAATAGAAGTAGGATTGAAGGAGCAGGAAGGGGAGGAGGAGGTGTCTGGATGAGAACGACGATGGAGGGAGAGAATGAGGATTAGGAATCCAGAGGAGTAGAAGGAGAATGATGGGGATGCTGACGACGACGACGACGATGGTGATTCTGACTGTGATAATGATGAAGATGATGCCGACGACGGTGACGATCACGACGACGATGATGATGACGATGACAACGAGGATACGTATGACAGTGATGCTGATGATGGCGATGACGACGACGATGGCGATGACGATGACGATGGCGACCATGATGATGATGATGATGATGATGATGATGATGATGATGATGATGATGATGATGATGATGATGATGATGATGATGATGATGATGATGATGATGGTCATGGTGATGGTGATGATGATGATGATGCTGATGCTGATGCTGATGCTGGTGCTGGTGCTGATGCTGATGATGATGATGATGATGATGATGATGATGATGATGATGATGATGATGATGGTGATGATGGAGATGATAGTGCTGAGGAGGAGGAGGAGAAGGAGGAGGAGGAGGAGGGGGAGGGCGAGGGTGATTGTGAGGGTGAGGAGGAGGACGACGACGACGACGAGGACGAGGATGAGGATGAGGATGATGATGACGATGATGGTGGTGATGATGATTATGATGATGACGATGAGGGGGAGGAGGAGGATGACGAGGATGGGGATGAGGATAAGGATGCGGGAGATGAGGAGGAGGATCAGCGGGATGATGATGATGATGACGACGACGACGGTGATGACGATGGTGATGATGATGATGACGATGATGATGATGATGACGACGACGACGACGACGACGACGACGACGACGGTGGTGGTGGCAGCGCGTTAATGACGATGGTGATGATGATTGTGATGATGAGGATGACGATGATGATAATGATGAGGATGAGGATGAGAATGGGGATGACTATTATGCTGATGATGCTGATGATGATGGCTGTGGTGATGATTATAACGATGTCGACGATGATAATGATGATGATGATGATGATGACGATGATGGTGACGATGATACTGGTTATGATGATGATGCTGGTGATGATGCTGATGGTGGTGATGTCGACTGTGATGATGATGATAATGATGGTGATGACGGTAGTGATGGTGATGATGAGGAGGAGGATGTTGGTGATGAAGATGACGACGGTGGTGGTGCTGGGATGTTGACGATGGTGTCGATGATGATGATGCTAAAGATGATGTTGATTGCGACGATGAGATTGGTGACGAAGATGATGACAACGGTGGTGGTGGGGTGTGATGATGATGATGATGAGAATGGCGATGACGGTGAGGATGACATTGATGATGACGATGATGGTGATGATGATGATTGTGATGCTGGTGATGATGGCGATGTCGGTGACGATGATGATGATGATGCTGATGATGATGATGATGATGATGATGATGATGATGATGATGATGATGATGATGGTGATGGTGATGGTGGTGGTGATTGTGATGGTGATGGCGATGGTGATGACGATGATAATGAATACCGTGGTGGTGATGATGGTGAGTTCGACGGTGATAGTGATAAGGATGGTGATGGTGGCAATGATGATGTTGGTGGTGGTTACGATTGTGATGATGTTGATGGTGGTGATTGCGGTGGCGATGGCGGCGTTGGTGCTTGCGGTGCAGGCGACGATGGTGATGCTGTAGGAGAAGGACGAGGAAGAAAGATAAGGACTGGAGGAGAAGGGTTCAAGAGGGAGAGAAGGAGATTGGAGGAGATGGGCTCCAGAGGGGAGAGGAGGAGGAGGAGGAGGAGGAGAAAGAGGAAGGGAAGGAGGAGGAGGAGAAGAAGGAGGAGGAGGAGGGGGACAAGATCACGTTGAGAAAGACGAGGACAAGGAGGGCGAGGACGACAACGAGGTGTGGCAGGATCAGGACAGGAGGGGGCAGATGATAATGCGTTGGAGGAGGTGGTGGGAGAAAGGGGAGAACGTTGAGCGCACGTTCGCGGCGGGATGTCATCCGCGGGCCGCACAGATGGCCCCAAGTGGGCCACGAGACCGTCTAATGTGAGGACCCCACTGGGGGGCCAAACCAAGCCCGATGAGGCCCCACGAAGGCCCAAGAGGGCCCCGATATCCTTTCAATATGGCGCCAGGGGGGGCCCCGTGGTGTGGGAGGGGGTGCGGGGGGGGGGCGAGAAAGCTCGTGGGAGCTCCAGAGGCGATCCAGCTAGTGCGCCGCAGGACTGCCAGGGGACCCCAAGGATTTCCAACAGCAGGATTTGCTGCGACGATATCAGCAGGCAGCAGCAGAAGCAGCAGCAGAAGGAGGAGGCAAGAACAGGAATGGGGAGAGGGGTGGAGAGCGAAGAGGGAGATGGGGGAGGGGCAAGCAGGAGGCACCTCCCTACTTCTCCCCGTCCTCGACACCGTCATCATCACTCCCATCCGTCCCCACCCAACCTCAGCATGAGCTGATGCTCACCCTGCGCCTCCAGTCCTTCGAGGGAATGGGGATGGATTGATGTGACAGGGGTGGTATACGATGAGGACGAGGGACATGCCGCCCATCAGAGGCGATGAATAGTCCAGCGAGTCTGTCGCAACCTTTCGGCGGTCGTCTGGTTCGGGTAGGCTGTACCAGCACGACCTATATTCTCGCAGAGCTCCAGAGCAGCAGCAGCAGCAGCAGTTTTGCCCCCGGCGTCGCCGCGATGCTGCGAAAAGCGGCTGCCAGGGGCAAGCGGAGCACGAAAAACGGCAGGAGTTCGAGCACCAGCACCCAGGGGGGTGTAACGGGAGGAAGAGGAAGGAGGGCCAGCACCACCAGGAGTTATCTGGAAGAGGCCTCTCCGCACGCCGTGTGCCGCCCAACGGCGGACGGGCGGGGCAGTTTCCGCTGCCACTCTGGCTCGAGGCGTCGGTTCGCCGGGCCCACCGGGGCCATCCAGAGGCCTCTACGCACGTTGCGGCCACCGGGCCCTGCCCTCCCCCCTTCCGCGGAAGCCACATCTGGGCATTCTCCCCCGCCTTGTCCCACGCTCTCCTCCTCCTCCTCCTCCTCCTCCTTCTCCTCCTCCTCCTCCTTCTCCTCCTCCTCCTCCTCCTCCTCCTCCCTCCTCCTCCTCCTCCTCCTCCTCCTCCTCCTCCTCCTCATCCTCTCATCTCATCCGCCTCCGCCTCCGCCTCCTCCTCCTGCTCCTGCTCCTGCTCCTGCTCCTCCTCCTGCCTCCTCCTCCTCCTCCTCCTCCTCCTCCTCCTCCTCCTCCTTCCTCCTCCTCCTCCTCCTCCTCCTCCTCGTCATCATCTCATCCTCATCCTCCTCATCATCCTCCTGCTGCTTCTCTTCCTCATCCTCCTCCTCCTTCTCCTCCGCCTCCTCCTCTTAGTCCTCCTCCTCCTCCTCCTCCTCCTCCCTCCTCCTCCTTCTCCTCCTCCTCCTCCTCCTCCTCCTCCTCCTCCTCCTCCTCCTCCTCCTCCTCCTCCTCCTCCTCCTCCTCCTCCTCCCGCTCCCTTCTCCCTCTGCCAGCATTTTCCACACACACACACACACACACACACACACGCACACTTCCCAGAGGACGAGGTCTGATAAGGGGGGACGTCGCGGGGTTCGGATCTGGTGGGTGTGACCTCGGTCTCTCGGCAATGCCTCTGCGGGGGATCGCCCGCTGCCGCTGCGGCCTCGAGGGCGAGCCGGACGGGCCGAGCCGAAAGACGAGCCGAACGGCCAGGAACCCCGACAGGGACTTCTTCACGTGCAGCGACTGCGACTACTTCGCCTGGGTCGATGAGATGGGCCCTGCGTGCTGGTGCGCGGGCGGTCCCGCGTCAGTCCTGCGGACGAGCGGGACGGCCAGGAACCCAGGAAGGAGGTTCTATGGCTGCCCGAACTGGCGCCCTGGTGGCCACAGCAGCTGCAGCTTCATGCTCTGGAGGGACCAAGCTGGCCGCGTCTGGGATCGTGGCGAAGAACAGGCCGAGGACAGCGAGGATGACGCAGAGGATGAGGAGGAGGAGGAGAGCGAGAATGAAGTCCAGGCTGCCGTGGCAGGACTCTCTCAAGCCGCTATCGATGCCCTCCCCAGGCAGAAAGTTACAAGGGCAATGCTTCATGGCGAACCTGACGAGGGCAACGATGATTGCAGCATCTGCTTGGAGAGTTTTCGTCTTCGGGACCGTGTCCGGCGCTTCCCATGCACCCATTTCTTTCATCAGAGATGCGCCGATTCATGGTTGCTGCGAAGTGCTGCGTGTCCGACGTGTCGGACGCCGATGACTGCAAGATGAGATTGGACAGTCGGCAGAGGTACAGCCACTGGGCGTCTGCCACCTCCGAGAAGGCAGTTTTTCTTTGCGCTTATACCACTTTTGGGGCTGCCATGTGGTATGGGTTTCTGTGGCAAGGGCCACGGACGTGCCTCCCCGTCTCCAGCGGAATGGCACTATTTTCGCTAAACCATTGGCGCTGTGACATTATCGGCTATCAGTTTCAGAGCTTTGCTTACCGGAGGGTGCGGACTGGTGCAAGTACAAGCGCGGTCTGGCATATGTCCAGGCGCGTTGCGCAGAGGCGCTCGTGACTTCCAGTTTCTTTTTGGACAAATGGCACAATATAACTTCTAGACGCTTCTCGTTACCCCACCAGACCATGCAGAAACGGTGCCCAGACGAGTTGCCTTGATCAGGGATGTGGAGGAGCATGCAGTGGAATAAAGGGCTGGGTGAAAAGTCACACCCCAAAAGAGGAGGAGGAGGAGGAGGAATAGGCGGATTGGGAAGAGGAGGGAAAAAAAGGAGGAGGAGGAGGAGGAGAAGGAGAAGGAGAAGGAGGAGGAGGAGGAGGAGGAGGAGGAGGGCAAGTAGCAGGTTTGGAGTGCGGCCCAGACGGGGCACAATTCAGGCGGGTGCCAGGCAGGAGTCGACATCCGCAGTTCCAGATGGCAGATCGAACGGCTCTATCGCGACGGACACCAGCACCTCGCGAAGGCGTTCAAGGCCGTTGGAAGTTGCTCAGCCTGGGGTCCCCGACGTCGCTTCGATAATGGCCTGCAGGAAGACAGCGATTGCCCGATCTGCGGATAGCACCATTGTGATGATAGGCACAAGGTGTGGGGATGCCCACTTATCTTCCAAGTAGGACACCCTCGAATCCAAGAAACCCAGGACTTGATATATATGGCCCTTGGAGATGATCAGCCAGAGCGCCTTTGGTTACGAGGTCTCACTCCAGCCGAACTCGCTTTGACAGCATCAGAAGCGAACACGCCCCAGCACCCCGTCCTGCAAGGGACAGGGGCTTCCCTGGACCCCTCCGCGCCCAGCGGTGGCTGGCGGCTAGGCGCGGTGGATGGCTCAGGGGGCCCCAAGTCCAAGGAACCCCGCCTTAGGCGAGTGGGATGGGGAGTTGGGGTGCGGTCTGAAGATTTGAACCTCCTGGGGGCACTCCTGGGAAATGTAGTAGGGGTACAGATTGTAAATAGGGCCGAATGAAAGGATGCCATTGAGCTCCTCCGACACACCGAGGGGGGCCTCATTACAGTTACATGTTCCCTTTATCTAGTCAGAGGGCACAGGAAAGGGCCCAGCGGAGACCTCCTTCCAACCGACGGTTTTGGCAGTAGTATTGGTCAGTCCTAGGCGCTCGGACAGGCCAAATCTCCGATGTTTATGTCAAGACCCACCTGTCCACGCCCGCGGAGCGGGCGAAGTATTCAGTTTGGGCGGTCCTTGCCACTGCGAAGGCCGACGAGCTACCTGACGAATCTGCTGGGCGGGCCGCCGTTCCTCCCGACCTGGCCCAAAGGGTCGAGGCTTTGGATGTGATTGCAGAGCAAATCCGAGGGAAGCCCGCCGCAGTTCAGATGTTTTGGTGGACACATTATCCAGTCCAGCAAGAGGCCGCCGACTCCAAGAGAGAGAGAGAGAGAGACGGCGGGCCCGATCCGAAGCAGCGTTCTTGAGAGGCGCAGCAGGTGCCAGAAGCGGACGCAAAGATGTCGAGTTGCTCGGCGGTTGCGCCTGGCTTGTATACGCCCGAAGCCCCTCCACGCCCGCAGCCAGCAGGGCATAAGCAGCAGCAGTCGTGATTTAAGCCAGCCAGCCGTTCCGTCCGCCAGCAGCTCATGCGGGCAGATCGCTTCACGGCCATAGGAGGTGCTAGCAGTTCAGACGGAGGCTCGAACATCCACCCCAGCCACGAACCACATCTTGCGTTCTGTCGGGGGGTCTTGTGGTGTCGAAGGTGTGGGTCCTGGAGGGTTCGGGCCTCCCGCAAGTTTAAGGAAGCTTGCCAATCCCATCCCAGAAGTCAGAGCGCGGGGAGGAAGGCAACTAATAAGCTCACACAAGGGAAGCCCTCCCCAGGCCTCAAAGAATGGCCTGCAGGGAGCCTGCGAGCCCAGGTCGGGTCCCCTTAGTGCGTAAGGATCGAGGACTGCAGATCGCAGCCGCTCGCAGAGGGCAAGCAGCAAGGCCAGAGGCCTTTTGTATGTTTCTCGGAGTCTCTTCGGATGTCTCGCGGCAGCTGGTTGTGGGCCTCTCGGGCCGTCTTGGGGGCCTCTTGGCGGTTCCGGCGGCCTCTTGAAGCGTCTTGAGCACTTCGGGGGAGCCTCTTGGGGGTCTCTTGGGGGCCTCTTGTGGACCTGTTGGAGGCTCATCGGGGCCTCATGGGCGCATCTTGGAGCCCTCTTGGGGCACTCTTGGGAGCCTCGGGGGCCATCTTGGGGCCATAGGAAGAGATCGATCAAAAAAGGTGGAGGTCCAAGTAGGGACCCCCCCAGGTGGCCAAAATGGGTCCAAAACCGAAAGATCCGTCCAAGACGCTCAAGATTGCCTCCGGACGGTCCTAAAGGCCCCGAAGACGCCCCAAGAAGGCACCAAGAGGCGTCCCAAGAGGCCCTCCAGAAGCAAAAACCGTCCCATTCCCAAAGGAAAACGTACATTTTCAGCAAATTCGCCTCTTGGACTTTCACCAAGCCCACGACGGCCCAAGAAGATTTCAAGATCGACCCAAGACAGCCCCACTAAAATCAATAATTTGCGTTTTCTCGCCGAGGCCATCTTGGACGCTCCAACGACCCGCGACCCCTCCCCACATCCAGACCCGAGGGGAGGGAGCAGGGGAAGGGGTAAACCCCTCCCAGACGGGGAACGAGGGAGTTGGAAGAGGAAACGCGCTAAACGACTCACGCCCTAAAGAGCGGGCGGGATTCGATTATCCAGCTGTGCTGCGGCGCGATTCCGCCACTGCTCGGGTGGGCGCCGGGGGTTCGCTTGGGGGGCTTGGGGGGGAGGGGAGGCGGCGGGGTGGGAGGGAGGGGGGGTGCACTGCACCCGGCTACCCGCACCTTCGTTGTCGGGAGCAACTTTTGTCGGAAGGCGGAAAAAAAACAGTGACTTGCTGGAGCAAATCAAAGGATGCTGGGTTCGATGCGTTGGGAGGCCTCTAAGTAATGGAAAAAGGAAAGGTCCGACACACACACACACACAAACACACACACACACACACACACACACACACACACACACACACGCACACACACGCACACACACACACACACACACACACCGCTGGAAGCGCGGTGGCGGAGAATGTTGGCATTCTGGGGCACATGCGTGATGGACGCACGCGGTGTGGATATGCGTAGTGGACGTTGGCCGGGAGAACTCTCAAGGTGCAGAGCACGTGTCATTTGTTTTGTAATGTTATTCGTGCGAAGCTGTACGCGTGTTGTCATTCCCAACCATCCTGTGGTATCGGGTCTTCATTTTGAAGAGACAGCGCCCCGCGTTCCTTCCTTCCTTCATTCCTCCTCTCCTCCTCCCCTCCTCCTCCTCCCTCTTCCCGCCAGCTCCGCCTAGGGCCCCAGTGGCAGCGCACGCATGGCCCCACCGCAGCCGTTTCGGCACACCCCTCACACGTTTCGCGCCCCATAAGGAGCTCCACCTGAGGCCCCGGTGGCAGCGCCCGCATGGCACCACTGCGTTGCCACAGAGGCAGCGCCCGCATGGCACCACCGCAGCCGTTTCGGCACAGCCCTCACACGTTTCGCGCCCCATAAGGAGCTCCGCCTAGGGCCCCAGTGGCAGCGCCCGCATGGCACCACCGCGCCCGTTTCGGCATTCCCCTCAAACGAATCGGGGCCCCATATGAAGCTGCACGCCCCAGTGGCAGCGCCCGCATGGCACCACGCACCCGTTCCGGCACACCCCTCACACGTTTCGCGGCTCCAGAAGGAGCTCCACCTGGGGCCCCAGTGGCAGCGCCCGCATGGCACCACCGCGCCAGTGTCGGCACACCCCTCACACGTTTCGTGCCCCATAGAGAGCGCCACCTAAGGCCACAGACGCAGCGCCCGCATGGCACCACCGCACCCGTTTCGGCACGTCCCTCGCACGTTTCGTGCCCAAAGGCCCCAATGAAAGCGCCCGCATGGCACCACCGCGCCCCTTTCGGCACAGCCCTCACACTTTTCGGGCCCCATAAGGAGCTCCACCTGCGGCCCCAGTGGCAGCGCCCGCATGGCACCACCGCGCCCTTGTCAACACACAGCTCACACGTTTGGTGGCCCCATAGGGAGCTCCACCAAAGGCCCCAGTGGCAGCGCCCACGTGGCACCACCACACCCGTTCCGGCACACCTCTCACACGTTTCGGGCTCCATCGGGAGCTCCACCGAAGAGGATGCGCACCACCGCGGCATTCACAACTGGGCCTTTCGCCAGGATTGTTTTTCACGAGGAATCGTGGCTTGGGTGGCCCTTGAGCGCTTGGGAGCAGCGCCTGGGAGTGCGGGACGTGCACGATCTTCGAGCGGGTGCGCGTGGGATGAGGGGTCTAGGAGGTAGCAACCATGCGGGAAGTGCACAATGCTCGGGCGGGCGCGCGTGGAATGAGGCTTCAGGCATCAGCTGCCATGCGGGAAGTGCATCATCCTCGAGCGGGCACGCGTGGAAGCGGGGTTAAGGCACCAGCTGCAACGCGGGACGTGTGCAATCGCCAAGTTGATACGCATGGACTGAGGGTTCAGGCATTAGCTGCCATGCGGGAAGTGCACCATCTTCGAGCGGGCACGCGTGGAAGGGGAGCTCAGGCATGAGCTGCAACGCGGGAAGTGCACAGTCCTCGAGCGGGCGCGCGTGGACTGAGGCATTTGCCGCCACGCGGGAGAAGTGCACCATGCTCGAGCGGGCACGCGTGGAATGGGGGATTTGGCATTGGCTGCCCTCGGGCGGGAACGAGGGAAGTGGCCTTGGAGAGGAAGGGCTGTGCGCGCAGGAGTCTGCTGGTAGAGGGAGGGGCAGCCCCTTCTTCGAATCCAACGAACTCTGCCAGGTAAACCTTGGCATTCTTCCACGCCTCAACGTGCCAGGGGACACGGCGGCGGATCATACACGATCGTGGCGATATTCGGAGCCTCTTGGGCCGTCGTCCACGCTGTTTAAGACCGAAGCCAAACACTCGAACATTATACGAAACCCTAAGGTGGTCGATGATGGCTCTTGGCCCAGCCCCCAGAGCCTCCGCGACGGCCCAAGAGGCGCCCAAGAGGTCTCCGGCATGGGCCCTGGGATCATCTTACGGCAGGCCGGAAGTGCAGAATCCCAACCATAGTCTCGAGACTTCTGCAGGTCACGCGGGGATCCCCAGAAGCGCTCAGGCAGTCCCCGACGTCCGAGCCCCAGGCCCTTTCAGAAGCATTTTTGCGAAGGCCTGACGCCCGGTGCCGCCGACCCTGCAGGGGGACGACGACGACGACGACGACGACGACGACGACGACGACGACGACGACGACGACGACGACGACGACGACAACGAGGACGACGACGACGACGGCGACGGCGACGGCGACGGCGACGGCCATGACCACAGCGGCGCTGACGCTGACGCTTTGGAGCCGAAAGCTTCCGTCAGGGAGGGATGCTGCCCCCTGGAGGGGGAGGCAAAACCTCGGGGACTTCCCCGGGATCCGCGCTGCACCCCGCCCCCCACCCCACCCCGCCCCTGGGGGAGCGGCACAACTCCCAGCACTTGCACCCCACAACCCACCCCCCTAGAGGGAAGGGATCGCAGGGAAGGGGCTTCCCTTCGACTCTTCTACGACGTTGCTCGAGGGAGCGGCGACGACGACGACGCAAACGGAAAAGCCCCTTACACACACCGTCAGGGTCGGCGGATTTAACCCAGAGAATTCAAGGATATTCAAGACACTACACCTTGTGGTTGGCGGCATGGTGGCGGACAGCTTTGGGAAAACAGCGATCAAAACATTCTGACGCACATTTCTGCATTTGGCTCTCTTGAGCCCCTCTTGTTGAATATTGTGTCATCACGGCGCCACAATGGGGGGTCTCGGGTGCATCTCGGGGTTCTTTAAACTTTGGTGGAGGCCATCTTGGGGCATATTGGGGAGGTCTTGGGCCATGTTGGCGGCTCTTGTGTGATCTCTCGGGCGCTTCTGGGGTCCTTTTGAGAGTCATCTTGAATTTAAAAGTGGAGAACATCTGGGATCCATTGGGTTGTGGTGAATTTGCATTTCGGGGGCCTCGTGCAGAGCCATCTTGAAGCCTTTGGGGATCACCTCAAATCCATCCTGGGGCTATGTTTGAGCCATCCAGGGGTGTATTGGGCCATCGTTGGGACGTTCGGGAGGTTGTTGAGCCGTCGGAGGCTTCTGGCGAGGGAGGCCCATGAAACGATCTGGGGCGTTTTTGTTTGAAGCCATGGGGCCAGGGGATCCCCAAATCCGCCAGGGCCCATTTCAATTCAATTAGATTGGATCGATATCTTTATATTCTACACCATTTTGGCACGGCACCAGCGCCGCGCACGCCCCCCCCGACTACCTCCGTAGCCAGCCCGCATGCTCCTCCTCCCCCACCAGCCAGCGTGCCCCCTCCGCTCCGACCCCTTCCTTTCCGACGGCATTGGTTCCGCGCACGCCCCCCCTCCCCCCATCCGCAGCCAACCCACCATCTCTCCCTCCCCTACCAGCCAGCGCGCCCCCTCCGCCCCGACCCCCTTCATTTCGGCACTGTACCGGCGCCGCGCACGTCCCCCGTCGACCCCTCTGCAACCAGTCCACCGCCTCCTCGGCCCCCACCAGCCAGCGCGCCCCCTCCGCCCCGACCCTTTTTTGGGGGGCGAACGACACCAGCGGCGCGCACGCCCCCCGTCCCCCTTCCGCAGCGAGCCAACCTCGTCCCCCCCCACAATCTAGCGCGCCCCCTCCGCCCCCACCCTTGTATTTTTGCACGGCACCAGCACATGCACGCATGCATGTGGTGCACTTGCATGTGAATGAGAGCGCGCGTGTTGCGTGCAAAAGAAGTGCTACGGCACGGCAAAAAAAAAATGCCGGGCGTGGTCTCACAAGGCCGGTGTCACGATCATTTGTTAAAATGTTTTGCTTGATTTGTGCTCCTCTTCCCCCCCTCTCTCTCTTTCTCTCTCTCTCTCTCTCTCTCGTGCGCGCGCGCCACGCCGTCCCTATGCGTTCCAGGACTTTTACAAGCTACCAGTAACACGGTGCGTGTTTGCGAGCGCGCGTGTGCGTGTGTGTGTGTGTGTGCGCGCGTGTGTGTGTGTGTGTGTGTGTGTGTGTGTGTGTGTGTGTGTGTCTGTGTGTGTGTATGTGTGTGTGTCTGTGTTGTGTCTGTGTCTGTGTCTGTGTCTGTGTCTGTGTCTGTGTATGTGTCTGTGTCTGTGTCTGTGGTCTGTGTCTGTGTCTGTGTCTGTGTCTCCGTGTCTGTGTCTGTGTATTGTCTGTGTCTGTGTCTGTGTCTGTGTCTGTGTCTGTTGTTGAGACTGTGTGTGTTTTTTTTCCTACATATTTTGTGTGTGTGTGCGTGTGTGCGTGTCTTGTGCTGTAGTGTGCGTGTGTGCGTGTGTGCGGTGTGTCGCGTGTGTGCGTGTGCTGCGTGTGTGCGTGTGTGCGTGTGTGCGTGTGTGCGTGTAGTGCG